>CM055350.1:2480349-2509785 GCA_029228515.1 Populus alba x Populus x berolinensis | reverse complement strand
ATCGAAGTCGAATGCGAAAAAAAAACCACCGAGTCAAAGCGTTTCGCCTTTTGCGGAAGAAGTCTGATGTAGAACAAGTAGCAGAAGCATACACTCAAGAGGGATCACCCAAAATTCAAAAAAAACAAAATTTTCGCAACGGGGGCATCGAAGTCGGAATGCCGCGAAACTCACCGAGTCAAAGCGTTTCGCCGTTTGCGGAAGAAAGTATGATGTAGAACAAGTAGCAGAAGCATACATGCTCAAGAGGGATCACCCGAAATTCAAAGGCAACTGAATTTCGGCAACCGGGGCATCGAAGTCGGAATGCCGCGAAACTCACCGAGTCAAAGCGTTTCGCGTTTGCGGAAGAAAGTCTGATGTAGAACAAGTAGCAGAAGCATACATGCTCAAGAGGGATCACCGAAATTCAAAGGCAACTGAATTTCGGCAACCGGGGCATCGAAGTCGGAATGCCGCGAAACTCACCGAGTCAAAGCGTTTCGCCGTTTGCGGAAGAAGTCTGATGTAGAACAAGTAGCAGAAGCATACATGCTCAAGAGGGATCACCCGAAATTCAAAGGCAACTGAATTTCGGCAACCGGGGCATCGAAGTCGGAATGCCGCGAAACTCACCGAGTCAAAGCGTTTCGCCGTTTGCGGAAGAAAGTCTGATGTAGAACAAGTAGCAGAAGCATACATGCTCAAGAGGGATCACCCGAAATTCAAAGGCAACTGAATTTCGGCAACCGGGGCATCGAAGTCGGAATGCCGCGAAACTCACCGAGTCAAAGCGTTTCGCCGTTTGCGGAAGAAGTCTGATGTAGAACAAGTAGCAGAAGCATACATGCTCAAGAGGGATCACCCGAAATTCAAAGGCAACTGAATTTCGGCAACCGGGGCATCGAAGTCGGAATGCCGCGAAACTCACCGAGTCAAAGCGTTTCGCCGTTTGCGGAAGAAAGTCTGATGTAGAACAAGTAGCAGAAGCATACATGCTCAAGAGGGATCACCCGAAATTCAAAGGCAACTGAATTTCGGCAACCGGGCATCGAAGTCGGAATGCCGCGAAACTCACCGAGTCAAAGCGTTTCGCCGTTTGCGGAAGAAGTCTGATGTAGAACAAGTAGCAGAAGCATACATGCTCAAGAGGGATCACCCGAAATTCAAAGGCAACTGAATTTCGGCAACCGGGGCATCGAAGTCGGAATGCCGCGAAACTCACCGAGTCAAAGCGTTTCGCCGTTTGCGGAAGAAGTCTGATGTAGAACAAGTAGCAGAAGCATACATGCTCAAGAGGGATCACCCGAAATTCAAAGGCAACTGAATTTCGGCAACGGGGCATCGAAGTCGGAATGCCGCGAAACTCACCGAGTCAAAGCGTTTCGCCGTTTGCGGAAGAAAGTCTGATGTAGAACAAGTAGCAGAAGCATACATGCTCAAGAGGGATCACCCGAAATTCAAAGGCAACTGAATTTCGGCAACCGGGGCATCGAAGTCGGAATGCCGCGAAACTCACCGAGTCAAAGCGTTTCGCCGTTTGCGGAAGAAAGTCTGATGTAGAACAAGTAGCAGAAGCATACATGCTCAAGAGGGATCACCCGAAATTCAAAGGCAACTGAATTTCGGCAACCGGGGCATCGAAGTCGGAATGCCGCGAAACTCACCGAGTCAAAGCGTTTCGCCGTTTGCGGAAGAAAGTCTGATGTAGAACAAGTAGCAGAAGCATACATGCTCAAGAGGGATCACCCGAAATTCAAAGGCAACTGAATTTCGGCAACCGGGGCATCGAAGTCGGAATGCCGCGAAACTCACCGAGTCAAAGCGTTTCGCCGTTTGCGGAAGAAAGTCTGATGTAGAACAAGTAGCAGAAGCATACATGCTCAAGAGGGATCACCCGAAATTCAAAGGCAACTGAATTTCGGCAACCGGGGCATCGAAGTCGGAATGCCGCGAAACTCACCGAGTCAAAGCGTTTCGCCGTTTGCGGAAGAAGTCTGATGTAGAACAAGTAGCAGAAGCATACATGCTCAAGAGGGATCACCCGAAATTCAAAGGCAACTGAATTTCGGCAACCGGGCATCGAAGTCGGAATGCCGCGAAACTCACCGAGTCAAAGCGTTTCGCCGTTTGCGGAAGAAGTCTGATGTAGAACAAGTAGCAGAAGCATACATGCTCAAGAGGGATCACCCGAAATTCAAAGGCAACTGAATTTCGGCAACGGGGCATCGAAGTCGGAATGCCGCGAAACTCACCGAGTCAAAGCGTTTCGCCGTTTGCGGAAGAAAGTCTGATGTAGAACAAGTAGCAGAAGCATACATGCTCAAGAGGGATCACCCGAAATTCAAAGGCAACTGAATTTCGGCAACCGGGGCATCGAAGTCGGAATGCCGCGAAACTCACCGAGTCAAAGCGTTTCGCCGTTTGCGGAAGAAAGTCTGATGTAGAACAAGTAGCAGAAGCATACATGCTCAAGAGGGATCACCCGAAATTCAAAGGCAACTGAATTTCGGCAACCGGGGCATCGAAGTCGGAATGCCGCGAAACTCACCGAGTCAAAGCGTTTCGCCGTTTGCGGAAGAAAGTCTGATGTAGAACAAGTAGCAGAAGCATACATGCTCAAGAGGGATCACCCGAAATTCAAAGGCAACTGAATTTCGGCAACCGGGGCATCGAAGTCGGAATGCCGCGAAACTCACCGAGTCAAAGCGTTTCGCCGTTTGCGGAAGAAGTCTGATGTAGAACAAGTAGCAGAAGCATACATGCTCAAGAGGGATCACCCGAAATTCAAAGGCAACTGAATTTCGGCAACCGGGGCATCGAAGTCGGAATGCCGCGAAACTCACCGAGTCAAAGCGTTTCGCCGTTTGCGGAAGAAAGTCTGATGTAGAACAAGTAGCAGAAGCATACATGCTCAAGAGGGATCACCCGAAATTCAAAGGCAACTGAATTTCGGCAACCGGGGCATCGAAGTCGGAATGCCGCGAAACTCACCGAGTCAAAGCGTTTCGCCGTTTGCGGAAGAAGTCTGATGTAGAACAAGTAGCAGAAGCATACATGCTCAAGAGGGATCACCCGAAATTCAAAGGCAACTGAATTTCGGCAACCGGGGCATCGAAGTCGGAATGCCGCGAAACTCACCGAGTCAAAGCGTTTCGCCGTTTGCGGAAGAAGTCTGATGTAGAACAAGTAGCAGAAGCATACATGCTCAAGAGGGATCACCCGAAATTCAAAGGCAACTGAATTTCGGCAACCGGGGCATCGAAGTCGGAATGCCGCGAAACTCACCGAGTCAAAGCGTTTCGCCGTTTGCGGAAGAAGTCTGATGTAGAACAAGTAGCAGAAGCATACATGCTCAAGAGGGATCACCCGAAATTCAAAGGCAACTGAATTTCGGCAACCGGGGCATCGAAGTCGGAATGCCGCGAAACTCACCGAGTCAAAGCGTTTCGCCGTTTGCGGAAGAAAGTCTGATGTAGAACAAGTAGCAGAAGCATACATGCTCAAGAGGGATCACCCGAAATTCAAAGGCAACTGAATTTCGGCAACCGGGGCATCGAAGTCGGAATGCCGCGAAACTCACCGAGTCAAAGCGTTTCGCCGTTTGCGGAAGAAGTCTGATGTAGAACAAGTAGCAGAAGCATACATGCTCAAGAGGGATCACCCGAAATTCAAAGGCAACTGAATTTCGGCAACCGGGGCATCGAAGTCGGAATGCCGCGAAACTCACCGAGTCAAAGCGTTTCGCCGTTTGCGGAAGAAAGTCTGATGTAGAACAAGTAGCAGAAGCATACATGCTCAAGAGGGATCACCCGAAATTCAAAGGCAACTGAATTTCGGCAACCGGGGCATCGAAGTCGGAATGCCGCGAAACTCACCGAGTCAAAGCGTTTCGCCGTTTGCGGAAGAAGTCTGATGTAGAACAAGTAGCAGAAGCATACATGCTCAAGAGGGATCACCCGAAATTCAAAGGCAACTGAATTTCGGCAACGGGGCATCGAAGTCGGAATGCCGCGAAACTCACCGAGTCAAAGCGTTTCGCCGTTTGCGGAAGAAAGTCTGATGTAGAACAAGTAGCAGAAGCATACATGCTCAAGAGGGATCACCCGAAATTCAAAGGCAACTGAATTTCGGCAACCGGGGCATCGAAGTCGGAATGCCGCGAAACTCACCGAGTCAAAGCGTTTCGCCGTTTGCGGAAGAAGTCTGATGTAGAACAAGTAGCAGAAGCATACATGCTCAAGAGGGATCACCCGAAATTCAAAGGCAACTGAATTTCGGCAACCGGGGCATCGAAGTCGGAATGCCGCGAAACTCACCGAGTCAAAGCGTTTCGCCGTTTGCGGAAGAAAGTCTGATGTAGAACAAGTAGCAGAAGCATACATGCTCAAGAGGGATCACCCGAAATTCAAAGGCAACTGAATTTCGGCAACCGGGGCATCGAAGTCGGAATGCCGCGAAACTCACCGAGTCAAAGCGTTTCGCCGTTTGCGGAAGAAAGTCTGATGTAGAACAAGTAGCAGAAGCATACATGCTCAAGAGGGATCACCCGAAATTCAAAGGCAACTGAATTTCGGCAACCGGGGCATCGAAGTCGGAATGCCGCGAAACTCACCGAGTCAAAGCGTTTCGCCGTTTGCGGAAGAAGTCTGATGTAGAACAAGTAGCAGAAGCATACATGCTCAAGAGGGATCACCCGAAATTCAAAGGCAACTGAATTTCGGCAACCGGGGCATCGAAGTCGGAATGCCGCGAAACTCACCGAGTCAAAGCGTTTCGCCGTTTGCGGAAGAAGTCTGATGTAGAACAAGTAGCAGAAGCATACATGCTCAAGAGGGATCACCCGAAATTCAAAGGCAACTGAATTTCGGCAACCGGGCATCGAAGTCGGAATGCCGCGAAACTCACCGAGTCAAAGCGTTTCGCCGTTTGCGGAAGAAAGTCTGATGTAGAACAAGTAGCAGAAGCATACATGCTCAAGAGGGATCACCCGAAATTCAAAGGCAACTGAATTTCGGCAACCGGGGCATCGAAGTCGGAATGCCGCGAAACTCACCGAGTCAAAGCGTTTCGCCGTTTGCGGAAGAAAGTCTGATGTAGAACAAGTAGCAGAAGCATACATGCTCAAGAGGGATCACCCGAAATTCAAAGGCAACTGAATTTCGGCAACCGGGGCATCGAAGTCGGAATGCCGCGAAACTCACCGAGTCAAAGCGTTTCGCCGTTTGCGGAAGAAAGTCTGATGTAGAACAAGTAGCAGAAGCATACATGCTCAAGAGGGATCACCCGAAATTCAAAGGCAACTGAATTTCGGCAACCGGGGCATCGAAGTCGGAATGCCGCGAAACTCACCGAGTCAAAGCGTTTCGCCGTTTGCGGAAGAAGTCTGATGTAGAACAAGTAGCAGAAGCATACATGCTCAAGAGGGATCACCCGAAATTCAAAGGCAACTGAATTTCGGCAACCGGGGCATCGAAGTCGGAATGCCGCGAAACTCACCGAGTCAAAGCGTTTCGCCGTTTGCGGAAGAAAGTCTGATGTAGAACAAGTAGCAGAAGCATACATGCTCAAGAGGGATCACCCGAAATTCAAAGGCAACTGAATTTCGGCAACCGGGGCATCGAAGTCGGAATGCCGCGAAACTCACCGAGTCAAAGCGTTTCGCCGTTTGCGGAAGAAAGTCTGATGTAGAACAAGTAGCAGAAGCATACATGCTCAAGAGGGATCACCCGAAATTCAAAGGCAACTGAATTTCGGCAACCGGGGCATCGAAGTCGGAATGCCGCGAAACTCACCGAGTCAAAGCGTTTCGCCGTTTGCGGAAGAAGTCTGATGTAGAACAAGTAGCAGAAGCATACATGCTCAAGAGGGATCACCCGAAATTCAAAGGCAACTGAATTTCGGCAACCGGGGCATCGAAGTCGGAATGCCGCGAAACTCACCGAGTCAAAGCGTTTCGCCGTTTGCGGAAGAAAGTCTGATGTAGAACAAGTAGCAGAAGCATACATGCTCAAGAGGGATCACCCGAAATTCAAAGGCAACTGAATTTCGGCAACCGGGGCATCGAAGTCGGAATGCCGCGAAACTCACCGAGTCAAAGCGTTTCGCCGTTTGCGGAAGAAAGTCTGATGTAGAACAAGTAGCAGAAGCATACATGCTCAAGAGGGATCACCCGAAATTCAAAGGCAACTGAATTTCGGCAACCGGGGCATCGAAGTCGGAATGCCGCGAAACTCACCGAGTCAAAGCGTTTCGCCGTTTGCGGAAGAAAGTCTGATGTAGAACAAGTAGCAGAAGCATACATGCTCAAGAGGGATCACCCGAAATTCAAAGGCAACTGAATTTCGGCAACCGGGGCATCGAAGTCGGAATGCCGCGAAACTCACCGAGTCAAAGCGTTTCGCCGTTTGCGGAAGAAAGTCTGATGTAGAACAAGTAGCAGAAGCATACATGCTCAAGAGGGATCACCCGAAATTCAAAGGCAACTGAATTTCGGCAACCGGGGCATCGAAGTCGGAATGCCGCGAAACTCACCGAGTCAAAGCGTTTCGCCGTTTGCGGAAGAAAGTCTGATGTAGAACAAGTAGCAGAAGCATACATGCTCAAGAGGGATCACCCGAAATTCAAAGGCAACTGAATTTCGGCAACCGGGGCATCGAAGTCGGAATGCCGCGAAACTCACCGAGTCAAAGCGTTTCGCCGTTTGCGGAAGAAAGTCTGATGTAGAACAAGTAGCAGAAGCATACATGCTCAAGAGGGATCACCCGAAATTCAAAGGCAACTGAATTTCGGCAACCGGGGCATCGAAGTCGGAATGCCGCGAAACTCACCGAGTCAAAGCGTTTCGCCGTTTGCGGAAGAAAGTCTGATGTAGAACAAGTAGCAGAAGCATACATGCTCAAGAGGGATCACCCGAAATTCAAAGGCAACTGAATTTCGGCAACCGGGGCATCGAAGTCGGAATGCCGCGAAACTCACCGAGTCAAAGCGTTTCGCCGTTTGCGGAAGAAAGTCTGATGTAGAACAAGTAGCAGAAGCATACATGCTCAAGAGGGATCACCCGAAATTCAAAGGCAACTGAATTTCGGCAACCGGGCATCGAAGTCGGAATGCCGCGAAACTCACCGAGTCAAAGCGTTTCGCCGTTTGCGGAAGAAGTCTGATGTAGAACAAGTAGCAGAAGCATACATGCTCAAGAGGGATCACCCGAAATTCAAAGGCAACTGAATTTCGGCAACCGGGGCATCGAAGTCGGAATGCCGCGAAACTCACCGAGTCAAAGCGTTTCGCCGTTTGCGGAAGAAAGTCTGATGTAGAACAAGTAGCAGAAGCATACATGCTCAAGAGGGATCACCCGAAATTCAAAGGCAACTGAATTTCGGCAACCGGGCATCGAAGTCGGAATGCCGCGAAACTCACCGAGTCAAAGCGTTTCGCCGTTTGCGGAAGAAAGTCTGATGTAGAACAAGTAGCAGAAGCATACATGCTCAAGAGGGATCACCCGAAATTCAAAGGCAACTGAATTTCGGCAACCGGGGCATCGAAGTCGGAATGCCGCGAAACTCACCGAGTCAAAGCGTTTCGCCGTTTGCGGAAGAAAGTCTGATGTAGAACAAGTAGCAGAAGCATACATGCTCAAGAGGGATCACCCGAAATTCAAAGGCAACTGAATTTCGGCAACCGGGGCATCGAAGTCGGAATGCCGCGAAACTCACCGAGTCAAAGCGTTTCGCCGTTTGCGGAAGAAAGTCTGATGTAGAACAAGTAGCAGAAGCATACATGCTCAAGAGGGATCACCCGAAATTCAAAGGCAACTGAATTTCGGCAACCGGGGCATCGAAGTCGGAATGCCGCGAAACTCACCGAGTCAAAGCGTTTCGCCGTTTGCGGAAGAAAGTCTGATGTAGAACAAGTAGCAGAAGCATACATGCTCAAGAGGGATCACCCGAAATTCAAAGGCAACTGAATTTCGGCAACCGGGGCATCGAAGTCGGAATGCCGCGAAACTCACCGAGTCAAAGCGTTTCGCCGTTTGCGGAAGAAAGTCTGATGTAGAACAAGTAGCAGAAGCATACATGCTCAAGAGGGATCACCCGAAATTCAAAGGCAACTGAATTTCGGCAACCGGGGCATCGAAGTCGGAATGCCGCGAAACTCACCGAGTCAAAGCGTTTCGCCGTTTGCGGAAGAAAGTCTGATGTAGAACAAGTAGCAGAAGCATACATGCTCAAGAGGGATCACCCGAAATTCAAAGGCAACTGAATTTCGGCAACCGGGGCATCGAAGTCGGAATGCCGCGAAACTCACCGAGTCAAAGCGTTTCGCCGTTTGCGGAAGAAAGTCTGATGTAGAACAAGTAGCAGAAGCATACATGCTCAAGAGGGATCACCCGAAATTCAAAGGCAACTGAATTTCGGCAACCGGGGCATCGAAGTCGGAATGCCGCGAAACTCACCGAGTCAAAGCGTTTCGCCGTTTGCGGAAGAAAGTCTGATGTAGAACAAGTAGCAGAAGCATACATGCTCAAGAGGGATCACCCGAAATTCAAAGGCAACTGAATTTCGGCAACCGGGGCATCGAAGTCGGAATGCCGCGAAACTCACCGAGTCAAAGCGTTTCGCCGTTTGCGGAAGAAAGTCTGATGTAGAACAAGTAGCAGAAGCATACATGCTCAAGAGGGATCACCCGAAATTCAAAGGCAACTGAATTTCGGCAACCGGGGCATCGAAGTCGGAATGCCGCGAAACTCACCGAGTCAAAGCGTTTCGCCGTTTGCGGAAGAAAGTCTGATGTAGAACAAGTAGCAGAAGCATACATGCTCAAGAGGGATCACCCGAAATTCAAAGGCAACTGAATTTCGGCAACCGGGGCATCGAAGTCGGAATGCCGCGAAACTCACCGAGTCAAAGCGTTTCGCCGTTTGCGGAAGAAAGTCTGATGTAGAACAAGTAGCAGAAGCATACATGCTCAAGAGGGATCACCCGAAATTCAAAGGCAACTGAATTTCGGCAACCGGGGCATCGAAGTCGGAATGCCGCGAAACTCACCGAGTCAAAGCGTTTCGCCGTTTGCGGAAGAAGTCTGATGTAGAACAAGTAGCAGAAGCATACATGCTCAAGAGGGATCACCCGAAATTCAAAGGCAACTGAATTTCGGCAACCGGGGCATCGAAGTCGGAATGCCGCGAAACTCACCGAGTCAAAGCGTTTCGCCGTTTGCGGAAGAAAGTCTGATGTAGAACAAGTAGCAGAAGCATACATGCTCAAGAGGGATCACCCGAAATTCAAAGGCAACTGAATTTCGGCAACCGGGGCATCGAAGTCGGAATGCCGCGAAACTCACCGAGTCAAAGCGTTTCGCCGTTTGCGGAAGAAAGTCTGATGTAGAACAAGTAGCAGAAGCATACATGCTCAAGAGGGATCACCCGAAATTCAAAGGCAACTGAATTTCGGCAACCGGGGCATCGAAGTCGGAATGCCGCGAAACTCACCGAGTCAAAGCGTTTCGCCGTTTGCGGAAGAAAGTCTGATGTAGAACAAGTAGCAGAAGCATACATGCTCAAGAGGGATCACCCGAAATTCAAAGGCAACTGAATTTCGGCAACCGGGGCATCGAAGTCGGAATGCCGCGAAACTCACCGAGTCAAAGCGTTTCGCCGTTTGCGGAAGAAAGTCTGATGTAGAACAAGTAGCAGAAGCATACATGCTCAAGAGGGATCACCCGAAATTCAAAGGCAACTGAATTTCGGCAACCGGGGCATCGAAGTCGGAATGCCGCGAAACTCACCGAGTCAAAGCGTTTCGCCGTTTGCGGAAGAAAGTCTGATGTAGAACAAGTAGCAGAAGCATACATGCTCAAGAGGGATCACCCGAAATTCAAAGGCAACTGAATTTCGGCAACGGGGCATCGAAGTCGGAATGCCGCGAAACTCACCGAGTCAAAGCGTTTCGCCGTTTGCGGAAGAAAGTCTGATGTAGAACAAGTAGCAGAAGCATACATGCTCAAGAGGGATCACCCGAAATTCAAAGGCAACTGAATTTCGGCAACCGGGGCATCGAAGTCGGAATGCCGCGAAACTCACCGAGTCAAAGCGTTTCGCCGTTTGCGGAAGAAGTCTGATGTAGAACAAGTAGCAGAAGCATACATGCTCAAGAGGGATCACCCGAAATTCAAAGGCAACTGAATTTCGGCAACCGGGGATCGAAGTCGGAATGCCGCGAAACTCACCGAGTCAAAGCGTTTCGCCGTTTGCGGAAGAAAGTCTGATGTAGAACAAGTAGCAGAAGCATACATGCTCAAGAGGGATCACCCGAAATTCAAAGGCAACTGAATTTCGGCAACCGGGGCATCGAAGTCGGAATGCCGCGAAACTCACCGAGTCAAAGCGTTTCGCCGTTTGCGGAAGAAAGTCTGATGTAGAACAAGTAGCAGAAGCATACATGCTCAAGAGGGATCACCCGAAATTCAAAGGCAACTGAATTTCGGCAACGGGGCATCGAAGTCGGAATGCCGCGAAACTCACCGAGTCAAAGCGTTTCGCCGTTTGCGGAAGAAAGTCTGATGTAGAACAAGTAGCAGAAGCATACATGCTCAAGAGGGATCACCCGAAATTCAAAGGCAACTGAATTTCGGCAACCGGGGCATCGAAGTCGGAATGCCGCGAAACTCACCGAGTCAAAGCGTTTCGCCGTTTGCGGAAGAAGTCTGATGTAGAACAAGTAGCAGAAGCATACATGCTCAAGAGGGATCACCCGAAATTCAAAGGCAACTGAATTTCGGCAACCGGGGCATCGAAGTCGGAATGCCGCGAAACTCACCGAGTCAAAGCGTTTCGCCGTTTGCGGAAGAAGTCTGATGTAGAACAAGTAGCAGAAGCATACATGCTCAAGAGGGATCACCCGAAATTCAAAGGCAACTGAATTTCGGCAACCGGGGCATCGAAGTCGGAATGCCGCGAAACTCACCGAGTCAAAGCGTTTCGCCGTTTGCGGAAGAAAGTCTGATGTAGAACAAGTAGCAGAAGCATACATGCTCAAGAGGGATCACCCGAAATTCAAAGGCAACTGAATTTCGGCAACCGGGGCATCGAAGTCGGAATGCCGCGAAACTCACCGAGTCAAAGCGTTTCGCCGTTTGCGGAAGAAGTCTGATGTAGAACAAGTAGCAGAAGCATACATGCTCAAGAGGGATCACCCGAAATTCAAAGGCAACTGAATTTCGGCAACCGGGGCATCGAAGTCGGAATGCCGCGAAACTCACCGAGTCAAAGCGTTTCGCCGTTTGCGGAAGAAGTCTGATGTAGAACAAGTAGCAGAAGCATACATGCTCAAGAGGGATCACCCGAAATTCAAAGGCAACTGAATTTCGGCAACGGGGCATCGAAGTCGGAATGCCGCGAAACTCACCGAGTCAAAGCGTTTCGCGTTTGCGGAAGAAAGTCTGATGTAGAACAAGTAGCAGAAGCATACATGCTCAAGAGGGATCACCCGAAATTCAAAGGCAACTGAATTTCGGCAACCGGGGCATCGAAGTCGGAATGCCGCGAAACTCACCGAGTCAAAGCGTTTCGCCGTTTGCGGAAGAAAGTCTGATGTAGAACAAGTAGCAGAAGCATACATGCTCAAGAGGGATCACCCGAAATTCAAAGGCAACTGAATTTCGGCAACCGGGGCATCGAAGTCGGAATGCCGCGAAACTCACCGAGTCAAAGCGTTTCGCCGTTTGCGGAAGAAAGTCTGATGTAGAACAAGTAGCAGAAGCATACATGCTCAAGAGGGATCACCCGAAATTCAAAGGCAACTGAATTTCGGCAACCGGGGCATCGAAGTCGGAATGCCGCGAAACTCACCGAGTCAAAGCGTTTCGCCGTTTGCGGAAGAAAGTCTGATGTAGAACAAGTAGCAGAAGCATACATGCTCAAGAGGGATCACCCGAAATTCAAAGGCAACTGAATTTCGGCAACCGGGGCATCGAAGTCGGAATGCCGCGAAACTCACCGAGTCAAAGCGTTTCGCCGTTTGCGGAAGAAAGTCTGATGTAGAACAAGTAGCAGAAGCATACATGCTCAAGAGGGATCACCCGAAATTCAAAGGCAACTGAATTTCGGCAACCGGGGCATCGAAGTCGGAATGCCGCGAAACTCACCGAGTCAAAGCGTTTCGCCGTTTGCGGAAGAAAGTCTGATGTAGAACAAGTAGCAGAAGCATACATGCTCAAGAGGGATCACCCGAAATTCAAAGGCAACTGAATTTCGGCAACCGGGGCATCGAAGTCGGAATGCCGCGAAACTCACCGAGTCAAAGCGTTTCGCCGTTTGCGGAAGAAAGTCTGATGTAGAACAAGTAGCAGAAGCATACATGCTCAAGAGGGATCACCCGAAATTCAAAGGCAACTGAATTTCGGCAACCGGGGCATCGAAGTCGGAATGCCGCGAAACTCACCGAGTCAAAGCGTTTCGCCGTTTGCGGAAGAAAGTCTGATGTAGAACAAGTAGCAGAAGCATACATGCTCAAGAGGGATCACCCGAAATTCAAAGGCAACTGAATTTCGGCAACCGGGGCATCGAAGTCGGAATGCCGCGAAACTCACCGAGTCAAAGCGTTTCGCCGTTTGCGGAAGAAAGTCTGATGTAGAACAAGTAGCAGAAGCATACATGCTCAAGAGGGATCACCCGAAATTCAAAGGCAACTGAATTTCGGCAACCGGGGCATCGAAGTCGGAATGCCGCGAAACTCACCGAGTCAAAGCGTTTCGCCGTTTGCGGAAGAAGTCTGATGTAGAACAAGTAGCAGAAGCATACATGCTCAAGAGGGATCACCCGAAATTCAAAGGCAACTGAATTTCGGCAACCGGGGCATCGAAGTCGGAATGCCGCGAAACTCACCGAGTCAAAGCGTTTCGCCGTTTGCGGAAGAAAGTCTGATGTAGAACAAGTAGCAGAAGCATACATGCTCAAGAGGGATCACCCGAAATTCAAAGGCAACTGAATTTCGGCAACCGGGGCATCGAAGTCGGAATGCCGCGAAACTCACCGAGTCAAAGCGTTTCGCCGTTTGCGGAAGAAAGTCTGATGTAGAACAAGTAGCAGAAGCATACATGCTCAAGAGGGATCACCCGAAATTCAAAGGCAACTGAATTTCGGCAACGGGGCATCGAAGTCGGAATGCCGCGAAACTCACCGAGTCAAAGCGTTTCGCCGTTTGCGGAAGAAAGTCTGATGTAGAACAAGTAGCAGAAGCATACATGCTCAAGAGGGATCACCCGAAATTCAAAGGCAACTGAATTTCGGCAACCGGGGCATCGAAGTCGGAATGCCGCGAAACTCACCGAGTCAAAGCGTTTCGCCGTTTGCGGAAGAAAGTCTGATGTAGAACAAGTAGCAGAAGCATACATGCTCAAGAGGGATCACCCGAAATTCAAAGGCAACTGAATTTCGGCAACCGGGGCATCGAAGTCGGAATGCCGCGAAACTCACCGAGTCAAAGCGTTTCGCCGTTTGCGGAAGAAAGTTGATGTAGAACAAGTAGCAGAAGCATACATGCTCAAGAGGGATCACCCGAAATTCAAAGGCAACTGAATTTCGGCAACCGGGGCATCGAAGTCGGAATGCCGCGAAACTCACCGAGTCAAAGCGTTTCGCCGTTTGCGGAAGAAAGTCTGATGTAGAACAAGTAGCAGAAGCATACATGCTCAAGAGGGATCACCCGAAATTCAAAGGCAACTGAATTTCGGCAACCGGGGCATCGAAGTCGGAATGCCGCGAAACTCACCGAGTCAAAGCGTTTCGCCGTTTGCGGAAGAAGTCTGATGTAGAACAAGTAGCAGAAGCATACATGCTCAAGAGGGATCACCCGAAATTCAAAGGCAACTGAATTTCGGCAACCGGGGCATCGAAGTCGGAATGCCGCGAAACTCACCGAGTCAAAGCGTTTCGCCGTTTGCGGAAGAAAGTCTGATGTAGAACAAGTAGCAGAAGCATACATGCTCAAGAGGGATCACCCGAAATTCAAAGGCAACTGAATTTCGGCAACCGGGCATCGAAGTCGGAATGCCGCGAAACTCACCGAGTCAAAGCGTTTCGCCGTTTGCAAAAAAGTCTGATGTAGAACAAGTAGCAGAAGCATACATGCTCAAGAGGGATCACCCGAAATTCAAAGGCAATGAATTTCGGCAACCGGGGCATCGAAGTCGGAATGCCGCGAAACTCACCGAGTCAAAGCGTTTCGCCGTTTGCGGAAGAAAGTCTGATGTAGAACAAGTAGCAGAAGCATACATGCTCAAGAGGGATCACCCGAAATTCAAAGGCAACTGAATTTCGGCAACCGGGGCATCGAAGTCGGAATGCCGCGAAACTCACCGAGTCAAAGCGTTTCGCCGTTTGCGGAAGAAAGTCTGATGTAGAACAAGTAGCAGAAGCATACATGCTCAAGAGGGATCACCCGAAATTCAAAGGCAACTGAATTTCGGCAACCGGGGCATCGAAGTCGGAATGCCGCGAAACTCACCGAGTCAAAGCGTTTCGCCGTTTGCGGAAGAAAGTCTGATGTAGAACAAGTAGCAGAAGCATACATGCTCAAGAGGGATCACCCGAAATTCAAAGGCAACTGAATTTCGGCAACCGGGGCATCGAAGTCGGAATGCCGCGAAACTCACCGAGTCAAAGCGTTTCGCCGTTTGCGGAAGAAAGTCTGATGTAGAACAAGTAGCAGAAGCATACATGCTCAAGAGGGATCACCCGAAATTCAAAGGCAACTGAATTTCGGCAACCGGGGCATCGAAGTCGGAATGCCGCGAAACTCACCGAGTCAAAGCGTTTCGCCGTTTGCGGAAGAAAGTCTGATGTAGAACAAGTAGCAGAAGCATACATGCTCAAGAGGGATCACCCGAAATTCAAAGGCAACTGAATTTCGGCAACCGGGGCATCGAAGTCGGAATGCCGCGAAACTCACCGAGTCAAAGCGTTTCCGTTTGCGGAAGAAAGTCTGATGTAGAACAAGTAGCAGAAGCATACATGCTCAAGAGGGATCACCCGAAATTCAAAGGCAACTGAATTTCGGCAACCGGGGCATCGAAGTCGGAATGCCGCGAAACTCACCGAGTCAAAGCGTTTCGCCGTTTGCGGAAGAAAGTCTGATGTAGAACAAGTAGCAGAAGCATACATGCTCAAGAGGGATCACCCGAAATTCAAAGGCAACTGAATTTCGGCAACCGGGGCATCGAAGTCGGAATGCCGCGAAACTCACGAGTCAAAGCGTTTCGCCGTTTGCGGAAGGAAGTCTGATGTAGAACAAGTAGCAGAAGCATACATGCTCAAGAGGGATCACCCGAAATTCAAAGGCAACTGAATTTCGGCAACCGGGGCATCGAAGTCGGAATGCCGCGAAACTCACCGAGTCAAAGCGTTTCGCCGTTTGCGGAAGGAAGTCTGATGTAGAACAAGTAGCAGAAGCATACATGCTCAAGAGGGATCACCCGAAATTCAAAGGCAACTGAATTTCGGCAACCGGGGCATCGAAGTCGGAATGCCGCGAAACTCACCGAGTCAAAGCGTTTCGCCGTTTGCGGAAGGAAGTCTGATGTAGAACAAGTAGCAGAAGCATACATGCTCAAGAGGGATCACCCGAAATTCAAAGGCAACTGAATTTCGGCAACCGGGCATCGAAGTCGGAATGCCGCGAAACTCACCGAGTCAAAGCGTTTCGCCGTTTGCGGAAGAAGTCTGATGTAGAACAAGTAGCAGAAGCATACATGCTCAAGAGGGATCACCCGAAATTCAAAGGCAACTGAATTTCGGCAACCGGGGCATCGAAGTCGGAATGCCGCGAAACTCACCGAGTCAAAGCGTTTCGCCGTTTGCGGAGAAAGTCTGATGTAGAACAAGTAGCAGAAGCATACATGCTCAAGAGGGATCACCCGAAATTCAAAGGCAACTGAATTTCGGCAACCGGGGCATCGAAGTCGGAATGCCGCGAAACTCACCGAGTCAAAGCGTTTCGCCGTTTGCGGAAGAAGTCTGATGTAGAACAAGTAGCAGAAGCATACATGCTCAAGAGGGATCACCCGAAATTCAAAGGCAACTGAATTTCGGCAACCGGGGCATCGAAGTCGGAATGCCGCGAAACTCACCGAGTCAAAGCGTTTCGCCGTTTGCGGAAGAAGTCTGATGTAGAACAAGTAGCAGAAGCATACATGCTCAAGAGGGATCACCCGAAATTCAAAGGCAACTGAATTTCGGCAACCGGGGCATCGAAGTCGGAATGCCGCGAAACTCACCGAGTCAAAGCGTTTCGCCGTTTGCGGAAGAAAGTCTGATGTAGAACAAGTAGCAGAAGCATACATGCTCAAGAGGGATCACCCGAAATTCAAAGGCAACTGAATTTCGGCAACCGGGGCATCGAAGTCGGAATGCCGCGAAACTCACCGAGTCAAAGCGTTTCGCCGTTTGCGGAAGAAGTCTGATGTAGAACAAGTAGCAGAAGCATACATGCTCAAGAGGGATCACCCGAAATTCAAAGGCAACTGAATTTCGGCAACCGGGGCATCGAAGTCGGAATGCCGCGAAACTCACCGAGTCAAAGCGTTTCGCCGTTTGCGGAAGAAAGTCTGATGTAGAACAAGTAGCAGAAGCATACATGCTCAAGAGGGATCACCCGAAATTCAAAGGCAACTGAATTTCGGCAACCGGGCATCGAAGTCGGAATGCCGCGAAACTCACCGAGTCAAAGCGTTTCGCCGTTTGCGGAAGGAAGTCTGATGTAGAACAAGTAGCAGAAGCATACATGCTCAAGAGGGATCACCCGAAATTCAAAGGCAACTGAATTTCGGCAACCGGGGCATCGAAGTCGGAATGCCGCGAAACTCACCGAGTCAAAGCGTTTCGCCGTTTGCGGAAGAAGTCTGATGTAGAACAAGTAGCAGAAGCATACATGCTCAAGAGGGATCACCCGAAATTCAAAGGCAACTGAATTTCGGCAACCGGGGCATCGAAGTCGGAATGCCGCGAAACTCACCGAGTCAAAGCGTTTCGCCGTTTGCGGAGAGAAGTCTGATGTAGAACAAGTAGCAGAAGCATACATGCTCAAGAGGATCACCCGAAATTCAAAGGCAACTGAATTTCGGCAACCGGGGCATCGATCAAGTCGGAATGCCGCGAAACTCACCGAGTCAAAGCGTTTCGCCGTTTGCGGAAGGAAGTCTGATGTAGAACAAGTAGCAGAAGCATACATGCTCAAGAGGGATCACCCGAAATTCAAAGGCAACTGAATTTCGGCAACCGGGGCATCGAAGTCGGAATGCCGCGAAACTCACCGAGTCAAAGCGTTTCGCCGTTTGCGGAAGGAAGTCTGATGTAGAACAAGTAGCAGAAGCATACATGCTCAAGAGGGATCACCCGAAATTCAAAGGCAACTGAATTTCGGCAACCGGGGCATCGAAGTCGGAATGCCGCGAAACTCACCGAGTCAAAGCGTTTCGCCGTTTGCGGAAGGAAGTGTGATGTAGAACAAGTAGCAGAAGCATACATGCTCAAGAGGGATCACCCGAAATTCAAAGGCAACTGAATTTCGGCAAACGGGGCATCGAAGTCGGAATGCCGCGAAACTCACCGAGTCAAAGCGTTTCGCCGTTTGCGGAAGGAAGTGTGATGTAGAACAAGTAGCAGAAGCATACATGCTCAAGAGGGATCACCCGAAATTCAAAGGCAACTGAATTTCGGCAACCGGGGCATCGAAGTCGGAATGCCGCGAAACTCACCGAGTCAAAGCGTTTCGCCGTTTGCGGAAGGAAGTGTGATGTAGAACAAGTAGCAGAAGCATACATGCTCAAGAGGGATCACCCGAAATTCAAAGGCAACTGAATTTCGGCAACCGGGGCATCGAAGTTGGAATGCCGCGAAACTCACCGAGTCAAAGCGTTTCGCCGTTTGCGGAAGGAAGTCTGATGTAGAACAAGTAGCAGAAGCATACATGCTCAAGAGGGATCACCCGAAATTCAAAGGCAAGTGAATTTCGGCAACCGGGGCATCGAAGTCGGAATGCCGTGAAACTCACCGAGTCAAAGCGTTTCGCCGTTTGCGGAACGAAGTGTGACGTAGAACAAGTATCAGAAGCATACATGCTCAAGAGGGATCACCCGAAATTCAAAGGCAACTGAATTTCAGCAAACGGGGCATCGAAGTCGGAATGCCGCGAAACTCACCGAGTCAAAGCGTTTCGCCATTTGCGGAAGGAAGTGTGATGTAGAACAAGTAGCAGAAGCATACATGCTCAAGAGGGATCACCCGAAATTCAAAGGCAACTGAATTTCGGCAACCGGGGCATCGAAGTCGGAATGCCGCGAAACTCACCGAGTCAAAGCGTTTCGCCATTTGCGGAAGGAAGTGTGATGTAGAACAAGTAGCAGAAGCATACATGCCCAAGAGGGTTCACCTGAAAGTCAAAGCCAACTGAATTTCGGCAATCGGGGCATCGACTTCGAAATGCCGCGAAACTCACCGAGTCAAAGCGTTTCATCGTTTGCGGAACGAAGTTTGACGTAGAACAAGTAGCAGAAGCATACATGCTCAAGAGGGATCACCCGAAATTCAAAGGCAACTGAATTTCGGCAAACGGGGCATCGAGTTCAGAATGCCGCGAAACTCACCGAGTCAAAGCGTTTCGCCGTTTGCGGAATGAAGTGTGATGTAGAACAAGTCGCAGAAGCATACATGCTCAAGAGGGATCATCCGAAATTCAAAGGCAACTGAATTTCGGCAACCGGGGCATCGAAGTCGGAATGCCGCGAAACTCACCGAGTCAAAGCGTTTCGCCGTTTGCGGAAGGAGTCTGATGTAGAACAAGTAGCAGAAGCATACATGCTCAAGAGGGATCACCCGAAATTCAAAGGCAACTGAATTTCGGCAACCGGGGCATCGAAGTCGTAATGCCGCGAAACTCACCGAGTGAAAGCGTTTCGCCGTTTGCGGAAGGAAGTGTGATGTAGAACAAGTAGCAGAAGCATACATGCTCAAGAGGGATCACCCGAAATTCAAAGGCAACTGAATTTCGGCAACGGGGCATTGAATTCGGAATGCCGGGAAACTCACCGTGTCAAAGCGTTTCGCCGTTTGCGGAAGAATGTCTGATGTAGAACAAGTCGCAGAAGCATACATGCTCAAGAGGGATCACCCGAAATTCAAAGCCAACTGAATTTTGGCAACCGGGACATCGAAGTCGGAATGCCGCGAAACTCACCGAGTCAAAGCGTTTCGCCGTTTGCGGAAGGAAGTCTGATGTAGAACAAGTAGCAGAAGCATACATGCTCAAGAGGGATCACCCGAAATTCAAAGGCAACTGAATTTCGGCAACCGGGGCATCGAAGTCGGAATGCCGCGAAACTCACCGAGTCAAAGCGTTTCGCCGTTTGCGGAAGAAGTCTGATGTAGAACAAGTAGCAGAAGCATACATGCTCAAGAGGGATCACCCGAAATTCAAAGGCAACTGAATTTCGGCAACGGGGCATCGAAGTCGGAATGCCGCGAAACTCACCGAGTCAAAGCGTTTCGCGTTTGCGGAAGGAAGTCTGATGTAGAACAAGTAGCAGAAGCATACATGCTCAAGAGGGATCACCCGAAATTCAAAGGCAACTGAATTTCGGCAACCGGGGCATCGAAGTCGGAATGCCGCGAAACTCACCGAGTCAAAGCGTTTCGCCGTTTGCGGAAGGAAGTCTGATGTAGAACAAGTAGCAGAAGCATACATGCTCAAGAGGGATCACCCGAAATTCAAAGGCAACTGAATTTCGGCAACGGGGCATCGAAGTCGGAATGCCGCGAAACTCACCGAGTCAAAGCGTTTCCCGTTTGCGGAAGGAAGTCTGATGTAGAACAAGTAGCAGAAGCATACATGCTCAAGAGGGATCACCCGAAATTCAAAGGCAACTGAATTTCGGCAACCGGGGCATCGAAGTCGGAATGCCGCGAAACTCACCGAGTCAAAGCGTTTCGCCGTTTGCGGAAGGAAGTCTGATGTAGAACAAGTAGCAGAAGCATACATGCTCAAGAGGGATCACCCGAAATTCAAAGGCAACTGAATTTCGGCAACCGGGGCATCGAAGTCGGAATGCCGCGAAACTCACCGAGTCAAAGCGTTTCGCCGTTTGCGGAAGAAAGTGATGTAGAACAAGTAGCAGAAGCATACATGCTCAAGAGGGATCACCCGAAATTCAAAGGCAACTGAATTTCGGCAACGGGGCATCGAAGTCGGAATGCCGCGAAACTCACCGAGTCAAAGCGTTTCGCCGTTTGCGGAAGGAAGTGATGTAGAACAAGTAGCAGAAGCATACATGCTCAAGAGGGATCACCCGAAATTCAAAGGCAACTGAATTTCGGCAACGGGCATCGAAGTCGGAATGCCGCGAAACTCACCGAGTCAAAGCGTTTCGCGTTTGCGGAAGGAAGTTGATGTAGAACAAGTAGCAGAAGCATACATGCTCAAGAGGGATCACCCGAAATTCAAAGGCAACTGAATTTCGGCAACCGGGGCATCGAAGTCGGAATGCCGCGAAACTCACCGAGTCAAAGCGTTTCGCGTTTTGCGGAGGAAGTCTGATGTAGAACAAGTAGCAGAAGCATACATGCTCAAGAGGGATCACCCGAAATTCAAAGGCAACTGAATTTCGGCAACGGGGCATCGAAGTCGGAATGCCGCGAAACTCACGAGTCAAAGCGTTTCGCCGTTTGCGGAAGGAGGAAGTTGATGTAGAACAAGTAGCAGAAGCATACATGCTCAAGAGGGATCACCCGAAATTCAAAGGCAACTGAATTTCGGCAACGGGGCATCGAAGTCGGAATGCCGCGAAACTCACCGAGTCAAAGCGTTTCGCGTTTGCGGAAGGAAGTTGATGTAGAACAAGTAGCAGAAGCATACATGCTCAAGAGGGATCACCGAAATTCAAAGGCAACTGAATTTCGGCAACCGGGGCATCGAAGTCGGAATGCCGCGAAACTCACCGAGTCAAAGCGTTTCGCCGTTTGCGGAGGAAGTCTGATGTAGAACAAGTAGCAGAAGCATACATGCTCAAGAGGGATCACCCGAAATTCAAAGGCAACTGAATTTCGGCAACGGGGCATCGAAGTCGGAATGCCGCGAAACTCACCGAGTCAAAGCGTTTGCCGTTTGCGGAAGGAAGTCTGATGTAGAACAAGTAGCAGAAGCATACATGCTCAAGAGGGATCACCCGAAATTCAAAGGCAACTGAATTTCGGCAACCGGGCATCGAAGTCGGAATGGAATGCGCGACTCACCGAGTCAAAGCGTTTGCCGTTTGTTTGCGAAGGAAGTCTGATGTAGAACAAGTAGCAGAAGCATACATGCTCAAGAGGGATCACCCGAAATTCAAAGGCAACTGAATTTCGGCAACCGGGGCATCGAAGTCGGAATGCCGCGAAACTCACCGAGTCAAAGCGTTTCGCCGTTTGCGGAAGGAAGTCTGATGTAGAACAAGTAGCAGAAGCATACATGCTCAAGAGGGATCACCCGAAATTCAAAGGCAACTGAATTTCGGCAACGGGGCATCGAAGTCGGAATGCCGCGAAACTCACCGAGTCAAAGCGTTTCGCCGTTTGCGGGAGGAAGTTGATGTAGAACAAGTAGCAGAAGCATACATGCTCAAGAGGGATCACCCGAAATTCAAAGGCAACTGAATTTCGGCAACCGGGGCATCGAAGTCGGAATGCCGCGAAACTCACCGAGTCAAAGCGTTTCGCCGTTTGCGGAGGAAAGTCTGATGTAGAACAAGTAGCAGAAGCATACATGCTCAAGAGGGATCACCCGAAATTCAAAGGCAACTGAATTTCGGCAACCGGGGATCGAAGTCGGAATGCCGCGAAACTCACCGAGTCAAAGCGTTTTCCGTTTGCGGAAGAAGTCTGATGTAGAACAAGTAGCAGAAGCATACATGCTCAAGAGGGATCACCCGAAATTCAAAGGCAACTGAATTTCGGCAACGGGGGGCAAGAAGTCGGAATGCCGCGAAACTCACCGAGTCAAAGCGTTTCGCCGTTTGCGGAGGAAGTCTGATGTAGAAAGTAGCAGAAGCATACATGCTCAAGAGGGATCACCCGAAATTCAAAGGCAACTGAATTTCGGCAACCGGGGCATCGAAGTCGGAATGCCGCGAAACTCACCGAGTCAAAGCGTTTCGGTTTGCGGAAGGAGTGTGATGTAGAACAAGTAGCAGAAGCATACATGCTCAAGAGGGATCACCCGAAATTCAAAGGCAACTGAATTTCGGCAACCGGGGCATCGAAGTCGGAATGCCGCGAAACTCACCGAGTCAAAGCGTTTCGCCGTTTGCGGAAGAAGTCTGATGTAGAACAAGTAGCAGAAGCATACATGCTCAAGAGGGATCACCCGAAATTCAAAGGCAACTGAATTTCGCAACCGGGGCATCGAAGTCGGAATGCGCGAAACTCACCGAGTCAAAGCGTTTCGCTTTGCGGAAGGAAGTCTGATGTAGAACAAGTAGCAGAAGCATACATGCTCAAGAGGGATCACCCGAAATTCAAAGGCAACTGAATTTCGGCAACCGGGCATCGAAGTCGTCGGATGCCGGAAACTCACCGAGTCAAAGCGTTTCGGTTTGCGGAAGGAAGTCTGATGTAGAACAAGTAGCAGAAGCATACATGCTCAAGAGGGATCACCCGAAATTCAAAGGCAACTGAATTTCGGCAACGGGGCATCGAAGTCGGAATGCGCGAAACTCACCGATCAAAGCGTTTCGCCGTTTGCGGAAGGAAGTGTGATGTAGAACAAGTAGCAGAAGCATACATGCTCAAGAGGGATCACCCCGAATTCAAAGGCAACTGAATGGCTTCGGGCGGAAGGGGGAAGTCGGATGCCGCGAAACTCACCGAGTCAAAGCGTTTCGCCGTTTGCGGAAAGAGTCTGATGTAGAACAAGTAGCAGAAGCATACATGCTCAAGAGGGATCACCCGAAATTCAAAGGCAACTGAATTTCGGCAACGGGGCATCGAAGTCGGAATGCCGCGAAACTCACCGAGTCAAAGCGTTTCGCCGTTTGCGGAAGGAAGTTGATGTAGAACAAGTAGCAGAAGCATACATGCTCAAGAGGGATCACCCGAAATTCAAAGGCAACTGAATTTCGGCAACCGGGGCATCGAAGTCGGAATGCCGCGAAAACTCACGAGTCAAAGCGTTTCGCCGTTTGCGGAAGAAGTTGATGTAGAACAAGTAGCAGAAGCATACATGCTCAAGAGGGATCACCCGAAATTCAAAGGCAACTGAATTTCGGCAACGGGGCATCGAAGTCGGAATGCCGCGAAACTCCGAGTCAAAGCGTTTCGCCGTTTGCGGAAGAAGTCTGATGTAGAACAAGTAGCAGAAGCATACATGCTCAAGAGGGATCACCCGAAATTCAAAGGCAACTGAATTTCGGCAACCGGGGCATCGAAGTCGGAATGCCGCGAAACTCACCGAGTCAAAGCGTTTCGTTTGCGGAAGGAAGTTGTGGATGTAGAACAAGTAGCAGAAGCATACATGCTCAAGAGGGATCACCGAAATTCAAAGGCAACTGAATTTCGGCAACCGGGGCATCGAAGTCGGAATGCCGCGAAAAACCGAGTCAAAGCGTTTCGCGTTTGCGGAAGAAGTCTGATGTAGAACAAGTAGCAGAAGCATACATGCTCAAGAGGGATCACCCGAAATTCAAAGGCAACTGAATTTCGGCAACGGGGCATCGAAGTCGGAATGCCGCGAAACTCACCGAGTCAAAGCGTTTCGCCGTTTGCGGAAGGAAGTGTGATGTAGAACAAGTAGCAGAAGCATACATGCTCAAGAGGGATCACCCGAAATTCAAAGGCAACTGAATTTCGGCAACCGGGGCATCGAAGTCGGAATGCCGCGAAACTCACCGAGTCAAAGCGTTTCGCGTTTGCGGAAGAAGTCTGATGTAGAACAAGTAGCAGAAGCATACATGCTCAAGAGGGATCACCCGAAATTCAAAGGCAACTGAATTTCGGCAAGGATCGATCGGTCGGAATGCGCGAAACTCACCGAGTCAAAGCGTTTCGCGTTTGCGGAAGAAGTTGATGTAGAACAAGTAGCAGAAGCATACATGCTCAAGAGGGATCACCCGAAATTCAAAGGCAACTGAATTTCGGCAACCGGGGCATCGAAGTCGGAATGCCGCGAAACTCACCGAGTCAAAGCGTTTCGCCGTTTGCGGAAGGAAGTTGATGTAGAACAAGTAGCAGAAGCATACATGCTCAAGAGGGATCACCCGAAATTCAAAGGCAACTGAATTTCGGCAACCGGGGCATCGAAGTCGGAATGCCGCGAAACTCACCGAGTCAAAGCGTTTCGGTTTGCGGAAGAAGTTGATGTAGAACAAGTAGCAGAAGCATACATGCTCAAGAGGGATCACCCGAAATTCAAAGGCAACTGAATTTCGGCAACCGGGGCATCGAAGTCGGAATGCCGCGAAACTCACCGAGTCAAAGCGTTTTCGCCGTTTGCGGAAGGAAGTGTGATGTAGAACAAGTAGCAGAAGCATACATGCTCAAGAGGGATCCGAAATTCAAAGGCAACTGAATTTCGGCAACCGGGGCATCGAAGTCGGCCGCGAAACTCCGAGTCAAAGCGTTTCGCCGTTTGCGGAAGGAAGTTGATGTAGAACAAGTAGCAGAAGCATACATGCTCAAGAGGGATCACCCGAAATTCAAAGGCAACTGAATTTCGGCAACCGGGGCATCGAAGTCGGAATGCCGCGAAACTCACCGAGTCAAAGCGTTTCGCCGTTTGCGGAAGGAAGTTGATGTAGAACAAGTAGCAGAAGCATACATGCTCAAGAGGGATCACCGAAATTCAAAGGCAACTGAATTTCGGCAACGGGGCATCGAAGTCGGAATGCCGCGAAACTCACCGAGTCAAAGCGTTTCGCCGTTTGCGGAAGGAAGTTGATGTAGAACAAGTAGCAGAAGCATACATGCTCAAGAGGGATCACCCGAAATTCAAAGGCAACTGAATTTCGCAAAACGGGGCATCGAAGTCGGAATGCCGCGAAACTCACCGAGTCAAAGCGTTTCGCCGTTTGCGGAAGGAAGTGATGTAGAACAAGTAGCAGAAGCATACATGCTCAAGAGGGATCACCGAAATTCAAAGGCAACTGAATTTCGGCAACGGGGCATCGAAGTCGGAATGCCGCGAAACTCACGAGTCAAAGCGTTTCCCGTTTGCGGAAGGAAGTCTGATGTAGAACAAGTAGCAGAAGCATACATGCTCAAGAGGGATCACCCGAAATTCAAAGGCAACTGAATTTCGGCAACCGGGGCATCGAAGTCGGAATGCCGCGAAACTCACCGAGTCAAAGCGTTTCGCCGTTTGCGGAAGGAAAGTGATGTAGAACAAGTAGACAGCAAGCATACAGTGCTCAAGAGGATCACCGAATTCAAAGGCAACTGAATTTCGGCAACCGGGGCATCGAAGTCGGAATGCCGCGAAACTCACCGAGTCAAAGCGTTTCGCCGTTTGCGGAAGAAGTTGATGTAGAACAAGTAGCAGAAGCATACATGCTCAAGAGGGATCACCCGAAATTCAAAGGCAACTGAATTTCGGCAACCGGGGCATCGAAGTCGGAATGCCGCGAAACTCACCGAGTCAAAGCGTTTCGCCGTTTGCGGAAGAAGTGTGATGTAGAACAAGTAGCAGAAGCATACATGCTCAAGGGGATCACCCGAAATTCAAAGGCAACTGAATTTCGGCAACCGGGGCATCGAAGTCGGAATGCCGCGAAACTCACCGAGTCAAAGCGTTTCGCCGTTTGCGGAGGAAGTGTGATGTAGAACAAGTAGCAGAAGCATACATGCTCAAGAGGGATCACCCGAAATTCAAAGGCAACTGAATTTCGGCAACCGGGGCATCGAAGTCGGAATGCCGCGAAACTCACCGAGTCAAAGCGTTTCGCCTTTGCGGAAAGGAAGAGATGATGTGAGAACAAGTAGCAGAAGCATACATGCTCAAGAGGGATCACCCGAAATTCAAAGGCAACTGAATTTCGGCAACCGGGGCATCGAAGTCGGAATGCCGCGAAACTCACCGAGTCAAAGCGTTTCGCCGTTTGCGGAAGAAGTCTGATGTAGAACAAGTAGCAGAAGCATACATGCTCAAGAGGGATCACCGAAATTCAAAGGCAACTGAAATTTCGGCAACGGGGCATCGAAGTCGGAATGCCGCGAAACTCACCGAGTCAAAGCGTTTCGCCGTTTGCGGAAGGAAGTGTGATGTAGAACAAGTAGCAGAAGCATACATGCTCAAGAGGGATCACCCGAAATTCAAAGGCAACTGAATTTCGGCAACCGGGGCATCGAAGTCGGAATGCGCGAAACTCACCGAGTCAAAGCGTTTCGCCGTTTGCGGAAGGAAGTCTGATGTAGAACAAGTAGCAGAAGCATACATGCTCAAGAGGGATCACCCGAAATTCAAAGGCAACTGAATTTCGGCAACCGGGGCATCGAAGTCGGAATGCCGCGAAACTCACCGAGTCAAAGCGTTTCGCCGTTTGCGGAAGGAAGTTGATGTAGAACAAGTAGCAGAAGCATACATGCTCAAGAGGGATCACCCGAAATTCAAAGGCAACTGAATTTCGGCAACCGGGGCATCGAAGTCGGAATGCCGCGAAACTCACCGAGTCAAAGCGTTTCGCGTTTGCGGAAGGAAGTTGATGTAGAACAAGTAGCAGAAGCATACATGCTCAAGAGGGATCACCCGAAATTCAAAGGCAACTGAATTTCGGCAACCGGGGCATCGAAGTCGGAATGCCGCGAAACTCACCGAGTCAAAGCGTTTCCGTTTGCGGAAGAAGTCTGATGTAGAACAAGTAGCAGAAGCATACATGCTCAAGAGGGATCACCCGAAATTCAAAGGCAACTGAATTTCGGCAACGGGGCATCGAAGTCGGAAATGCGGAAACTCCGAGTCAAAGCGTTTTCGTTGCGGAAGAGGAAGTGTGATGTAGAACAAGTAGCAGAAGCATACATGCTCAAGAGGATCACCCGAAATTCAAAGGCAACTGAATTTCGGCAACCGGGGCATCGAAGTCGGAATGCCGCGAAACTCACCGAGTCAAAGCGTTTCGCCGTTTGCGGAAGGAAGTGTGATGTAGAACAAGTAGCAGAAGCATACATGCTCAAGAGGGATCACCCGAAATTCAAAGGCAACTGAATTTCGGCAAGGGCATCGAAGTCGGAATGCCGCGAAACTCACCGAGTCAAAGCGTTTCGTGTTTGCGGAAGAAGTGTGATGTAGAACAAGTAGCAGAAGCATACATGCTCAAGAGGGATCACCCGAAATTCAAAGGCAACTGAATTTCGCAAACGGGGCATCGAAGTCGGAATGCCGCGAAACTCACCGAGTCAAAGCGTTTCGCCGTTTGCGGAAGGAAGTCTGATGTAGAACAAGTAGCAGAAGCATACATGCTCAAGAGGGATCACCCGAAATTCAAAGGCAACTGAATTTCGGCAACCGGGCATCGAAGTCGGAATGCCGCGAAACTCACCGAGTCAAAGCGTTTCGCCGTTTGCGGAAGGAAGTCTGATGTAGAACAAGTAGCAGAAGCATACATGCTCAAAGGGATCACCGAAATTCAAAGGCAACTGAATTTCGGCAACCGGGCATCGAAGTCGGAATGCCGCGAAACTCACGAGTCAAAGCGTTTCGCGTTTGCGGAAGGAAGTTGATGTAGAACAAGTAGCAGAAGCATACATGCTCAAGAGGGATCACGAAATTCAAAGGCTGACTTTTTCGGCAACCGGGGCATCGAAGTCGGAATGCCGCGAAACTCACCGAGTCAAAGCGTTTCCTTTTGCGGAAGGAAGTCTGATGTAGAACAAGTAGCAGAAGCATACATGCTCAAGAGGGATCACCCGAAATTCAAAGGCAACTGAATTTCGGCAACGGGGCATCGAAGTCGGAATGCCGCGAAACTCACGAGTCAAAGCGTTTCGCCGTTTGCGGAAGGAAGTGTGATGTAGAACAAGTAGCAGAAGCATACATGCTCAAGAGGGATCACCGAAATTCAAAGGCAACTGAATTTCGGCAACCGGGGCATCGAAGTCGGAATGCCGCGAAACTCACCGAGTCAAAGCGTTTCGCTTTGCGGAAGAAGTCTGATGTAGAACAAGTAGCAGAAGCATACATGCTCAAGAGGGATCACCCGAAATTCAAAGGCAACTGAATTTCGGCAACCGGGGCATCGAAGTCGGAATGCCGCGAAACTCACCGAGTCAAAGCGTTTCGCCGTTTGCGGAAGGAAGTCTGATGTAGAACAAGTAGCAGAAGCATACATGCTCAAGAGGGATCACCCGAAATTCAAAGGCAACTGAATTTCGGCAACCGGGGCATCGAAGTCGGAATGCCGCGAAACTCACCGAGTCAAAGCGTTTCGCCGTTTGCGGAAGGAAGTCTGATGTAGAACAAGTAGCAGAAGCATACATGCTCAAGAGGGATCACCCGAAATTCAAAGGCAACTGAATTTCGGCAACCGGGGCATCGAAGTCGGAATGCCGCGAAACTCACCGAGTCAAAGCGTTTCGCCGTTTGCGGAAGGAAGTCTGATGTAGAACAAGTAGCAGAAGCATACATGCTCAAGAGGGATCCCGAAATTCAAAGGCAACTGAATTTCGGCAACCGGGCATCGAAGTCGGAATGCCGCGAAAACTCAGTCAAAGCGTTTCGCCGTTTGCGGAAGGAAGTTGATGTAGAACAAGTAGCAGAAGCATACATGCTCAAGAGGGATCACCCGAAATTCAAAGGCAACTGAATTTCGGCAACCGGGGATCGAAGTCGGAATGCCGCGAAACTCACCGAGTCAAAGCGTTTCGCTTTTGCGGAAGGAAGTCTGATGTAGAACAAGTAGCAGAAGCATACATGCTCAAGAGGGATCACCGAAATTCAAAGGCAACTGAATTTCGGCAACCGGGGCATCGAAGTCGGAATGCCGCGAAACTCACCGAGTCAAAGCGTTTCGTTTGCGGAAGGAAGTCTGATGTAGAACAAGTAGCAGAAGCATACATGCTCAAGAGGGATCACCCGAAATTCAAAGGCAACTGAATTTCGGCAACGGGGCATCGAAGTCGGAATGCCGCGAAACTCACCGAGTCAAAGCGTTTCGCTTTTGCGGAAGAAGTCTGATGTAGAACAAGTAGCAGAAGCATACATGCTCAAGAGGGATCACCGAAATTCAAAGGCAACTGAATTTCGGCAACCGGGGCATCGAAGTCGGAATGCCGCGAAACTCACCGAGTCAAAGCGTTTCGCCGTTTGCGGAAGAAGTTGATGTAGAACAAGTAGCAGAAGCATACATGCTCAAGAGGGATCACCCGAAATTCAAAGGCAACTGAATTTCGGCAACGGGGCATCGAAGTCGGAATGCCGCGAAACTCACCGAGTCAAAGCGTTTCGCGTT
>CM055350.1:2454449-2480249 GCA_029228515.1 Populus alba x Populus x berolinensis | reverse complement strand
AACGGGGGTAGAAAAAGAGAGAGCCAAAAAGAGAGCCGAAAGAGAGCAAAAAAATAGCAAAAAGGCAGCAAAAAAAAAGAGAGGAAGACAGCAGCAAAAGAGAGAGCAGAAAAAGAAGAGAAAAACGGAGAGAAAAGAGCAGAAAAATGACCAAAGATGTGCAAATAAAAACGCAGAGAACTAGAGTTTCTTTCGTCACTGTGAAAAGAGAACAAAAGGAAAAAAAAGGAGAACAGAGAAGGAGGGAAAAGAGAAAAGAGAGAGCAAAAAGAGAGCAAGAAAATAGCAGAAAGAGAGCAGAAAAATAAAGGAAAAACGTAAGAGAGGCAGAGTAGAAAAAAAACGCAGAACAGAGGGAGTTTCTTGCTTGCATTCTGGTGTCACCGTGAGGTTGTTGCAGTAAACCATTGCAGCCAGCACATCAGCTTTAGTATCCTTGTTTCTCCCGTCATCTACCAGTAGCTAAGGAGGCACAACTTCTTCGCTTCCAGTTGTTGCAGTAAACCATTGCAGCCAGCACATCAGCTTCAGTATCCTTGTTTCTCCCGTCATCTACCAGTAGCTAAGGAGGCACAAGTGAGTCTTTCGGCTGTTGCAGTAAACCATTCCAGCGAGACCTGCAGGTATTTGTTTTGATGTTTTAAAAAAAAATGTTTTGTCTTCTGGCTTTTCACTTTTGTTTTCTATTTCCTTTTTGCCATACAATGAATGCCTGTCTTTTGTTTCTTCCCGTGGCTGTGAGTTTAGATGTTTTTTTGTTGTGTTAAAGTTGCGGGTTCCTTATTTCATTGTTTTCTTTCTGGTGCATGAGGAAACCGGGAGAGGGGGGGTTGTCATCAGCCCCCTTTTTAGTTCAGATGTTTTCCTTTTCTACTTTATAATTTGGGATGGGGTATCTTTGATAAGTTTAGGCCGGGGAAGGAAATTGAAATTTGCGGGGAAACCCCTTCTGCAATTGCAGTAAGGTTTTTTGGGCATATTCTAAGGGGGGAGGCGTTATTCTTTTGCTGTTAAATGACAGCATTTGAACAGTGACAGAGTTTAATTTTTTTGGGTTTAAGAATGAACCGAAATTTTATTTGAGAAACGTTTTGAGGGGCATCTTTGTTTTGTTATATTTTAATCATTTTTGCATAATTTTGAGAATATATATGCGCACGGTTTGTGGTCTTTAATTGTGATTAACTGTGATGTTTATGTTTTGAAAAAAAAAAGTTTTCTTGTGTGTTGCATACGGCCAATACCCTAACATGTTTTGAATTCCTTTATATATATATATATATATATATATATATATATATATATATATATTCACTACTAATGTTTGGATAAAAAAATCCTTAAAGGACGAATATCCAAAATAATATTGGGAGTAATAAATCCGCACACATCCTTGAAAGAAGCCTTGATTATAATCGAGGACATTTCAAAAATGTTTTTTACTCCACGGTTTACGAGCCGTGAGAGTATAAAACACTAAAAAAAAGGGTTTTTTTAGCGCCCTAGATTTCTAAATTTTTTGGTCCCTCGTCTTTGCGATTTACGAGTCGCAAACTTTTGAAATACTAAGGGAAAAATGAGCTTTCGAAGCACATGGAATCTCCTTGGATTTATATCCTAATAAATTTAGTTTGAATCAAATCTAGAAAAACGGATGGGATTAGAAAACACCAACACCATAGCAATTATAGCGCAAACCAAACACCAAGCAGCTTACTTTAGGTAAGGCGTACTAGGGGTGCTAATATCTTCCCTTTACGCAACCAGTCCCTTACCTTAGAATCTCTGAAAGACCAGTTAGGGTTCCTAGTGACCAAAATACTAGGTGGCGACTCCTTTATACAAAAACAAAAAAACCTGAAATTCAATCGATTGGTCGCCGCGACGCCGCGCTCCGTCGCGAGGGTGCGACAGTTACCCACATCTATTGTTTCAAATTCCTCTCTAGCGGGTTTCCAAGCTTGTTCATAGTATCCTATTAATTTTGTGAATTCCCTAATGTTATTTTCATCCAATTCTTCCTCTTCTACAGCTACTATGTATTCTTTAAAATCCGGCCATTCATTCTCAGTGTAAAGTGTAGATGTTGTTATGGAAGATCCACTTTGAAAATGGAAAATGATGTGTAAAAACACCAAGATGAACTTTTGAAAATGCATGATCTCATAAAAGGGAAAAAGTTGTCTAAAAAACATTTGCTCGAGCAAACTAATTAGGTGCACAACATTATTCCAAATTCCTTCAAGCTCTTTTTGGTACTAAGTTCCTAGGTGTGACCTTACTTCATTTTTTTATCCTTTTCCTTGGTCAAGTTTGTGGATTCTAGAAGAGGGACCTATGTTTTTAGGTCTACAGATACGTGCATAGATGTATAAGAAAATGCATGATACAATGCATGATTGTGATAAGAATGTTTTCTATATTAGGTATGGATGCAGCCTTCTTGTGAACGAATAATAGTCATCACCTTATAAACATAGGTTCTCTTGTCACATTGCTAGGAGTACTGCCTTTCAAGTCATTTGCTTGAATCATATTCACCAAGAGACAGATTTTGCATAAGAAGATTGGTTAACGCCCTTTTCATTAATGCTTGATAAGTTTATTACATTTAGAAATACCATATTTTAATCCCTTTCCTTAACAAACTCTCTGACCAAAGGTAAAAAGGCAAAGCCACGGTTCTCAATCTTTCCTTAACAAATTTTTCTTGGTAATATTTTGCACTTCCTTGGCAATCGTTAAAGTCAATCTCCATTGCTTCAGGTTCAGAGCAACTTTGCATCCAATCCAAACTCATCCTTCCTAGCTCCTTCTCACTTTCTTCCCTAGTAATCTTCTCCTCACCTAACTTTAACTCAAGCTTTGTTATTCGCGCATCTCTAAATTGTATTTGCTTATCTAGAAATGCTCTCCTTTTATCTTCTTTTAGCATCATTTCTTTCAACATTGTCTTGTATTTTCTGCTTTAGCTCAACTCTATTCAAAGTTTTTCCACTTGCCTTCTTAACTCCTCTTCATTATTGACCCTTTTGCTCTTAATAGGCTTTTCTATAGTTTGGGGAGAGTTGGCATCTACACAAGGCATGGCTGAAGTAGTTAAGTCTCTCCATCTTGCATATCCTTCACTTGCACTTGGATCCTTTAAACCTTCTATCTCAACCAAAACCAGATACCTCCAATCTTGTTAGATGATCTCCAAAACTTTTTGTGCAATGGGATCTTTAAATAAACCAAAGAATTGAGCAATTCCTATAGTCCTTGGAATAAACTGCATGCCCCCAAGTTGCCTTACCATTAGGGCAGGAGCATAACTCACATAACCTGTAATCCCTACCAATGGCACCCAATGTCTTTGTTCACAACTCATTAGGACTTCCACTGTCGTTACCCATGGGGCTCTCCACTTAAAATCACTATTAGGCAAACCTTCTAATTTGTCAACCCAACCTTGGTTGTCTAGATCTCCCCATTCTTCTTCTTCTACTAACTTCAGGGGTCTTTGGGTGAACCACAAAAAATTATTGAAGACAGGCTTTTTTTGTTTCAATATGGCTAACCATCCAGATATACAACAATTGCGTACAACATCTCATTGCTTCTTTTCCGGTCCTCCTACAATGGTTAATTGTCAAGATGGTTTCGGCTAAAATCAGCTACTGGATTGATTTGTGTATTCTCACTCTACATAAGCAGCAGCGACCTCCAAACTCACTACACCCGTCTGGCTTGAGAGCAACACAAGGTCAAAAATGCCCAAGGCAATCAATCTCTTTTTTCTAATCCTGACTTCTTTTCTAGTTCAATTTCTAGCATCCTCCATTTTAGACCGGTTGCATTCTTTTCCAAAAACTTTTCTAAGTTGGCGATTCTGAGCAGTTTTGACAGTTCGAGGATGATCTTGCCAGATCTCAAAGGAAAATAAATCATATACAGATTGTTTGGAAACTCAGTCAACATTTCATATTCCTCCATAGTGGGACATAGGTATATGCTTCTAAAAGAAAAAACACCGGTAGTCTAGATCTAAAAATGAACTAAGGCTAGCACAGCTAGGCTTAAAACTTCTACCCTTGCAATTTCCACCAAACATCCGTATTTCCTAAAAACTGCATCCTTATCCACATTTTGAAAGCGAGTCGTTAACTTGTTCACCTCATTCATAATGCAATTCAGGTTCTTGATTGGTGACAGTTTCTTAGCATCGCTTCTAAGGCAGTCTCCTTTAGTCAATTGTGACAGTTCAAAATTTTTCCGTATTCTATGTTGGAAAATTTAGCAATGGTGGCCATTTCGTTCACAAGTCCTGGTCTTCAAAATGCCTTGGGGTTAGACTTGTTTTGATGCAAAAGATATTATGGAGCATACACCCTAAGGATAGGTTCTAGTTCCTTTACGTGAGACATGGGGTAGGTTTACTACTTGGTCTCTAAAAAAAGATCTCCTGTTGTCCCAGTGATCGCCCTCGTAAAGGCAATATAGGGGTTCAGCAAATGGTGGGATGGCACGTGTACCAATCACTATCAATCTAAACACTCAGCAAAGAGTTGGGGTTTACACAAACTTAAACCTTGACTCAAGTCATAAGGCAAGCTGCTAGTTCCCCACTTAACTTAAAGTTTAATGTGTGTACTCTCCAAAAAGAGAATAATAATAAAGTGATGAATGACTACATCATGTATGACAGAATGTAAAGATGCATGCTAAAGCTTTTAAACAAATTATCATTCATAGTAAAAAAAACAACAACACATAGCATAATAACAAAAACAATTACCAAGCTTAGTCCAAGGGTCCCCAGTGGAGTCGCCATCCTGTCGCACCCTCGCGGCGGAGCGCGGCATCGCAGTGACCAATCGGTTGTATTTCAGGTTTTATTTGTTTAAAAAAAAGGAGTCGCCACCTAGTATTTTGGTCATTAGGAACCTTAACTGGTCTTTCAGAGATTCTAAGGCAAGGGACTGGTTGCGTAAAGGGAAGGTATTAACACCCCTAGTACGCCTTACCTAAGGTAAGTTGCTTGGTGTTTGGTTTGCTCTATAATTGCTATGGTGTTGTTGTTTTATAATCCCATCAATTTTCCTAGGTTTGATTCAAATAAAATCTATTAGGATAGAAATCCAAAGAGATTCCATGTGCTTCGAAAGCTCATTTTTCCCTTAGTATTTCAAGAGTTTGCGACTCGTAAATCGCAAGGAGGAGGGACAAAAAAAAAATAGCAATCTAGGGCGCTAAAAAAATCTATGTTTTTTTTAGTATTTAATACTCTCATGGCTCGTAAACCGTGGAGTAAAAAAAATTGAAATGTCCTTGATTATAATCAAGGCTTCTTTCAAGGATGTGTGTGGATTTGTTACTCCCAATAATATTTTGGATATTCGTCCTTTAAGGATTTCTTTATCCAAACATTAGCGGTGAATAATAGATGAATTCCCCCCAAAAATAAGATTTTTATAGTTTTTGGAATATTGGCCAATACCCTTTGGAGTTTTACAAACATGTTGTAAAAATCCAGAAAATGCAAGAAAATAATTTTTTTGTTGTGTTTACGAAATCCATGCAAAAACACATTTTTAAAACTTTCAATATTTTTTGTATAAAAAAAAACGTTCAAAACGTGTTAGGTATTGGCCGTATGCAACACACAAAAATATATTTTTATATTTTTTTTTGTCAAAAAAAAAATTAAACATCACATTTAATTGCAATTAAAGACAACAAACTGCGTATATATTCTTGAAATTTACAAGAAAACTAAACAGTCCAAAAACTCAAGGATGACCCTTTGAAGCCAAACATAAACTTTTTTTCTTTTCTGCCAGCAGGAGACCCGCGTGAACAGTTACTGGTGAATTAAAATTCACATGCACAGTAACAGGGTGGATTGAATTCATGCATGCATGCATAAGGATGAGAAGAGCTTACCTGGTGCAGGGACGAAGCTGGTGCTCGGGGATGAAGCTAGAGGATGGCGTCGACCGGGATGGAACTGGTCTCATTACTGGGCTGCTGCTTCGGCTAATTAATACATGTTCCTATGGAGGAGAAAACAAAAGTTGCACCACTAGAGGAGAAGAAACTGGAGACGGAATGAAGAGACAAAGGTGATGGCGAAGGCATGCTGGTTGGTTTCTCTAATTTTCGTCTATTTATCTTATTTCCTTCTGCTCCTCCTTCATCTCATTTCACGTCTGTCTTGTCTCTACTGAGAAGAAATGGTTGCTGCTGCTGTGGGGCTCGGTGGAGGCTGGTCTGAGGCTACGTTGAAATGGCCGAGAGAGGGGAATGCCAGGAGGGGGACTGGTTTTGGGTGCTCTCTCTCTCTCTCGTTCTTGTCCAAAGGAAATGGAAATGAGTGGGCTGTCGGGAAGAGTGAGATGAGGAAATCGGGGAAGGTGGTTGGCTATGGGTAAAATGAAAAAAAGGGTTCTATAGGGGAAGAAGAAGTGAGGGAGGAGATCTGGTTTTGGCCGACTGAGAGAGGAGACTGCTGATCAATGGCCGGCTGAAGAGGGAAACCGAGAATTCTCAAAGGCCAAAGCAACGTTTTCTCTAGTTTGGCTAAAGAGAGGAGAGCTCGTGAGGGAGAGTCGGCCAGATGGAGGGGGGCTGGTCTCCGTGTAAGAGAGGGGATTGGCTGGAGGCTTGGGAAGAAAAAATATATCAAAAGGGAGGGGGGCGCCGGATTGTTGGCTTGTTTTTTTCTGTCCAGGACGGGGTTGTAGCCTTTTTAATAAAGAGAATAGGGTTAGGTTTTTTGTTTGCCTTCTATTTTTATCTCTAAAATTGCTTTTTTTTTCATTTTTTCTCCTCTTTTGTAAATTTTCTCCTCCTCATTTATATATAAAATCTCTACACGTGCAATTCAAGGAAATATTGCAACAATTATTGCAGAGATTTTCTTTAATCAACACTAACAAATCCCATAGATATGGTATTTATATTGCATTGATTATTTTTCATAACCAGCATGAATCAAATCATATATTTATGGTATTTTATATTGTAGTAATTATATATGATTTGGTAATTATCTCCTTGACATATTGCTCCCTTAATATTAGCCCTGATGCTCTATCTTATCGCCACATGTAAAACCCTTATTATTGTTTTTTTTTATTTTTTTAAAAAATTTATCAAAACATAGGTCAAAATTTGGGCAGCAACACTCTTCGTTGCTCCGTATCCCTCTATTTTCATTTGCATGCAGAACGTGAGCAATTCATGTTCTGCAGCAAATGAAAATAATTAGCTGGTTATTGTAATGTGCATAGTAACCAGCTAATTATAATTTTTGGGTCGGTGCTGGCCCATTTTTTATGTTGGGCTGGTGCTGGCTCATTTTCTTTATATTGGGTTAGTGCTGGCCCATTTTAAAAACACATTAGTGATTTTCTTATTTTTTTTATTATATCCATTTTGCTTAATATCAATTTGTATTTTACGTTGTAAAAATACAAATCCGGTATTAAAATACACGGTTTTCGTCAAAAACTTCCAAAAATAAAATAAAAATAATAATAAAAAAAAATTTTGTGCCCACGACCAAGTGTCTCAAAGCTAAAAAAATCATATTGTGTTTTTCATACACCAGGAAAAAAAATATATTTTTAGCATGGATTGTGGCTTTAATAACCAGTTTATTAAAGTCAAGAAAACATTGGTTAAAATTTCAAAAACAACAAAAATTTTATTTTGTTTGTCTTTTAGTATCCAGGGTACGACATTACACGTAATATGTATTTCAAATATTAAATTATTTTTTCAGACGTTAGAACAGTTAAGTTTTACCTCATTACGATAAGAACCTTCTTATTGATGAGTGCTTTTCTTGAATTTTAGACAGACAGGACTAACAATTAGAAAATACAATAGGACTATAGTTTTTATCAGACATTAAAATAATGCAGCCTACTTTAGGTAGGGTGTAGTTGGGGTGCTAATACCTTCCATTTACGCAACTAGACTTCGTACCCGATCTCTGAGACCAGTTAGGGTTCCTAGTGACCAGAGTACTAGGTGACGACTCCCAGTCCATATTTTATTGATAAGAGACAAGAATTCCTTGTCTCACCACATTTGCTTGGGATACCATTATATGTTTTCTACAAGGGTGGACGATCGTCGCGACGTCACACACGTGCAACAAAATGATGACTCCACTAAGGGCCTTGTGGACTAATCTTTGTTTTTGTTTGATTATTTGGTTTGTTCATGCATTGTATAAAATTTTTTCATGCATCATTCATATTTTATGTACGAGTTACGTTGAAAACTCTAGGTTAAGTAGGGGATTAGCAGCTTACCTTGCGACTTTTAGTCAATGTTTAAGTTTGTGTAAACCTCAACTCTTTGCTAAGGGCTTAGATTGGTAACGATTGGTCCACATGCCATCCCATTACCTACTAAGCCCCCATATTACCTTCACGTGAGTGATCACTAGGACAACAAGGAACCCTTTTAGAGACTGAATAACCAACCTACCCTTGTCAAGTATAAAAGAATTATAACTTGCATTTAGGGTGTATTCTCTCTACGTTTTGTTTTGCATCATAACAAGCCTTTCCTAAAGCATCTTGGAATCAAGACTTGTGGGTGACTCAAGGACCGTCGCTCAAAAAAATTTCATGGTAAAGTGTGGGCAAGAATCAAGATTCTTGTTTCATCATGCAAGAGTTACGATCATATGTCACCCCTCGAAGGGTGAGTTCATTATAAATTACATGTACATGTTCATACATTTAACATGCATACATGTTAGGTTGAAATATAGGTCCCATAAAGTCTACAACACCTGACTTCGAGAAAGAAACATGGAAGATGAAGAGCGTGCTCAACATGATGCCCATTTTCCAGAAGAGTTGGAGTCTCTGGAAACAAGCGTGGCTCGCCTCACTAGCTTACTCGAGCAAACACTAAGAAATACCTTTGGTGAAGGTCCTTCTAACCGATCGGTCACCTTTAATCAGGCTCCTACCACAGTTCAGTTTGAAGAAAGAATGAGTGAACATGGTCAAGAGCCTCAACAAAATTCAACATTTATGCAGTCAGCGACACCTGCACCAACCCTGACAATCATGGAGGCATGTGCTAATGAATCTCATAAGGCTAAGTCATTTGATAGAATTGATCAAACTAAGATAGAGGCACTGGAAGCCAGACTCAAAGCCATTAAAGGGGTAAACTTATATGATCCAGTATAGGCAGCAGAGATGTTTCTGGTCCCAAATGTGGTTATCCCAAAGAAGTTTCGCGTTCTTGAATTCATCAAATACAGTGGAACACAATGCCCCATGACTCATCTTAGGTCCTATTGCAATAAAATTGCAGAGGTAGTACATGATGAAAAACTACTAATGCACTTTTTTAGAATAGCTTAAGTGGGGTAACATTGAGCCAGTACATGAGATTGGACAACACCAAAATCCAGAGATGGAAATATCTGTTGGATGCTTTTGTCAAGCAGTACAAGTACAACATGGATATCGCTCCCAACAGAACCAACTTGTCCAATCTAAAGAAAAAAAGACAAAGAAAGCATAAGGGAATATGCTCAACGATGGCGGGAATCAATTGCTCAAGTACATCCCCCACTTCTGGACAAAGAGATGGTCTCTTTATTTGTCAACACACTTAAAGCACCATATTACGAACATGTGATGGGTTGTTCGGCCTAGCAATTCATTGTTGTTGTGGTAGTGTATGAACGCATAAAGCAAGGTGTCAAGAGTGGTAGAATTTCGATACCTACCGAGAAAAGAGGCTTCGAAAGAAAAGAGGACCACCATGTTAAAGATGGCTACAGGGGTAGGAAAAAATCATTCCAAAACTACCACACTCCATCCTAAATTACCAACATAAAAAAACTTGAACCCCAAAACTTTCAAGCCGAAAGCCAAATTGGAAATTACCAAAGGGGTTAAGAACAACTACCTCCACTACCGCTACCCGTGAATGAGATGTATCAAAAGCTATTGAGCATTGGGCAGATAGCTCCTGAACCTCTGACACCTGTGCAGCCACCTTATCCTAATTGGTACAAGCCAAAACTCAATTGTGAATATCATGCTGGTATTGCTGTGCATAACATCCATACCTGCAACGCCTTCAAGAGAAAGCTTATTCAATTAATCAAGGCCGAATGGATAGAATTGGAAGACACCCCTAATATAAACACGAACCCGTTGCCTAATCCTGTTTGAAGCACATTAGGATGAAATGTTTAGGGAATTAGAAAGCATCAATGGTCCAGCATAGGTGTAGAAATGATAACTGAATTTTCAAGGACATAAATTTTGACCGTAGTGTTGTTCTACATCGTCTTTGAGTCCATCTGTACAGAACTTTTGGGGAGGAAGCTAGCCTAAGAACAGATTCGCCAAAATAAAGGAAGGAAGTCTGCCATATTATTGCCTTTTGTTTAATGCTTTTGAACAAGAATTTCTTTGTCATTTGAGCCTTCTTGATTAATAAGATCATGTGCTTTCTTGTGCTCATATCACACTCCTTATTGTTGTTATTACATGTAAATAGCATTTTGAGCACAACTTTTGCTCACAAAACTACAACACGGAGAATCCTTCGGTGTTTTTCTTTCTCCCAAAACCATACATAATCTCATATGTTTTCAAGGATATTTTTTTGGGACCTCCAAAGTGAGTACAAAAACAAAAATCATGTTGGTATTTGTCCATAACAAATGCATTATGGAAATTCAAGTGATTTCTTATAAGGGTAAACATATACCTAGAAAACTTGAAAGAAAATAGACAACACAAAAACAAAAACAAAGACCAAGACCAAAAAAAAAAATCCCCATGAGGTGACTCAAAAGCTGAGTTTTATTTGAATGAATAAATCATTTTGCATACGCGCATAAAAGCAAGACCTATCGATCCTCAATGCATGAGTTTAAGATGAGGAAAGACCATCTTTGATAATCCTTTCGCAAGGCTAAAATATATCCTTTGAAGTCCCATTTTGAGCCTGGTAATATTTTTTTAAAATAACCTTGACTAGGATCACACCCCACACTAGGAGGCAAATAAGAGAAGTTTTTTTTTTTTTTTTTTATCATCCAGACAAAGTAGTGAAGATGGGTGTTGGAATTGATCATATAATTTTTAGTCTTTCATTATCATCCAAATGAAGTAGTGAAGATAGGTGTTGTGATTGATTAAAAAAAAACAAGAAGATCTAAAAGATCTAAAAGATTTGAGCTTCTCATAAAAACAATTGATATGCTTATGCTCAACCAAACAAAAATAAAGAAAACAAAGAGAAATAGCCCAAACCCGACACTAGGGGGCATGCAAACCATTTTAGAAAGAAATTAAAAAGAAAAAGGTCAAGAAACAAGCACAAGTGATCTTTAGTCTTGAAATCCCCTAAACACCTTTTGAACCTGCAAAATATCCTTTTCTTCGTAACCAATAGCCAAAGCCTACATTATGTATCTGATAAAGCCCTTTCTGATCAATGGCAAGTAATCTGGATCGGTAGGTAGTGCTTTCTCGTGCGGGTCAAATCATTATTCATGCAAATAAAATAAAGCTTTGAACCAATTCGGTTCTTAATAACCCTGAAATTGAAATTTAAACCTTTTGTGACCAACCAGATGTCACTTCATCTTAAACCCAAAAGCAAAACAAAAGCTTTCATCACTTCAAGAAACCTGTCCATAGGAATCGCTTGAAATCTTTAAAACAAGTTTATTTTAAACCAATGTTAAAATGATTTTTGTGGTTGGAATAACATGGAAGTTGCAAAAAAAAAAAATTTGCATGAAAGCATTTTATTGTATAAAAAACTTAAACTTACTCTCACATATCCTCACCCCAAAGTAAACCTGAATTGAACACTTGGGGGGCATGATCAAGCTAAGGGGCAATCAAAAACACATGGTAGGGCTGGCTTCATGATTCCTTTTCTAAGGAAAATGTTGGGCAAAATTGGCAACACATGAGATAAAAAGTGAAGGACAAAGATGTATGATGACATCAAACGCTTCCCAGAGATCAAGATCACAAGATGTGACTCGAGTAAGCAAGAGTTAAAAAGGCATCAAAGTTTACTACCAACATTCCACTTTTGAGAAAAGAAAGACACCATGAATAAATGGGGGCCTATATTTCTCAAGTAAGTATACATGCATATCAATTATAATGTATTTGCTTTCAATATTGCAGATCAATTTTGATCATCAACTTTTTGATAGTGCGTTTTTATAACCCTGCCTTAGTTTGGGTGCGCCTTTATGCCCTCATCTCCTTTTTTAGTGCGCTTTGAGCCCTTTCCTCACAGGTAGTGTGTTTTCCACCCCTAAATCTTTTTTGAGTGCGCCTTTGAGCCCTCACCTCTTGGGTAGTGTGTTTTCTAACCCTACTTCCTTTTGAGTGTGCCTTTGAGCCTTTGCCATCCAATTTTTAGGTAGGTCACCCATTACAATTTAACCAATTCTCCATGTTTTTATTTGGGTAGGTCACCCATTACAATGAGACCATTCCTTCACTTGGTAGGTCACTCATTACAACACGACCACTCTTTCTTTTTCCATTTGGGTAGGTCACCCATTTTAATGAGACCATTCCTCCACTTGGGTAGGTCACCCATTACAACATGACCACTCTTTCCTTTTCCACTGGGTAGGTCACCCATTACAATGAGACCATTTCTCCACCTAGATAGGTCACGCATTACAACATGACCACTCTTCCTGGTCAATGTGAGTGTGTGGGCTGGTCACCCCTGAAAATAGACCACTTTGAGAATGTTTAGGCAGGTCACCCATGAAAATAGACCAGGGTCAGCGTGAGTGTGTGGGTTGGTCGCTCATGAAAATAGACCACTTTGAGAATGTTTGGGCAGGTTGCCCATAAAAATAGACCAGGGTAAGCATAAGTGTGTGGGCTGGTTGCCCCTGAAAATAGACCACTTTAATTATTTATGGGTAGTGTCGTGGGGGTCGCAACGTCGTCTGGCGATGGTGGAGGCTCTTTGACCTGCGTCCGGTTGTGAGGTGTGTTGTGTGCTAGAAAGGGTTTTGGATTTAATCATAAAATTATAATTAGTGTGAGGAGTCGCCACCTAGTATTATGGTCACTAGGAACCTATGGTATGCGAGAGTCCAAGTAAGGGACTAGTTGTGCAAGGGGAAGACGCATCACCCCTAGTGCACCCTACCTAAGGTAAGCTGCATTGTTGTTTGATTGTTTTTTTCTAAGTCAGGTTGGTCTTTTCTAAGGTTCAAGGCAGATCTCTCTTCATGAGAGAGTCTCTATCTTATCAGGTTACATTCTAATCGTTCTAAAGTCTGAATTTTAGCATTGTATTTACACCTTGTATCTTTAATACCCAAGGGTATAATTTATCGTGTAATTTTATACTCCACAACTATTAAAGTCTACATCTGGATCCTAAAAAAAGATTGGAAAAATATTTTTGACATGTTGGCCAAATCCTAATGGATAATCATAAACCGGTTATGATATCCATTTTTGGATTAAAAAAAAAACATGAAAAAGATGCAAAATTTTTTCTTATTTTTTTTATGAAAAATATGCTTGAAAAATTTTTAGGATTTGGCCGTATGCAACAAAATATTTTTTCTTTATGAAAATGTTTTGATTTTTTAAAAAATATTTTGGAGAAAAACTGGGTATTTTAATACCAGATTTGTATTTTACAATGTAAATATACAAGCCGATATTATGCAAAATGGATAGAAAAATATTTGAGAAAATCAAAAAAATTTTAAAATGATTTTTGAATTTTTTTTAAAATAATATTATAATATAATATATATTATATAATATAAAATATGTGGGCTGGGCTTGCCCAGCTAACTGGGCCGAGCCCAGCCTACAAAAGGGTGGGCCATTATCGGCCTAAAATGGTTGGGCCGATCTCAGCCCGACAAGTATTTTGGGGTGGGCCAGATCCGACCCATAAATTTGGTCTGGGCCAAATCAGGTCCGGCCCATCTCCCATGTTAATTATTTCTGCAGAAACATGAATAGTTATTGTTCATGTTCTGCATGCAATCAAACGGTTGCAGAAGCTGTAGGCGGGCGAAGGGGAAGACTACCGTCAGCGGTGGTCATGGATGTGATTAGGAGGTTGAGCTGATGGCCCAGACGGCATGGCTGGGAGCAATGGTGGTCGGAGTCGATCACGAGGAAGGAAGAAGGATTCTGCAGAGGTGAGAGAGAGGAAGAAACGGTGACAGTTTCAGGCGTGGGGGGTGGGCGGCTTGTGGTTGGGATGGACACATGTGGCGGAGATGGTGGTGGAGAAGTTGTTTGTGGCTCCATTTGGTGGCTGGGGCGGTGGAGAGAGAGAGACTGCAGAAACGGGGCAGTGGGGTCTGGTTTTTTTTATCAACTTTGGACTCGATTTTCTCCTCCCTCAGGCCATCAATTCCATATCTATTTATAGGCGGTGGAAGAGGGCAATATCGTCTACACAAAGAAAAAATTTCAGCCCTTGATTCTGTTTGGAAGGATCCCAACCGTTGGCTCAAAGTAGGCATCCTGAGTTGTCAATTCTACAGAAAAAGCCGCCTGAGTGGGCATGTTTAGGTCGGCGCCGAATGGTTATTATTGAGACTGAACTATTCACATGGCGCTGTAGAAAAACTTCAGAGGATCATTTTCGTGTAATTTTGGTTAAATTTGGTGGACGTTAGGTGCATTGAATGCACCTGGAAAGTAGGTACCAAGGCAGTTTCTTTCGGATAAAAGAAGAAGACAATGAATGGTGACCAGACGACGCGACGCGTTGTCTGGTCCTTATTTTTAACACAAAATAGCTCAATTTTAGGTTTAAATTAGGGATTTATACTCATTTTTAATTTAGTCCCTGATCTTCCAATTTCTTTCAAAGGAACCCCTAATTGACCCAAAACTTTCGATTTAATGCAATTAAACCCCTAATGAACTTCAATTGCAGCCCCGTATTTACGCGCCTTTTGCAATATGGTTCTTGGTCTCGGAATTTGTCAATTTAACCCCTAATTGACCATCAAACCTTTAATTTCTTCAATTTCACCCTTAGTTTTTGTCAATTAAGCCCCTATAGTTTGGCGCCTTTTGCAGATTGGTCCTTGGCTGCGAATTTTGTTAATTTAACCCCTAATTAACCCTAAAACTTCAATTTTCTTGCAATTTTGCCCCTGATTTCAATCAATTAACTTGGTAAAAATTAAATTTGGTCTCTTAAAATTCCAATCTTCTCAATTAAACCCAAATTAAGCTCCCAAACTTAATTTTTCACCAATTAAGCCCCAAATAAAATTAATTTGACCCACTTCAAGTATAATTAAGTGCTTGCACTTAATTAAATCCTTGAATTGGACCCAAATTAATTCTTAAACATAATTAAAAATTCAATTTGGCCCATGATTAAATCAAATTGGCCTATTAAAAATTTAATTATGTCCTTGGACTTAAGTTTTCACTAATTAAACCCAAAATAAAATTAATTTGACCCATTTAAAGTATAATTAAGTCCTTGCACTTAATTAAATCCTCTAATTGAATCAAAATTAATTTTCAAACATAATTAAAATTCAATTTGCCCTATGATTAAATAAAATTGGCCTATTAAAAATGTAATTATGTCCTTGGGCTTAATTTTTATGCAAATTCATCCAATAATCATTTAATTTGACCTTGAATTTGCATTGTTTTCCCTATTTTTTTGGCATAATGGGGTACAATTAGGCCTTGAATTTCCTCCAAAAATTACAGCTTGATTCCTCGGCCTACTTTCTCTATATTGCCAGCCTTTATTTTATTTTTTGATTTTTATTTATTTTTTTAATTATTTTTAGGAATAACCCAGAATTGGGTTATGACAGGCAAGTCGCTCATGAAAATAGACCACGGTAAGTGTGACTGCGTGGGCAGGTTGCTTGTGAAAATAGATCATCTTTCTTCAAAAAATAAAGGGTTTGAACATACAGGATTTTGGTTCTGGTTAGAGGGGATTGACGAAAGGAATCTTAGTCTATCCTAACCACATAAGATTTTGGTTATGGTTAGAGGGGATTAATGAAAGGAATCTCAGTCTATTCCAACCACATGCAAGAATTTTAGGTTTTGGTTAGAGGGGATTGGCGAAAGGAATCTCAGTCTATCTTAACCACACAAGATTTCTGGTTCTGGTTAGAGGGGATTGACAAAAGGAATCTCAGTTTATCATAGCCACACACAGGATTTTGGTTCTGGTTAGAGGGGATTGGCAAAAGGAATCTTAGTCAATCATAAACACACACAGGATTTTAGTTCTGGTTAAAGGGGATTGACGAAAGAAATCTCAATTTAGCCCAACCACACAGAAATTTGGTTGATGTTAAAGGTGACCAGCGAAGGGAATCTTAGTTTTAGCCCAACTACACACAGGACTTTGGGTCCGGTTGAAGTTTCAAGTCAATCAAATTTTGAGAAGACTAATTTTGTTTATCTTTACATAACTTACTACGCAAAATCTTTGCTCCGTATGCATTATAAAGAGGGGGCAACTGTCATAACCTATTTTTGGGTTATTTCCCATGTCACATTTTTTTCTCTCTTTAAAAAAATAATAAAATAATCACAAAAATATTATAAAAAAATATAACAAATAAAAGAGGATGCTAGAACACTAAAAAAATGGTTAAAAATTGGTTGAGGAGGTTCAAAAATATAAAAATTAAAATTTGACAATATTTTGTTGATTGATGATAGCCTTGTTGACAAAGAAAATTTAATTTTAGGAAGAAAAGTCCAAAATCAAATGTTTATGGACTCAATTAAATTTTATTGAAGGTTTAATTGAATTTATGAAGGTTTTGATTACAAGAAAAATTGATTTTGGAGTTAATCTGGGCTTTAATTAAAAGAAATTAAAGTTCTGGGGTCAAATTATAATTTTTTAGAGTTAATTTGGTCAAATTAGGGGCTTAAATGCACAAATATTGAAGTTTGATGGCCAATTAGGGACTTAATTGAAAAAATCCAAAACCAATGACTACATTGGAAAAGGCATATAAATAGAGGGGCTGTAATTAAAACCAAATCAGGCGCCAAATTGAAGAAATTAGAAGTTTATTGCTCAATTGAAGGTCAAATTATATAAATTCAAGACCAAGGACCAAAGTGAAAAAGACAACCAACTTCATGGCTGGTGTTTGAATTTGGAAGAGATGTAATTGAAGTGCTTTTTACAATTAAAATTGCAATGGAGGACGCAATTGAACAAATCACAAATTGAGGACTAATGTGAACTCTGACACATTTTACCACCTTTTTATTTAAATGAAACGGCGCATTTTGTCCAAAATAGTGTTGTTTCATACATTATTCAAAAAAAGAAAAAAGAAAAGAGAAAACAGAAAGCCCAAAATAATGTCGTTTTGAACGACACTGTAGCTTTTCTTCTTCCCTTGGATGCGCAGAAAACAGGGGAAGAAGAATGTTTTGTTCCCCTATTTTCACTGACATCTCTCCTCTCCCTCTCCCTCCTAAAACTCAAAAAAACACCGACCTAAGTACCCCACTTGCCTGAATATTGACCAGTGGCCTACCACGAACGAAAAAAACATAGGGGACAAGCCCTAGTTGGTGCCCGTCCACCCTGCCCTGTCCCAAGACCAGATAGAGCCAGGGCATTTTCACCACCCTTCTTTGCCTATAAATACAGAGGCAGAGAAGAGGCACAAGAGGCTGGAGACAAAAAAAAAAGAAGAGAGTTGAAGACCAAAAGAAAACAAGAAAGGGGAAGAAGGCAATAAAGAAAAAAAATGAAAAAAAAAGAGAAGGAAAAACATAGGAGAGAAGGGAGAAGGAATGCTGCCTGGAGACACCGCCATTTGGCCACCAGCATCACCGCCACCAGAGAGCACCATCGGGAGCCTCCACAACAACCATCATAGGTCAGTTCCCCTGCCTCTCTCTTCTTCCTTCTTCCCCTTCGTTGCTCTGTATCCCTCTGTTTTCATTTGCATGCAGAACGTGAGCAATTCATGTTCTGCAACAAATGAAAATAATTAGCTGGTTACTGTGCTGTGTAGAGTGACCAATTAATTATAATTTTTGGGTCGGTGCTGGCCCCTTTTCTTTATGTTGGGCCTCTGCTGGCCCTTTCATATGTTGGGCCGGTGCTGGCCTGTTTTCTTTATGTTGGGTCAGTGCTGGCCCATTTTTATTTTGGGCCGATGTTGGCCCATTCTAAAACTCATTAGTGATTTTCTCGTGTTTTTTTTTTTATCCATTTTACTTAATATGAGTCTGTATTTTACATTGTAAAAATACAAATTCGATATTAAAATACACGGTTTTCGTCAAAAACTTCCAAAAAACAAAAAACAAATTAAAAAAAGAAAAATATTTTTTGTGCATACGGCCAAGTGTCTCATAGCTAAAAAAATCATATTGTGTTTTACATACACTAGAAAAAATATTTTTAGCATGCATTTCAGCTTTAATAACCGGTTTATTAAAGTCAAGAGAACATTGACCAAAATTTCAAAAACAATAAAAATTTTATTTTGTTTGTCTTTTAGTATCCGGAGTACGACATTACATGTAATACGTATTTCAGATATTAAATTCTTTTTTCGAACATTAGAACAGTTAAGTTTTACCCTGTTAAGATAAAAACCTCCTTATCGAGGAGGGATTTTCTTGAACTTTAGACGGACATGACCAGCAATTTGAAAACACAATAAGATCATAGTTTTTATTAGACATTTTTATTAGACATTAAAACAATACAGCCTGCCTTAGGTAAGGCATAGTTGTGGTGCTAATACCTTCCCTTTACGCAACTAGTCTATGTACCCGATCTCTGAGACTAGTTAGGGTTTCCAGTGACTAAAATACTAGGCAGCAACTCCCAGTCCATATTTTACTGATAAGAGACAAGAATTCCATGTCTCACCACATTTGCCAGGGATACGATTATATTTTTTCCTTGAGGGTGGACGATCACCATCACACTGCACACATGCGACATAGTGTATTACAGGTGTTACAAGATATGTCAAAATCATTCTAAATAAGGAAAGGTCAGCTTAAAAAAAATCACCTCATTTTACATGTATATGATTATTTTAAAAGATGAAGTTGCGTTAAAAGTTACAGGGTGTTACAATATTTTTTTATTTTTAATATTGAGAAAGTGATATATTGGATCAACCCAAGTTTTATTACGTAACTTGTCAAACCTGCGACCCGAATCATATCCCCATTAGGTTTAACAACTTTATTTTTTAAAAACTATTTTTTACTTAATGATACGATAACAAAAATAAACATGCAAAATTCAGCACTAATCATATATTAGGATGTTTGTTTGAGATTGTAATTGTCGCACCCGGACATCGCGGGGCCTTAAAATTTTTCTTGATTATGGAAAAAGAACAGATTTCTGGTATCATGTTTTTTTAGGAAAAATGTCTTATTTAAGGAGTCACCACCTAGTATTATGGTCACTAGGAAACCTGACTAGTCAACAAAGATTCTATGGTACGGGACTAGTTACATAAAAAGAAAGATATTATCACCTCTTAAATGTTCTGGCTGAGACAGACTACATTGTTGGTTTTGTCTTAAATTGCTTAACATTTATTCGCTTATGCTATGATGATTTGCTTATAATATTCCTGATTCTAGCGCTAGTGAATATTCATTCTCGAATAATTCCAACTTTGGTGTTGGTAAAAATTTCACCACGAATAATTCCAACTTTGGCTTTGGTAAAAATTCATAGCTACGAAAAAATCAGTATATTTTCTTTTTTTTTATTCCTGATTCTAATATCAGTGAATAAATTGATAAAAATATATTTTTTCTAGGAGATGAAAATTTTTTATTTCTACACTTTCTATTTTTTTATTTTTATTTTTTCGTTTTTTTTTTTGCTGGCTCTAGCTCAGCCCATGGGGGCTGGGCTGGACCCAGCCAACCCGGCCTGGTCACTGGCCCAAGCCAGTGACCAAGCAGGGCTAAGCAACACACGTGTGCTAATGCACACATATTGCTACATTGTGCAAGTGAATTAAAATTCACTTGACAAAGCGAATGCCAATTAAGTTAACAAAATGCAAGGAAAGGTTCGCTTACCTGGTCTAGGAGGCGATGAAGATGATGGTGAATTTCCTTGTGTGTGCTTGAACCACGCTTGGCAGGGAAACCTTCCTCCTTTCCTTGCGTTCTCCTGGCCCTATTTCTGTTGCTAATGACCCGAGGTTGAAACTAAAGGGCGAATGATCGAAATTGATCCAATGCATGCGGCTTCTATCTTTTTTCATTTGCTTGCGTTTTGAGACCAAGGTAGGGCTAGAAATATTGATCCCTATTTTCTTCGATCCCCTTTCCTTCCTCATTTCTTTATTGTTTCTGTGTTTTTTTTTGTTTTGATTCCTGCTCTCTGTTTCGTTCCCCTTCTCTCCCTTTTTTTTTTTTTTTTTTGTCTTCTCTATTTTTTTTAATTTGTATGTGATGCTTGAATTCTTGGACTAAACCAAAGCTGGGTTTAGCTCTCTGTTTCCTTCCTTTTGTTCACTACCAGTTCCCTCCCTTTTTTTGTTCCCCCTGTTCTGGGTCTCCTTTTCTCTTAGTTTCCCCAGTTTTTTTTGTTTAGTTTTTCTTCTCCTCCCTGTGACCTTTCGTTCTCTGGCTTTTATGGCCAGAGAACAATGTCGTTTCTTCCAGTCATAAAGTGTGTTAATTGCAGGTGTAATGGTGGGAGTGGTGGCGGGCGTCCATTTCAGTTGGGAGAAAGATGAACAGTAACGGGAAACAACGCCGTTTTTGGTGTTTAATGGCTATTTGCATTTTGGCCCTTGAATTTTTGAAAATTTTATATTTAAGCCCCTAGTTAAATTGTAATTGGACCCCTGCATTTTGGTGCATTTTACAAGTTAGTCATTGTACTTTAATCTGTTGCAATTGTGCCCCCAATTAACCCCAAACTTTGGTATTTCTTCAATTAAGTCCCTGATTTTATTAAATTAAATTAATTCCAAGCTCAATTAAGTCTCAAAGCTTATCAATTCTCCAATTAAGCCCTTGATTGGATTAATTAAATTAATTTCAAGCTCAATTAAGACTCAAAACTTATCAATTCTCCAATTAAGCCTTTGATTTGATTAATTAAACTAGTCTAGAGTTTAATTAAATCTTTAAACTTCAAATCATGTTGCCCTTAACCCAAATTTTAATTTATTCTTCATTTATTTAATTTTTTTTTTCATCATCATTTTTTCATCAATCTAATAATTAAAATAAAAGGGTCAAAAATTAGGTTATGAAAGTAATAACCTCATAAAAAAAATCAAAATAAATTATGAAAACCATTTCAAAATCAATCAAATGTTGAAAGATGAAATTGAAAGAAAAAAAAGGCTAAAAGGATTCAACCAAAAGAAAAAATAAAATAAAAATAGAATTGAAAAAAGGGCCCCAACCAAGCAAGTTAACTTTGAAAACTCTCGATTTAACTTTTTACTGAGCTTGGGTTTAAAATTAACTTGTATGAAAATTGCCCAAACATGACCTAGTTGATCTGGAAGGTCCAAAGACAACCCAGATAATTGGTAGAAATCATGACTTTGATTTTTTTAACAAATTCAAGATAATATTTTTTTAATATTAAAACGGCAACATATTAAATCGATCCAAGTTTAACAGCTTAACCCGCCAAACCCTTGATCAGGATCATAGACTCTTTTGGGTTTAACTTTTTTTTTAACTATTTTTTACTTAATGATATGATAATAAAAATAGATATTTGTAAAATTGAGCATTAACCAAATACCAAAATGTTTATTTGAGATTACAATAATCTCATATAAAGCAAATTGAAATAAATTACGAAGACCAATTCAAAATTAATGAAATATGAAGGATAAAATTGAGAAAAAACAAGAAAAAAGGGTGTACTCGAAAGAGAAAAAATGAAACAAATCTAGTGTTTTATTATATGAGATAACTAGTTAGTTCGCTCGTGTTTCACTGTGATTGGAACAAAAAACAATAATACAAAAGAAATTAATGTGTAGATGTTTTCAATTTTTTTTCTTATATTAAAATAATTAATTGTAAATCAAAACATTGATGCATACATTTAATTTATTTATTTTAATTCATCTCAAATAAAATTGAATACCTGCTAGGTTGGGAATTTAACATATATGTTTCACTAATCTCAAATAAAACTTAAAATTTGAATTCATCTATATCTAAACCAAGTAGAAAGTAAACAATATTTTAATTTCAAAATTACATTTTTTTTAATTTTTCTATTTTAATTAATCTCAAATAAAATCGAATACCCACTAGGTGAGACATCCCACATATATGTTTAATTAATATATTTTAATAAATTTAAAATAATAAAAAATAGGGTTAGGCATTTGGTTCTGGATGGGCTAGCATGCTTGGCCCACTAAAAAAAGCCACACCAACAAGTCTAACCTTATTTATTTATTTATCTTCTAAAAAAACTCATAAATTCATCTAAAATTAGAAAATATCTTTCTTGAACCCTAATTGTGAGTTAAAATTATTGTGGAGGGCTCCAAAATAATAATGTTGGCTATTTCTATAAAAACTAATGTCATCAAATTTCATGAAATAATGCAAAAGACCAATGGTATTTAATCAAATAAAAAAATATAGCAATCAAACCAAATATAAAAACAATAATCAGGTAAGGCTGTACAAAAAGAATGCTTGCTAATATAAAAGAAAGGTTATGATTTGATTGAAACAAATTGGAATTTCATTGGCATTCCATAAAAAATATTTCAAATTATTTTTTAGTCAATCTATTTGAATGAAATAAAGAGTAAAATATAAGAAAAAAAATAGAAAAATAGTAAAAAAATAAAAAATAAAACAAAACAGGCCATGTGTACATAATCCATAAAAAAAAAAAAGCATGGTCTATACTAGGCAATTTTTTTCCCTTTTTAAATAGCGCAGATGATGCATCATTTACTATCTTAGTTTTTGGCAACCTAAGGGTTGTTCAAAAGTTGAGACAACTATTGTTTTGCTAAAAAAAATTATTTTGATAAAAAATATCTTAAAGATATTTATAAACCCATTGATGACCTTAAATAACTCTAAAATCAGTTCAAAAACCCAAAATCAACTCAATTTTAAAACATTTATCAAGATTAAATCTACCATCTCAAGTGATGGAAAGGAAAAAGAACACCTAGATGAGAATCCCTCCCATCGAATGGAACTCGTTGACATCAAGTTCGACCTTTCTCGTGGTTAAAAATATGTGTCAAAACGAAACTTTTGCCCCCTTCAATCAAAATCCAATGACTATCTCTCTTGTCTCTCAAACTATGAACTAAAAAATAAAGCTTTGAAACAAAAATTGAATTTTCAAAAACTAAAAAAACTGAAAAGTTGGAAATTGCAAAGTATAAGGACCAGTTTCAAACTTTTTGCACAAACTGCAAAGTTTAATGACCATAATGAAAAGAAAATCACTAGTATGTCTATATTAAACACCATACCTATAATATTTTCTATAATATCTTAGTTTTTGTTTGTTTGTTAAAAAGTGAATTATATAAAAAGTAAATTCTTGAAAAGTAGATAATTTTTTGATGTTTGTTGGTACTGTCATGGAAAATGAGTTAAAAAAACGTTTTCAAGTGTATGGTTATGATATAAAAAATAAATTGAAAAATAACTTTTTAATGCTTTAATTATATTTTCAAATTTATTAAAAGAATAAAAACCAAATTTGATAGATAAAAAAAGTTAAAAAATAATGAAATTTTGTGTAGACTTTGAGAAAGAATAAAACTTTGGAGGGTATTATGTCAAGCAGATAGGGAGGATGAAGATCAAAGTTAGAAGGAAACTTGACAAAATTAAATTGCTTGGATTTTCTTTTGGCATGGATACTTGAATTCAACCTGAAGGAATGGAGATTGTGGTCGTAGCCGTAAGCTCCACTGCTTCAGTCTCTTGCATCTCCCGTAGCGCCACCCTTTTATTCCAACACATTCTGCAGCATCCCTTTCGCTATCAATGGTGTTGCTAATATGATTCTACGTTCAATCTTCATCATTCTTGAACTCAGCCCTCTTCCCTGTCAAAAGTTCTAATAATACCACTCCTAAACCATAAACATCACCTTTTGCTGTTAACACATTTAATAATACATAATACTCAGGATCAATATATCCTACTGCATGTCCCGACTGCCCTGGTTGACATGAACTATTGATCGGATTCTGCCCCCGTTAGTGATTTTTAGCTGTGAAATCTGCATCAAGCAGAATATTTGAGGACTTGATGTCTCTATGAATAATTAATAGGTGGCACTGCATGGTTGTGCAGATGCTCAATTCCTCTAGCCGTGTCCAATGCAATCTTGAACAAATAATGGGAAAACAAATTTCGAAGAGCTTGGGATTGTTTTTCTTTTCTTTTTTTCTTTTTATTTTAAGCAAAGAGATTGAGAAAATTGTACTTCCATCTGCCTTCACCAGTTGAAGTTTCAAATCAGAAAATTTAAGAAAAACAGCAGGTATAAGTTGTACTATATCAAAGAACCATCTTAATTAATCAAATAGTTTAAACTGTTAAATAAGATTTTAATATATGATTTATATTATTTTATATTACACTTCTCAAGTGAAAGCTTTTTGAGCTTGAAACTTGCACATGTTTACGTTACCTTGTGCTTAATTTTTATCAAATAAATGAGGATGGTGAGATTCGAACTCGTGACCGCTTGGTCATCAAGATTCTAATATCATGTCAAAGAACCATCTTAACCCAATAGCTTAAGTTGTTAGATAAAATTTCAAGATATGTTTTATATTATTCTCTATCAGAATGGACGTAAAAAAACAATGAAAGAGGTGGATACAATCCCATAGCACGAAGAATAGAGAGGCAGAGTTTGCTGAAGATTATCTAGAATAAAAATTCTGATCTTATTATCTAGAATTCAGCAATGCACTGTTCTCAAATCTGAACTTAGCTAGAATATTAACAGTCTTATTTATCCCAGAACATGACATGGGATTTTTGAGAATACGATAATGTGTTTCAGAACAAATGGTAAAGCCCTCCAGTAACCAAGGTAAACAAGGTAAAAAAAGCCCCATTTCTGTGCCTGTTCCGCAAGAGCAAAAAAAAAGGCGCACGCACCTTGACAAGCAGTTCATTGATGCATCACTGCGTTTCCAAACATGTGCAGTGAAATTCTGACCGGACAATGTTGACAAGTTTAAACTCTCAGATTTAAAAAAACAGTGGTACAAGTACCTCAGATGGGACAATGTTGACAAGTTTAAACTCTGATCTCACGCTGACGAACCTTGATTGAGAAAATTGCACTTCGAACTGCGTTCACCAGTTGAAGTTTCAAACCAGAGAATTTAAACTTGTAAAAAATCTAACGAGCACAGGTTGGTACCATGTTAGAAAAGGACTCTCAACAAAAAGGAAGGGATGCTAAGTTACTTGATTATCTTGTTAATAACAACCTCATGAGATTTAATAAGATTTTTGATTTTTGGATGTTTTTTTTGGAGATTGGATGTTTTATTGTATTTTTTAATTATTTTTTTTTATAATAATTCATATATTTACAATAGATGTTTAAAAGTTGTAATAAACGACTATTTTTTAAAATAATTTTTACTTGAAAAAAAAATATATATAAAATAATTTGTTTTACTTTTTAAAACGTATATTTTTAACATTCCTAAAAAATAAAAAATTTAATTTTAAATAATTTAGAAAATCAAATTGAGTAAAATCTTTAGTCATT
>CM055350.1:2438345-2454349 GCA_029228515.1 Populus alba x Populus x berolinensis | reverse complement strand
GTAGTGAGGATTTATTCCACTTGTTCCAGCTCCAAGCTCATGCATATTGGTTTTTCCAATAATTACAGCACCGCATGATTTGAGACGCATAACACAGCAAGCATCACCTTTACAAGATCTGAATTTGTGCAACCACTTTGTCCCACCTAGAAAACTCAATTTACATCATCAGTACAACACACAAAAAGAGTATCTATAAGCACAAGAATCAAGTGGAGCAATTTTTAGAATAAAACAACATGGTCATTGATGAAGTACCTGTTGTCGGATAAGGGCTACAGTCTATTTCATCCTTTATTGCAATTGGAACTCCATCTAGAGCTGATATTGGCTCCCCTGGAATGAAACAGAACAAGTAGGAGTTTCAGAGCATGCTCAAAGCGACTAATATAAACTAGTGAACTAGAAGAATGAGACCATCAATAAATTCAGACCCAATACTTTTCACGAGATAAACAGTGCACTCTTGATGGAAAGAGGATTGAATGAAACTGCTATATTCTCATATGCAAAGATTTACTCATGAGTTTCAATTAAGACTACCTCTTCCATACCGACGAGTTGACTCTTTAGCCTGCCTTAAAATATCTTCAGCATCATAATTAATAAAAAAAGCCATGTCCATTGGAGGACTGGAAGATTCACGGATGGCAGTTACTAATTGTTCTGCAACCTGTGCTAAGGGGAAAAGCATCAAGAACTTACGGAAAACTGCAGTATAAACTGCATTGATATAATTTACATGACAAACTTGTCGGCAACAAGAAAAGAGACTGAAAGAAATTCTTTGAATCATTTAATTATACCTTTGAGGTTTCAAATGAATGCTCAAGTTACAGCGCTTACATTTGAAACCTCAAACAAAAAAGGAAAAGAGCATTTCATGAAAGAAATAGCTAAGAAATGATGTACCATGCATGGAGTTATTTCTCCTGAGCTATAGGCTTTATAATAATCCATTATTGTCCAGCGACGGAAAGATGGCTTCAATCCATTTACAATTTTCTCTGAAGGTAGAGGCAGACAGTTAATTGCCTGCTGAACTTGCTCAGACGGTGATAGACCAGAATCTATGTGCTTGACTTCTTGTTCATTGAGCTCTGCAGTGATGAACTCAAATCAAAATCTTTCTCATGGAACTCCGATGGAAGAAATACAGATGGTTGATAATGTATGATTGTTTTAAATCTTGCAAGACCAGAATTTCCTCTTCAGGACGTAATCAATGCTAACTCTTCTGTAACTATAACCAATTTACAGCTTGTGAACAGTATCAAAGATAGTATAAGAGTTAGAAACTTAAAGCCAGTGAACCTACCTTCAAATGGATGCATAGGGACGTACACAGGCGATTCCTTCAGTTCTGCATTTGTAACTAGCTGCAAGAGTTGCAAGCATTCACGAGTATTTGACATAGAATATCAAAATTCAATGTGAGATAAATGCTTGTCCTTGCTATGAAGGCAAAATGAGGCCTTAAAATGTGATTCTAATATACATAGGAACGGCTTGCAAGATGTGTATACATAGAATATCTGTTCATGCCAGTTTGATTTTGACTTTCATTTTTGAAACCCCAGGTGACATGGATGTCGAATTATGGCTCTTGAATTCAGACCATTTCTTTATATATCTCCTGGGAAGCTTACATTATTCTACATGAAAAGCGCTTATAGCTGAATCATAGTTAGAACATTCGCAAGTAAGATTTCTAACTGGAAACAAAAACCCTTTGAAATCCAATATCTGACTCTAAATTATTCTAATACCAAAAGAAAATATAATTCTGCATCAATAAATTTCAATGAATTATGCACACATTCTGTATATTTGGACAAAAAAATATGATTAGTTAATTATGTCTTGTAAATTTCTTCTGATGGGCAGTAGATTCGAGAGGACTGTCCTATGAATATAATAAGGAAACAGTAAAGCTACTGCCTAGTATCCAGTGGAACTCTTGACAACTAGATTGGATGAGACAGTGCAGGTTTTGTTTCACATAGAGTGGCTGTATTTTGAGACAAAAGTACAACCATGAAGACTTACACATTACTCTTTTGTACCTTTCCCCGACAAAGAGACCCGAAATAATTTGTTGGTGGTTAATTTTTTTCACGTTAGGAGCTTATAATGGATCATAATCGGTTTTTTAATTTCATTTAAGGTAATATTATTACAAATTTAAGTACATGCTTCTGCAGATTTAAGTTTGGTGAGGAAAAAGAGAGCTTTGAAATGAAGTTACGAAAAAGGTAGCTGTGGATGGATTGGGGCATGTGGGGTAACAAATGTACACAATTTTTAAGGCTCTGACGCCATGGAGAGCAAATGCACGTAACCTAGCTACACCAATAACGACTACCGTGTACAATGAGGAATATGTGGACCCTAGTAGTTTAAGCCTTAAAGATGACTCAGAAAAGTACAGGTGATCTTTCTTGATATGGTTTTGATTATAATCACTGATTAGTAGAATTTTGATGCAAAAGGGAAAGAAGATGCCGAAAATTAACTAGAAATGCAAAAGTGAAAGAAGATGTTAGAATTAACAAGGAAGAAATGTAACAAATTAGTAATTGCATGGTTGGTCATTCATAAGATGAACGAAATTAAGAACTGAGCTACAACTAAAAAAAAAAAAACCACGATGAAAAAAATGGGAAAGACAGACCCTTGTGAATCAGATTGTTTCTCTTCAAAATGTACAGCAGGAATGTTCCAAAAACCCGCGACTCGAGAAACCAGGCGAAAATCTTGACAAGAAATCCAGCCATGCGAGGAGCTTATGAAACAGACGCAAATTTTAGTATATATATGCACATATTAGCCAAACAGCAAGAAAATAACTCAAGCATATGTCTGCAACAAATATATTCAGGCAAGTATAGGCACATGCAGAAGGGCGTATATGCTAAGCAAGACTTCAATAGCTTGCCTTGAAGTTTCTGCTTCTGGTAAATATGGTTTTAATTAAATGATGAAAGGACCTGACGCTCACAACGAAACTAGTCTAGAGTAAGTGATTTCACTATCATTGTTTCCAGGAATAAATTGTAAACATTATTTAAATCAAACAAACAAAAGTACTCTACTGCAGGAAGATCTGTTCAAGCAACCTGACTTGATAGAATCTCTGTCCAAACAGTTAGTTTCAGTACCAAATTAACAAGAAGTCGAGAATTTTGCGAGAAAGAACATCCAAGCATGGTTGACTTGATAGTTATGATATGTTGGTTCAAGATTCTCTGACTATAAAATGATAGAAATAAAATGAATCTCAATGCTTCGAGATTAAAACACTGAAACTTGTCTACAAATATCTCATCAGCAAAAACTCATCAACTTAACCCTACCATATTGAACTCGAACCCTGATTGTTTCTGTGATAAGGCTATATGCAAAAGAGTGCCTATTAACAGGAAACATAAAGAACTTAGCAATCGAAAGTGAAGTATACGATGGAAGATGGAATTGAAAATGAAACCTTTGACATTGGCTTGCAGATAGAATTCATCACTGTCAGGGCCAAGATCAACATTCTCCACAGGCTTGTAGACCACACCTCTAGCTCTGAACAATCCCATGTGAAAGTGTAGGTTTTAGGCAAAGAAGCAGTAGTGAGAGAGTTTAGCGAGAAAAAAGTGACACAGCCACCACCAAAAGATGCATGTAGACGAGTCAAAACCAAAAAGGAGAAAACGATAAGAAAAGTGCTGTGCTTGATTGAAAGCTAATTTAACTGCTCCAGTGATAAACAGTAATGACACGAGAAGCGTAGAAAAAGAAGAGAGAGGGAGAGAGTCGTTTTCAAGAAAGGTATGAATTTGGGTCGAGAAAATAAAAGAAGATGACGGATGTCAGCAGCAACTCTTGTTTCTGAAAACAGTAGATTGCTTGGCGAGTCAAAACTGCAAGTCGAATAGCTTCTTTTGTTTGTTTCTTCTCTTCTTCTTGCTTAGGTTTCCCTTGCTCTGTTCCTCAATCCTCCATCACGTGACTCTGTCAAGGTCTTCTCTGTTTCTTGTCAAGCAATTCAAATGTAGATATACTAGCCCACTTGTCCTTCTACACAAAAGAAGAAGAAAAGGCTGTGCAGATTGATGTCATTATAAGGGGTGACGATGGCTGGTTAACGAGGTTGAAAGTGATTTTTCAAATTATTTTGTGTATTTTTCAATGGTTGTAACATCCTCCTCTGACCATTGAAAAACATCTGCAGAAACAAGAAGTCAAATTTAAGGATTTTTTTTTTGTGAAATTTATCTATAATAATGTCGTTTTATAGCTTTTGTATAGAAAAACCAAAACGATATCTTTAAAATAATTAAACTGGATTAACTTAGCTAACTGAACCCAGCAAACTTAAAGAAAAGAAGAAAATCTTTTGGAGAGTTTAATGAAGAGCAGTGCCCCTCTTGATTCATTTGGAAACCAATGATAGCTAGAAGTGCAAAAAAAGCCATCTAACCGTTAGATGATTGTCTGTTTTGTGGAGTTTCATTGTTAAAATGAATAGTAAAATTTTTTATTTTATTTTTTAATTTCTTCATCATAATTTAAATATTTAATATTATTATTAAACTCATTGAAACATTTAAATCCTAAAATCTCTGACATGATAATATGATTAAGTCGAGTTTAAAATTAGTTAAACTTAAAATGTGTTGATATTATATAGTTTTTATAATTATGATTTGAAAAAAATAAATTTATAAAAAATATTTTTAAAATGTAATTGGTTTGATTTAAATATGTTCTGATTAAAATTATAGTTGAAGTTATTGTTTAATAAAATACATGTTTAATATGTTTGGTTAAAACTATGTTTAAAATTAATATTATAATAAAAAAATATTTAATAATTTTTTTATTTTACAATTGTAATCTCATAAACCAAATCACAATGTTCATTTTATAGCCAAACATCGTACCATTAAGTTGGGAAAAGGTCCAACAGTCGCCTCCAAAACAGACGGTCCAAAGTATATTTGAAGTTAGTTGACAACCATGGGCCATTGCATTTAAGAGTGTCCACGTCGATAAAATATTATTAGCCTCAAACCCACCAGTAAATTTTGGTCCATCAGCAAAATCCATTTGTGGGAATCTGTACATTTCTACAATAAAATCCATCAACAAATTTCTGAACCTCGAAAAAATAAAAAAAATGGAAAACCTTAGATTTCCTTTTATTATGTTTTTATCAACAAAATAATAATAATAATAATTATAATAACAATAATAATAAAAATAGGTAAGTAGTAGAAGTGATGATTTATCCATTATAATTGAGTCAACTAAAAAAAAACCCACTTTCCAAGAATGCTTTAAAAACGATTTTTTAATTACAAACTCATTAAAATACTTTTTTTAATTTTTAATACTATTATGTTAAAAAACATTTAAGAAAATATCAATTTTATGCTCATTCAAGTAATACATAATTTTAAAAACACTTTGAAAAATAACTAAATTCAAAAAACAAAACACATTTAGATACCGTTTGTTTTGCGTTGCAATGATATTTGGTGCATTTTAAAATATATTTTTGAAAAGGTATCAAATTAATATTTTTTATTTTTTTTGATATTTTAATATGTTAATATCAAAAATATAAAAAATAAAAAAATTAATTATTATCAAATAAAAAATATTTTAAATATAAATATTTTACACCACACTACCAAACTAAAATAAAATCAGGATGGCCCAACCATCTAACATCGTTCCAACCAACTTCTTCTTTTTATTATTATTATGATGCAAAACGTACAAATCTTTCTGACTACGGATTTGTCTGGGGCCATTACATTCATCGCATGTTATAGTTGGGAGCATGTCCCCATCTATTTAATTAAGATGAAAGGAACGATTTTATTTTGAGTTTTCAAAGTTTATATTACTAAGCCAATTTTCATTTCAATTTCTTTTATATTGGATTTTAGATGAATCATTAATGTGGAACTGATATGTTTACTAAAGATTTCCTTTTAAAAAAAAAATCCAAATATAAGATAATAATTCGATGAATAAATCGATTAATATTTATATCATAAAACAACACTTAACTGTATTATTTAATCTCTAGTTGGTAGAATTGCACATTATGAGCCTGCATCATGAGTGCATGCTTATGTTTATGACTAAAGAGAATGTTTGTTATTGTGTTTGAAAAGTATTTTAAAAAATTTAAATTTATTTTATTTTTTATTTTAAATTAATATATTTTTAATGTTTTCAAATCATTTTGATGTGGTTATTTAAAAAACAATAAAAAAAAAATTATTGATATATTTTTCTTTATGAAAAGTATTTTAAAAAACAACTACAACCACATTTTCAAATATGCTTTTAAATGCTTGCTTTTAATTAATATTTAGTGTATGTTTGGATGAGAGATAACTTATGTTTTTTTTAAATAAAAAATATATATTTTTTAATTCTTTAAAATGTGGTTTGTGTTTAAAAGATATTGTTCTACCTAAAAAAAAAAAAAAAAAAAAAAAGATACCATACCTTCCAGGCTGGGCACACATGACTGAGGATGACAGCTTGTTTGATGCTCTTTACGATGAACAGAAGGCAATCAGGGAATTCCTTTTACCGTCTGATCAACAAGACATGTGAAGTTGGAAACAGAATCATGTGATCATCAACTACCATTTGATCCGCGGTTGGGAGCTCTTAAAGAGAAATTGTCATGTCCTTGTCCTTTGTCTGGGCTTTCAGAGAAGGAAACAGATTCTTGGCAAACAAACACAAAAAAAAAAAAAAAAAAACTTGATTTTGCGTGAATTAGCAAAGAAACTGGCTCCTCAGGCTTCTAATGGAAAATAATATATTTAACATAATAAGTTTTTCTGAAAAAATATATGATATACCTTTTTTATGCATGTCGAATTCAAATTTTTTATAATTCTCAACTTTTTAAAAAATATTTTTGTGTCTCTTGATTTTGTAATTTTATTAAAAAAATGTTTTAACTGAAAATAAAGAATAAAATAAATACGTGATTGAAATCTTATGCTAGCACAAAATGTTAAATAATTTGAAGGATCTTGATATGAGTTGATGGTGTAAGACATGTTTGACACCAGGCAGGCGTGTTCAGGTGAGTGAGTCGCTGAGGAGTGCCGAGACGGCTTGTGAAGTTGAGGAAGAGCGAGTTGACTCAACTCTGGCAGCGAAAGGGAAAAAGTTGACGGAAATCTTGCAAGTGTCTGATGATCTGCGGCTGAGAGCTCTTAAAGACGTGCTTGAGATTTTGACTCCAATCCAGGCCGTTCATTTCTTGATTGCTGCTGCTGAGTTGCATTCGAGGCTTCATGGCTGGGGAAGAAGAAGGACGATAGTTATTTGCTTACAAAAAGCTTGCACCTGTTTTCTTGGTTTTTTCAATGAAGTACTCGGATTAATTTCCATTGAAGGTAGCTCAAGAAATCGCATGTTCATATAGGTGCACCGACGAAGCTAGGGGAGGGCAACAAAACAGAGGAAACCCAACAGAATAGGGTGGCAGCGGTGCCCTTGATCAGAAAATGGAACGAAATCTGATCGGAAAAGCCCAAACCATGAAGTTGAATTTCTGCAGCGACCAGACGCCGAAGTCGCAGCAAATTGGATCTTCAGAAACACCAGCACAACAAGCACAGTAAGAATCACCATAACTCTTTCCCAGGAGAAGTGTCACCATAGGAGCACAGAACAAGCTTAATCTTGTCCACAGCTTTCTGCCATGGAAGATCAATCCTATTAATGGTCCTCCTCTAACCACTCATACATCACATGCATGCTCCTCTAATTGTCCATGAGAACCTCAAGGTGATGTAAGGAGGCAATACCAGACTAACATGCAATAACCAAAAATTTGATGCTCCACAAAAATACTCGTTTCCAATGGTTTGATAAACAGAAATGCTTGAATATTCAATCTAATCCTATCATTCAAGTCATACGAAACTTGGTTTTGAACCCAACTTATGTGAAACCTCTACAGAACGATGGATGCTAGGAATCATTAACTTAGAGGCTGTAATCACTGCCCTTTTCTGTGTTCTGAACTAATAATACGTTCAATAGAATATATCAGTACAAGAGAAAATAAAGAGACATCTCAACTACGTATTCCATTGACCATGGTTGACCAACATTCCATTTTGAAATGCTTTTATCAAAGATCAGTGAACTTCACTGTCCACATCTATCATTTCTATTCAGAGACATCCACAGATGTTAGAACTTCAAGGAGATTTTGATTTTTTTTCAACGTCTTGTATATATCTGAACATAGCATTCCGTTTACCCATTTAAACTAGGTATAACTCCCCAAAATTCTGGTTTGTACATACAAGTAGTGAAATTGCTAACTGGTTATACTCGGGAACCACTGTTTTTTTCGTTTGATTTCCTTTTGCATAGACCAATCCAATCTGTACAGTCAAAGAATAATAATAATAAAATAATAATAAATAAGAAGCTAAGCAATTCACCTCATTATCTGCTTGTACTTGCATTTGGTATTCTGATTTTCTCATAAGCATTCAAATTCTCCAGACAGAAGCTCTCTAAAGTCTCAAAAACAGGAGGCAGACTAATTCCCAAGCAATCTGAGGCAGCATCATTGGCTAGTTTAATAGCTTCTTGATGTGTCGCTTTTTGTTCATCTAACATCTCCTGCATCGCGACTATAACATCTTTCTCAAATTGATCCTCTAAATCCTTCAAAAGTTGTTCAGTTTTAATTCTCTGTCTGCGTTCTTCTTCTCGCTTCTCCTGTAAATGGTGTAAGCTCGAGGCAAAACCATGAATGGCCTTGTACACTCCATCTTCTGAAATATTCTGAATTGCGTTGTGCCAATCATTACAAACAATGAAAATGGCAGGAGCTCCTATCCGATTTGGAGACAGTCGATCAGCTTCATCTAGAGTTTTCAACTCCTCAGGTATGTACCCCTGAAGCCAATTGTTCAACAATGACACAAAAGCTTTCTGGGTTTTGATATAGTGACTAAAGCGTGCAGCCCATTTCCAAGTTTCTTTCTCTAGGTTTTTAGTAGCCTTTAAGCGTGAACCTTTGCGGGTGTGCATACCAGCTATATGCACATATGTTTCAGCATTTTTAATTGCCTGTAATTGCTTTTTGTGGCACTTGATTATGAGCTTCCACATTCTTGACAATCTGCACAGAAATTCATTATATTATGAGTCACAAAGGTATAAAGCAAACCATAGTAAACTGAGAAATCATTTTATGCTCTGAGCTGCATTTAAAGACAGTCCATGCCTCGTTAAATATAGCCATTCAGAAAGAAATTGTTTTCCATTTCATTACAATCTTTGCCATCCCTGCCAGTACTTCATCCTCAAAAGTCTAAAATGACAACATTCATCAGGCCATCAATAAAATTTCACCTAATGCTATGATTAGCATGATTATAGCAGAAAAGCAAGTGAAATACCCGATTATCAATTCATTCACTTGGGATTGCAGCTCTTCATCTCTTATTTTTGTCCTGATCGATATTGCCTCAATTGCACTGACAGGGACTTTAATTTTTGAAAGCAAACTTTTGACAGAAGCTTGTGTCCTATCAATCTGACTTGACTCGGCACCTCTATCATCTAGCCTTTTTAGCCTCTTCCACTCTTTATCATAAGAAACACGGAGTTTTTCCTCAAGCTGACATCAGTGAAACAGGTAAACAAATTAGATTCAATCCCAGCCATAACCACTTCAAAAATAACAACATGATTTCGGACCATTTTTCAGATATTTCGACCAATAAAATTGTTCAACGAGTGGTAGTATATGAAAAAATGCAGTGCAAAGCAAAATAAACAGAAATAAATCCTAACTATTCATCAGAGGACCCCTGAATTTTTTTAAGGAATAATAACAATCTTATAGTCTGTTTGAGTTTGCATGATTGTTAGTGATGCAGAATAGCAAACATTCTATTACATTATTTGCACAAGGCACAACAGCAGGATAGGAACATGTTTCTTCAATGGATACATCATTTTCATGGTTTGTAGATAGCATTTACAATAATTCAAAAGCTATTTACTTGATTTCTAATGCACTCATGCCTGCACCATAGCATTTACACTAAGCCATTGTAAGTGACATCTAGAAACAGAACAGTAATCAAAAAACGTTAAGAATGAAGGAACAAACTCATGCCTGACTTCCATGTTGTGAGAATACTTCAATACTTTGGCCGAGTCCTAAATAGCCTTTCATAAAAGCAACAAAACAGCAAATAAGAAGGATATTTTGAATCTGAAAACAGTTAAGTAATTAGAGCTAGTCCCATGGGCCAAAACAAATGCCTAGCCAAAACTATTTAGAACTTGCATCTCTTTTTCCCCCCTGAGAATCCCAAAACTTATTTTTCACAAACTTCAAAAAAAACAAAATGGAAATAAGTATTTTTGCTAATGAGTGAATCTTCCAAGCCACCCACCCCACCCCAAAGGACAATTACAACTAAGGGATATCCACATACAGAAGGATCAAAATTCTCACAAGGACATTCCCCTTAATTTCACACTGACACAGTAGATAAAACATGACCTCCAAGAAACAAAAAGTTAATATCACAAATTTGTGGTATGAAGTAAAAAGAATAAAGAAAGGGTTTGGGGGTGTGAGTTGTGGGTGTTGTGTGTGTGTTCAGAATTCATGCATTGTGTATAATTTGGTTGGTGACACAAAATTTGAACACAAATAACTAAGGGCTCGGAAACCATAAAACAAGGAAAATACACTGGCTGAAATAATTAAAGACAGAAGCATCATCGAAGAAAAAACATTTTTTGTCAAAATAAATCATTAGCTTTTCTTTGTTTGATTAAGTGTGCCATTTCCTGCAGACAGGACAACTTTCATACTGTAATAATGCATTGGTGAAGTGAGTACGAAACTTGTGAATGTTTAAGGATGTTCTTATCTTAGGCCTATAGAAACACTGGCTTTCATATTTTGCAAGCAAATGAAAAAAAAAATTAATTTTCCTTGTAAACTTCCAATTATAAAGAATTTAGATGCCATACCTTAACCTCCTCGTAGAGTTTCTTCTCCCATACATGCAGCTTCTCCAAAGTGGTTGACAGGTGATCGGATTTTCTATCAACATCCTTGTTTTTCACACACAACTTTGGCTGATTTCATTTTCTTGGCAGCAGATCTACTTGAGTGAACAAAAGCTGGGTGCTGTGAAGATATTGCAAAAGGAACTGCCAAAGTTACAAGCCGCGAGGCAAATACTGCAAGGCAAAAAGTGATCATAAAACAGGTCAAGCTTCTTTTTCTTTCAGAAATTAACTTCATCAAATAAAATCAAGAGACAAATTTCGTTGTAATATTGAACAACACAACATGTCCATTCAAAGGAAACCAACACAGGACCTATGAAAATTCAAGTAAAACAGTTTATAGGAATGGTATCTGGTCAATTTGACAAAAGTTGATGCAGGATTATTCTGAACAAATGAAAAGACCAACTAACGTAACAACTCATACCTTTAAATTTGGCACCCGTAGTCTGATAAGGCAGCTTGCCTGCCTCAAGCAATATGGAAACCTCTTGTCCATAGTTGAAAGAAGTCTCAAATGCATTCTTGATTTCATTTACTGCTTGCTGAAGACCCCATGGACTATGGATATCTGTTTCGGGACATTCACCATTGCAGGTGAATGACTGGGCCTCCTCTGAACCCTCACCTCACCTTCCTCCATTGCTTTCTCTTGGTCTACTTTGATCAATCCACGGGAGCTGGAACATGCCATGGCATTTTCTTCAGCAGTGTCAGGCGTGTTTTTAGATTCCTTTTGTTGTTCTGACTGTACGTGATCATCATTCTTTGGGTCAGCACCGGTGTCTACACTTGTATCTTTCTCTGATGATTTCTTCTTGTATCTTGTTTTCCTTAATATACTTTGATCAGTATCATCTTCCAAATCAGGGATCCCCTCTTTCTCCCTGGTTTTTCTTAATTCAGAATCATCACTCTCAGCTCTGTCACCAATTATATTCTCCTGAGAATAGTAATCATAGTAATGATAGATATCATCAACCTCGGTGTTAAACGGATTGAATCTCCAAGCAAAACCTGCAGGTTCAGAGAAGAGTGGCAGCAGGAGCACTCTCTTCTTCAGGATTAGCAGCACGGACAGGAGGGGACCAAAACTCATAATAATACTGAAGTCCATTGGATTTTTAGCAGATTCCCAATTTCCATTAGGAGCATATGTGACATTGTTTTTCGTAGTATCCATTGAAGCATCAAAAGGAACTTTATTGTTTTCTTGAGGATACCTCATATCAACAATTGGAACATATACATCGTCATTGTCAAGATCAGGGTATCTATGTCTAGAACCAGCAGGAACACTAGAAGACATATTTCCCATATGTCCACTTGAATTCACCCCTGCTTGAAAATCTTTCTCTGGCCCAGAAGACTCTCCTGAAAAATGCAAGTGTTCATTAACAGAATCAGATTCTGACTCCAAATCTGAGGAAGAAAATTTCAAATGTGAATCCTCATCAGAGCAATCACGAGAGAAATCAGAAATAATCTCTAAATCTTCCTCTAAAAATCGATGAAGCGCATTCCCCATGTCTAAAAAAGATTGCACATACATAATGTGAGCTGAAATTAATTCATACCGACAATCAACAGCAGCCTTTATCAATTCCTTCCTTTCTTTACAAAGACTCACCAACTCTAACCTATCCACCTTAGACATTCCAACACCCATATGCCCAAAACACAATAAAAACCCTAAATCCTTAACTTAAACCCACAGCACAGCAAAACTTGAGAGACAAGAAATCCTAAAAAGTTTTTTTTTCTTTAGACTTATGAGAGAAACCCAATTTAGCAATCTCAACACTGAAAGGAATCCCAACTCAACAATCAGAAATAAAGGAAATCCGTTGGAAGCGCAGTAATTAATAATATTTATTTATCATGTTTTAAGAAGGGAATCCGTGTGAAATCAGGAAGTGAATAAATGTAACTACTATGTATTTGCGGATTTAGTGTACGATACGAAAATTATGATAAAATTTTTATATTTGAGAATTAAGAGCTATTCCTATGCAAAATAGGAAACATATAAACACAAAATCGGAAACAAAAAACCCATAAAAAAGGTAAAGAGTTTGCAAACTGGCCCGTCATCAATATGTTTCTTGATTGCCAATTTTTCTAGCTGGAGCATATTTTCGATGTTGAATGATTTTTATGAGAACCCATCTCTTGTTTTGCATAATGTTTTTCCCCTTCTTGATTTACATTGGATTGGACCTTTGCATTAGACTCTCGTCTTGCTTTCCCCTTTGAAGTTTTTCTCTCTTCTTCATTGGGAGGCCCAACGGGTGTTGGACCATGCCAATTACCACAAGAGTAGCTTCTTCAAATTCTTAAAATATCCAAGAACAAATTTCAACAAACCTTTTCCTCTCAAATTAATGCGCTCTCTCTGGACCATCCTTTAAATTTTGAATAAGAAAATCCAGCTTCATTAACAACAAATGCCTACACCCTTTAAATGTTTTTTTCCTTTTCTTCCGGCACCAATTATAAACACCAGTTAAACACCGTGAGAATGAAATTTTAAAGCCCAAAAATAAGCAAATCAGCACCTACAAGTTCCTTCTAACAGCAAGCATAACCCAGCTAAAAGAGATTAAAAAAACCCAGAATGTGAAATCACTAGATATTAGTAAAAATGAAAAAAAGAAGCCAACCCAGACAGAAATCAGAAAATTAGAAAACGGGTCAATTCCCATCAGTATTGACGAGGACAAACTTGTCCTTGCTGTGAGAACCAGCAAAGAATTGTCGACCCCAGGAGGTCATCTTCTTCGAAAATTAAAGACTAAAGGCCCAACTCAAAACTGAGTCAACTCGTTCATCCCACACCTGTACCAAATTTGAGCTTTTGGTCGATTACGCCCTGTTTGGAACCGATTGTAAACAGTGTTTTTTTTAAAAAAAATTATGTTTTAAATTGTTTTAATATATTTATATCAAAAATTATTTAAAAAAATAAAATTTATTATTTTAATATATTTCTAAGTAAAAAATATTTTAAATCGCAACTACTACTATAATCTCTAAAAGCTTATGAATTAGTTTTGTGTTGTTCATGAACCCTGAGTGCTATTTGATAAGTAGAATAATATTGATTGGTCTTGATTAAATTTAATAATACTGGATAAATAATTATTTTGTTTGTGTTTGGCATGTTTTGAATTTGACTGGATATTTTTTTTTTTTTTTTCAGTGGACACTAGACAAGACTCAGCTAACCCAAGATCTAAAATAGTTCAAGTTTAAGATTAAAGAGGTGTTTGAGAATGAGTTCCAATCTATTTTTTTGTCAAAATTTGATTTTTTTAATCAATTAATTTTTTAATATTTTTTGATTGTTTTATATGCTATTATTAAAACTAAAATTTTTAAAATAAAAAAATATTTTTTTTAATATTTTTTCAACCAAAAATCACTTTGAAAACACAATTGTCTTCACTTCCAAACACCCTCAAAATATAGAAAAGATTGATCCGACTTGACCTAATTAAAAAACTTAGGTCAACGCGACCCTATCAACCCAAGATAAAATATAGATAAAAATCAATTATATATATATATATATATATATTATATATATATATATATAATTGGGTCAAAACAAGGTTGCTTCATAGTAATTTTTATTTTTACATTACTTTGAGTTAGCTCAAGTTAACCATCCTGACCCATGACTCAGGGCTAATCCTGAGTCAATCTCTTAGTTGAATTTTTAACTATGATAATAATTATTTTTTATCTTTTCATTAACTCGAGTCAATGAACAACCTGGTCCATGATTCGAGTCTGACATCGGGTCGACCCCTTGAGTAGGGTTTAAAACTATAATAATAACTATTTTTATCTTATGTTGATCCGGTCAATGGTCAACCTGACTTATGACCTGCCTAGCCCCGGTTGACTCCGAGTCAAGTTTTAAAACTATGATAATAATCAGTTTTATCCTTACGTAGACCCGAGTCAATGATCAACTTGATTTGTGACTCGGACCTGACCCTGAGTCAAGTTTTAAAATTATAATAATAGCTACTTTTATTCTCATGTTAATCCAAGTTAATGGTCAACTTGATCCATGATCTAGACTTAACCTTAGTCGACTCCCGAGTTATTTTAAAATTATAATAATAAATATTTTTATCTTTATGTTGACCTAGATCAATGGTCAACCTGGCTCGTGACTCGGACCTGACTCCACCAATCCTAGCCGGGTGTTAAAACTATAATGATAATTATTTTTATCATTATGTGACTAGATCATTATGTGACTCGGGCCTTATCCCGAGTAGACCTTGATTTGGGTTTAAAATAATAATATTAACTATTTTTATCTTTATGCTAACTTAGGTTAATAGTCGATTTGTAACCTAGATCTTACCTTAAATCTACTCATAGCTGAATTTTAAAATTATAATAATAAATTTTTTATATATTAATCAGATTAACTAATTAACTCTTATGCAAAGATTTAAACAAGTTTATCCATTTTCTTTTAGTATAAACAAAAAAAAAATCATTAGAATAGCTGGACAAAAATTAATTTTTATATTATTTAAAGATACATCAAATAATTTCATAAAAAAAAATATCTTAATTAGTTTATCATTGCTTTACATGCCAAACATTATCTGTATATATGATGGGGATGTTCTTGGAGGTCAAAAACTCAAAATTGTTTCGATCCATTTCTATTAATTAATTAATATATCTTTGGCCACCCTTTTACGTACAGGAATATTGTTTTCTTGAAAATAAAAATGGAAGAAAACCTAAATTATGCAAATTTAAATTCAAAAAGTTCACGTGCCTGTTGATGGATTTGGAAAAATAACTTAAAAAATTATTATTTTTTAATATTAAATTAATTAAAAATTAAGTTTTATAATTTTATTTTTTTA
>CM055350.1:2412051-2438245 GCA_029228515.1 Populus alba x Populus x berolinensis | reverse complement strand
AAAGGCAACTGAATTTCTGCAAATCCGAGGAATCGAAGTCGGAATGTTTGCGAAACTCCTCGAGTGAAAGCATTTCCGCCGTTTAGCGAAGGAAGTCTGATGCACTAGAACTAGTAGCAGAAGTCATAACATGCTCATAGAGGGATCACCCGAAATTCAAAGGCAACAAATGAATTTCGGCAACCGGGCATCCGAAGATCCGTATGCCTTGCGAAATAGATCGATTCAAAGCCATTCGCAATTTGCGTAAGGAATTCTGATGTAGAACAAGTAGCAGAAGCATACATGCTCAAGAGGGATCACCTGAAATTCTAAGGCAACTGAATTTCGGCAACGGGGGCCATCGAAGTTGGAATGCCGCGAAACTTCCGCCGAGTCTAAGCGTTTCGCCGGTTAATGCGGAAGAAATCTGATGTAGACACAAGTAGCCGAAGCATACGTGCTCAAGAGGGATCCAACCCGAAATTCCAAGGCAACTTAGATTTCGGCAACGGGGGGCATCGAAGTCGGAATGCCGCGAAACTCAGCGGAGTCCAAAGCATTTCGCCGTTTATGAAGGAAGTCTGATGCAGAACAAGTAGCAGAAGCATTGCATGCTCAAGGAGGGATCACCCGAAATTCAAAGGATACTGAATTGCGGCAACCCGGAGCATCCGAAGTCGGAATGCAAACAAACTCACCGAGTGAAAGCTTTTTTCGCCGTTTGCGGAAAAATTCAGATGTCGAAGAAATAGCAGAAGCATACATGCACAAGAGGGAACACCCGAAATTCAAAGGCAACTGAATTTTCGGCATACCCGGAGGCATCACAGATGGGAAGTGCCACAAAACTCAGCGAGCCCAAACAGTTTGGCCATTATGCGGAAGAAGGAATTCTGATTTAAGAACAAGTAGCAGAAGGCATACATGCTCAAAGAGGATCACCCGCCGAAATTCAAAATGCAATTGAATTTTTGGCAACCGGGGCATCCAAGTCGGAATGCTTCGTAACTCACCGAGTCAAAGCGTTTCGCTGTTTGCGTCAGAGAGAGTGATGTAGAAAGAAGGGGGGGGGGGGGGACAAGTAGCAGAAGCATACATGCTCAAGAGGGATCACCATAATTCAAAGGCAACTGAATTTTCGGCAACCGGGGCATCGAAGTCGGAACGCCGCGAAAACTCACCGAGTCAAAGCGTTTCGCCGTTTGCGGAAGCAAGTCTGATGTAGAACAAGTAGCAGAAGCATACCGGCTCCAAGAGGTATCCACACCCGAAATTTCAAAAGGCAATCTGAATTTAGGCAACGGGGGTATCGAAGTCCGAATGCTCGCGAAACTCACCGAGTCAAAGCATTTCGCCGTTGGCGGAAAGGAAGTCTGAAGTAGACCAATTAGCAGAAGCATACATTCTCAAGAGGGATCGCACCCGGAATTGAAAAGGCAACTGAATATTTGGGCAACCGGGGCATCGAAAGTCGGAATGGCAACGAAACTCAACTGTGTCAAAGCATTTTCGTCGTTTGCGGAAGGAACTCTGGTGTAGAACATAGTAACATAAGCATACATGCTCAAAAGGGATCACCCGAAAGTCACAGGCAACTGAATTTCGGCAACCGGTAACGAAGGCGGAATGCAGCGAAACTCCCCGAGTTAAACCGTTTCGCCGTTTGCGGAAGAAAGTACTTATGTAGAACAAAGTAGCAGAAGCATACATGCTCAAGAGGGATCCAACCCGAAATTCAAAGGCAACTGAATATCGGCAACCGGAGGCATCGTAGTTCGAATGCTGCGAAACTCACTGAGTCAAAGCAATTCGCCTCTAGCGTTTGCGGAAGGAAGTCAGATGTAGAACAAGTACCAGAAGCAAACATGCTCACTTAGGTATCACACCGAAATTGAAAGGCGAACTGAATTTCAGCACCCGGGGCAATCGAAGTCGGAAATGCCGCGAAACTCCCGGAGTCAACGCGTTTCGCCCGTTTGCGGAAGAAAGACTTGATGTAGAACAAGTAGCAGAAGCATACATGGCTCTAGAGGGGACACCCGAAATTCAAAGGCACCTGAATTTCTGCAACCGAAGCATCGAAGTTGGAATGGCACGAAACTCAACGAGTGAAAGCGTTTCGCCTTTTGCGGAAGAAATTTGGATTTCGACAGAAATAGCAGAAGCATACCGCTCAAGAGGGATCACACGAAATTCAGAAAGCAACTGAAATTCGGCAACCGATGGCATTGAAGCCGGAATGCCGTAGAAACTCACCGAGTCAAAAAAGCGTTGTATCGCCTTTTGCGGAACAAGTCTGATGCAAGACAAGTAGCAGAAGCATACATTCTCAAGAAGGGATCACCCGAAATGAAAGGCAACTGAATTTCGGCAACCGGGGATGCATCGAAGTCGGAATGGCAAGAAACTCACCGAGTCAAAGCGTGTCGAAGACTTTGCGGAAGAAAGTCCATGTAGAACAAGTAGCTGAAGCATACATGCTCAACAGGGATCACCACTTAAATCCAAAGGCAAACTGAATTTCCGGCAACCGGGCATCGAAGTCCGAATGCCGCGAAACACACCGAGTCAAAGCATTTCGCCGTTTGCAGGAAGGAAGTCTGATGTAGAACAAGTAGCAGAAGCCATACATGCTCAACACAGGATCACTCGCAAAATTCAAAGGCAAACTGAAATATCGGCAAACCGGGGCATCGAAGTCGGAAATGGCACGAAACTCATGGAGTCCCCCCCCCCAAAAAGCATTTCGCCGATTGCCGGAAGAAAGTCTTGTTGTAGAACAATCAGCAGAAGAATACATGCTCAAGATGGATCACCCGAAATTCATAGGCAGACTGATTTTCGTCAACGAGGGCATCGAAGTTGGAATGGCCGCGCAACTCACCGAGTCAAAGCGTTTTCGGCCGTTTGCGGAAGAAAATCTGATGTAGAACAAGTAGCAAAAAGCATACAGTGGCACAAGAGGGATCACCCGGAAATTCAAAGGCAACTATAAATTTCGGCAGCCGGGGCAACGAAGACGTGAAATGCCGCGAAACTCATGGAGTCAAACCATTTCGCCGTTTACGAAAGGAAGTCTGATGTAGAACAAGTAGCAATAAGCATACATGCACTAAAGGGTTTCATACACACCCGAAAAACAAAAAGGCAACTGAATTTCGGCAACGAGAGCATCGAAGTCGTAATGGCACGAAACTCAACGAGCGAAAGCGTTTCGCCGTTTGCGGAAGAAACTCTGTTTTCGAAGAAATAGCAGAAGCATACATGCTCAAGAGGGATCACCTGAAATTCAAAGGCAACTGAATTTCGGCAACCGGAGCATCGAAGTCCGAATGTCGCGAAACTCACCGTGTCAAAGCATTTCGCCGTTTGCGGAAGGAAGTCTGATGTAGAACAAGTAGGAGAAGCATACATGCTCAAGAGGGATCACCTGAAATTCATAGGCAACTGAATTTCGGCAACCGGGGCATCAAAGTTGGAATGCCACGAAACTCACCGCGTCAAAGCGTTTCTCCAATTGCGGAAGAAATCTGATGTAGAACAAGTAGCAGAAGCATACGTGCTCAAGAGGGATCACCCGAAATTCATAGGCAACTGAATTTCGGCAACCGGGGCATCAAAGTTGGAATGCCACGAAACTCACCGCGTCAAAGCGTTTCAGCCATTGCCGGAAGAAATACTGATGTAGACCAAGTAGCCAGAAGCATATCGTGCCTCAAGAGGGATAACCCCAAATCCAACGGCAACTTAATTTCGGTAAAAAAACAAACGGTGGCATCAAAGGTGGGAAACGCGAACACCACGGAGTCAAAGCATTTCGCCGTTGACGGAAGGAAGTCTGATGTAGAACAAGTAGCAGAAGCATACGTGCTCAAGAGTAATCACCTGAAATTCAAAGGCAACTGAATTTCGGCAACCGGGGCATCGAAGTGGGAATGGCACGTAACTCACCGAGTGAAAGCCTTTCGCCGTTTGTGAAAGAAACTCTGGTGTAGAACAAGTAGAAGAAGCATACATGCTCAAGAGGGATCACCCGAAATTCATAGGCAACTGAATTTCGGCAACCGGGGCATCGAAGTCCGAATGCCGCGAAACTCACCGAGTCAAAGCATTTCGCCGTTTGCGAAAGGAAGTCTGATGTAGAACAAGTAGCAGAAGCATACATGCTCAAGAGGGGATGCACCACGAAATTCCTAGGCAACTGAATTATCGGCAACCGGGGCATCGCAGTCGGAATGGCACGAACACTCACCGAGTCAAAGCGTTTTGCCGTTTGCGGAAGAAAATCTGATGTAGAACAATTCGCATAAGCATACATGCTCCAAAGAGGGATCACCCAAAAATTCAAAGGCAACTCAATTTCGGCAAACAGGGGCATCGAAGTCGGGAATGGCACGAAACTCACCGTGTCAAAGAGCCTTTCGCCGGTTATGGAAAGGAAGTCTGATGTAGAACAAGTCATCAAGCAGCATACAAGCTCAAGAGGGATCACGACCCAAATTCAAAGGCAACTGAATTTCGGCAACGTGGACATCGAAGACAGAATGCCGCGAAACTCACCGAGTCGAATCGTTTCGCCGTTTGCGAAAGAAAGTCAGATGTAGAAACAAGTACCAGAAGCATAAATGCTCAAGAGGGATCATCCCAAATTCCATAAGGAAACTGAATTTCGGCAACCGGGGCAATCGAAGTTGGAGATGCCGCGAAACTCACCGAGTCAAAGCGTTTCGCCGTTTGCGGAAGGAAGTTGATGTAGAACAAGTAGCAGAAGCATACATGCTCAAGAGGGATCACCCGAAATTCAAAGGCAACTGAATTTCGGCAACCGGGGCATCGAAGTCGGAATGCCGCGAAACTCACCGAGTCAAAGCGTTTCGCCGTTTGCGGAAGAAGTCTGATGTAGAACAAGTAGCAGAAGCATACATGCTCAAGAGGGATCACCCGAAATTCAAAGGCAACTGAATTTCGGCAACCGGGGCATCGAAGTCGGAATGCCGCGAAACTCACCGAGTCAAAGCGTTTCGCCGTTTGCGGAAGAAGTCTGATGTAGAACAAGTAGCAGAAGCATACATGCTCAAGAGGGATCACCCGAAATTCAAAGGCAACTGAATTTCGGCAACCGGGGCATCGAAGTCGGAATGCCGCGAAACTCACCGAGTCAAAGCGTTTCGCCGTTTGCGGAAGGAAGTGTGATGTAGAACAAGTAGCAGAAGCATACATGCTCAAGAGGGATCACCCGAAATTCAAAGGCAACTGAATTTCGGCAACCGGGGCATCGAAGTCGGAATGCCGCGAAACTCACCGAGTCAAAGCGTTTCGCCGTTTGCGGAAGAAGTCTGATGTAGAACAAGTAGCAGAAGCATACATGCTCAAGAGGGATCACCCGAAATTCAAAGGCAACTGAATTTCGGCAACCGGGGCATCGAAGTCGGAATGCCGCGAAACTCACCGAGTCAAAGCGTTTCGCCGTTTGCGGAAGAAGTGTGATGTAGAACAAGTAGCAGAAGCATACATGCTCAAGAGGGATCACCCGAAATTCAAAGGCAACTGAATTTCGGCAACCGGGGCATCGAAGTCGGAATGCCGCGAAACTCACCGAGTCAAAGCGTTTCGCCGTTTGCGGAAGAAGTCTGATGTAGAACAAGTAGCAGAAGCATACATGCTCAAGAGGGATCACCCGAAATTCAAAGGCAACTGAATTTCGGCAACCGGGGCATCGAAGTCGGAATGCCGCGAAACTCACCGAGTCAAAGCGTTTCGCCGTTTGCGGAAGGAAGTCTGATGTAGAACAAGTAGCAGAAGCATACATGCTCAAGAGGGATCACCCGAAATTCAAAGGCAACTGAATTTCGGCAACCGGGGCATCGAAGTCGGAATGCCGCGAAACTCACCGAGTCAAAGCGTTTCGCCGTTTGCGGAAGGAAGTGTGATGTAGAACAAGTAGCAGAAGCATACATGCTCAAGAGGGATCACCCGAAATTCAAAGGCAACTGAATTTCGGCAACCGGGGCATCGAAGTCGGAATGCCGCGAAACTCACCGAGTCAAAGCGTTTCGCCGTTTGCGGAAGGAAGTCTGATGTAGAACAAGTAGCAGAAGCATACATGCTCAAGAGGGATCACCCGAAATTCAAAGGCAACTGAATTTCGGCAACGGGGCATCGAAGTCGGAATGCCGCGAAACTCACCGAGTCAAAGCGTTTCGCCGTTTGCGGAAGAAGTCTGATGTAGAACAAGTAGCAGAAGCATACATGCTCAAGAGGGATCACCCGAAATTCAAAGGCAACTGAATTTCGGCAACCGGGGCATCGAAGTCGGAATGCCGCGAAACTCACCGAGTCAAAGCGTTTCGCCGTTTGCGGAAGAAGTCTGATGTAGAACAAGTAGCAGAAGCATACATGCTCAAGAGGGATCACCCGAAATTCAAAGGCAACTGAATTTCGGCAACCGGGGCATCGAAGTCGGAATGCCGCGAAACTCACCGAGTCAAAGCGTTTCGCCGTTTGCGGAAGGAAGTCTGATGTAGAACAAGTAGCAGAAGCATACATGCTCAAGAGGGATCACCCGAAATTCAAAGGCAACTGAATTTCGGCAACGGGGCATCGAAGTCGGAATGCCGCGAAACTCACCGAGTCAAAGCGTTTCGCCGTTTGCGGAAGGAAGTCTGATGTAGAACAAGTAGCAGAAGCATACATGCTCAAGAGGGATCACCCGAAATTCAAAGGCAACTGAATTTCGGCAACCGGGGCATCGAAGTCGGAATGCCGCGAAACTCACCGAGTCAAAGCGTTTCGCCGTTTGCGGAAGGAAGTCTGATGTAGAACAAGTAGCAGAAGCATACATGCTCAAGAGGGATCACCCGAAATTCAAAGGCAACTGAATTTCGGCAACGGGGCATCGAAGTCGGAATGCCGCGAAACTCACCGAGTCAAAGCGTTTCGCCGTTTGCGGAAGGAAGTCTGATGTAGAACAAGTAGCAGAAGCATACATGCTCAAGAGGGATCACCCGAAATTCAAAGGCAACTGAATTTCGGCAACCGGGGCATCGAAGTCGGAATGCCGCGAAACTCACCGAGTCAAAGCGTTTCGCCGTTTGCGGAAGAAGTGTGATGTAGAACAAGTAGCAGAAGCATACATGCTCAAGAGGGATCACCCGAAATTCAAAGGCAACTGAATTTCGGCAACCGGGGCATCGAAGTCGGAATGCCGCGAAACTCACCGAGTCAAAGCGTTTCGCCGTTTGCGGAAGGAAGTCTGATGTAGAACAAGTAGCAGAAGCATACATGCTCAAGAGGGATCACCCGAAATTCAAAGGCAACTGAATTTCGGCAACCGGGGCATCGAAGTCGGAATGCCGCGAAACTCACCGAGTCAAAGCGTTTCGCCGTTTGCGGAAGAAGTGTGATGTAGAACAAGTAGCAGAAGCATACATGCTCAAGAGGGATCACCCGAAATTCAAAGGCAACTGAATTTCGGCAACCGGGGCATCGAAGTCGGAATGCCGCGAAACTCACCGAGTCAAAGCGTTTCGCGTTTGCGGAAGGAAGTCTGATGTAGAACAAGTAGCAGAAGCATACATGCTCAAGAGGGATCACCCGAAATTCAAAGGCAACTGAATTTCGGCAACCGGGGCATCGAAGTCGGAATGCCGCGAAACTCACCGAGTCAAAGCGTTTCGCCGTTTGCGGAAGGAAGTCTGATGTAGAACAAGTAGCAGAAGCATACATGCTCAAGAGGGATCACCCGAAATTCAAAGGCAACTGAATTTCGGCAACGGGGCATCGAAGTCGGAATGCCGCGAAACTCACCGAGTCAAAGCGTTTCGCCGTTTGCGGAAGGAAGTCTGATGTAGAACAAGTAGCAGAAGCATACATGCTCAAGAGGGATCACCCGAAATTCAAAGGCAACTGAATTTCGGCAACCGGGGCATCGAAGTCGGAATGCCGCGAAACTCACCGAGTCAAAGCGTTTCGCCGTTTGCGGAAGAAGTCTGATGTAGAACAAGTAGCAGAAGCATACATGCTCAAGAGGGATCACCCGAAATTCAAAGGCAACTGAATTTCGGCAACGGGGCATCGAAGTCGGAATGCCGCGAAACTCACCGAGTCAAAGCGTTTCGCCGTTTGCGGAAGGAAGTGTGATGTAGAACAAGTAGCAGAAGCATACATGCTCAAGAGGGATCACCCGAAATTCAAAGGCAACTGAATTTCGGCAACCGGGGCATCGAAGTCGGAATGCCGCGAAACTCACCGAGTCAAAGCGTTTCGCCGTTTGCGGAAGAAGTCTGATGTAGAACAAGTAGCAGAAGCATACATGCTCAAGAGGGATCACCCGAAATTCAAAGGCAACTGAATTTCGGCAAACGGGGCATCGAAGTCGGAATGCCGCGAAACTCACCGAGTCAAAGCGTTTCGCCGTTTGCGGAAGAAGTCTGATGTAGAACAAGTAGCAGAAGCATACATGCTCAAGAGGGATCACCCGAAATTCAAAGGCAACTGAATTTCGGCAACCGGGGCATCGAAGTCGGAATGCCGCGAAACTCACCGAGTCAAAGCGTTTCGCCGTTTGCGGAAGGAAGTCTGATGTAGAACAAGTAGCAGAAGCATACATGCTCAAGAGGGATCACCCGAAATTCAAAGGCAACTGAATTTCGGCAACCGGGGCATCGAAGTCGGAATGCCGCGAAACTCACCGAGTCAAAGCGTTTCGCCGTTTGCGGAAGGAAGTCTGATGTAGAACAAGTAGCAGAAGCATACATGCTCAAGAGGGATCACCCGAAATTCAAAGGCAACTGAATTTCGGCAACCGGGGCATCGAAGTCGGAATGCCGCGAAACTCACCGAGTCAAAGCGTTTCGCCGTTTGCGGAAGAAGTCTGATGTAGAACAAGTAGCAGAAGCATACATGCTCAAGAGGGATCACCCGAAATTCAAAGGCAACTGAATTTCGGCAACCGGGGCATCGAAGTCGGAATGCCGCGAAACTCACCGAGTCAAAGCGTTTCGCCGTTTGAAGAAGAAGTGATGTAGAACAAGTAGCAGAAGCATACATGCTCAAGAGGGATCACCCGAAATTCAAAGGCAACTGAATTTCGGCAACGGGGCATCGAAGTCGGAATGCCGCGAAACTCACCGAGTCAAAGCGTTTCGCCGTTTGCGGAAGGAAGTCTGATGTAGAACAAGTAGCAGAAGCATACATGCTCAAGAGGGATCACCCGAAATTCAAAGGCAACTGAATTTCGGCAACGGGGCATCGAAGTCGGAATGCCGCGAAACTCACCGAGTCAAAGCGTTTCGCCGTTTGCGGAAGGAAGTCTGATGTAGAACAAGTAGCAGAAGCATACATGCTCAAGAGGGATCACCCGAAATTCAAAGGCAACTGAATTTCGGCAACGGGGCATCGAAGTCGGAATGCCGCGAAACTCACCGAGTCAAAGCGTTTCGCCGTTTGCGGAAGAAGTCTGATGTAGAACAAGTAGCAGAAGCATACATGCTCAAGAGGGATCACCCGAAATTCAAAGGCAACTGAATTTCGGCAACCGGGGCATCGAAGTCGGAATGCCGCGAAACTCACCGAGTCAAAGCGTTTCGCCGTTTGCGGAAGAAGTCTGATGTAGAACAAGTAGCAGAAGCATACATGCTCAAGAGGGATCACCCGAAATTCAAAGGCAACTGAATTTCGGCAACCGGGGCATCGAAGTCGGAATGCCGCGAAACTCACCGAGTCAAAGCGTTTCGCCGTTTGCGGAAGAAGTCTGATGTAGAACAAGTAGCAGAAGCATACATGCTCAAGAGGGATCACCCGAAATTCAAAGGCAACTGAATTTCGGCAACGGGGCATCGAAGTCGGAATGCCGCGAAACTCACCGAGTCAAAGCGTTTCGCCGTTTGCGGAAGGAAGTCTGATGTAGAACAAGTAGCAGAAGCATACATGCTCAAGAGGGATCACCCGAAATTCAAAGGCAACTGAATTTCGGCAACCGGGGCATCGAAGTCGGAATGCCGCGAAACTCACCGAGTCAAAGCGTTTCGCCGTTTGCGGAAGGAAGTCTGATGTAGAACAAGTAGCAGAAGCATACATGCTCAAGAGGGATCACCCGAAATTCAAAGGCAACTGAATTTCGGCAACCGGGGCATCGAAGTCGGAATGCCGCGAAACTCACCGAGTCAAAGCGTTTCGCCGTTTGCGGAAGGAAGTCTGATGTAGAACAAGTAGCAGAAGCATACATGCTCAAGAGGGATCACCCGAAATTCAAAGGCAACTGAATTTCGGCAACCGGGGCATCGAAGTCGGAATGCCGCGAAACTCACCGAGTCAAAGCGTTTCGCCGTTTGCGGAAGAAGTCTGATGTAGAACAAGTAGCAGAAGCATACATGCTCAAGAGGGATCACCCGAAATTCAAAGGCAACTGAATTTCGGCAACCGGGGCATCGAAGTCGGAATGCCGCGAAACTCACCGAGTCAAAGCGTTTCGCCGTTTGCGGAAGGAAGTCTGATGTAGAACAAGTAGCAGAAGCATACATGCTCAAGAGGGATCACCCGAAATTCAAAGGCAACTGAATTTCGGCAACCGGGGCATCGAAGTCGGAATGCCGCGAAACTCACCGAGTCAAAGCGTTTCGCCGTTTGCGGAAGAAGTCTGATGTAGAACAAGTAGCAGAAGCATACATGCTCAAGAGGGATCACCCGAAATTCAAAGGCAACTGAATTTCGGCAACGGGGCATCGAAGTCGGAATGCCGCGAAACTCACCGAGTCAAAGCGTTTCGCCGTTTGCGGAAGGAAGTCTGATGTAGAACAAGTAGCAGAAGCATACATGCTCAAGAGGGATCACCCGAAATTCAAAGGCAACTGAATTTCGGCAACCGGGGCATCGAAGTCGGAATGCCGCGAAACTCACCGAGTCAAAGCGTTTCGCCGTTTGCGGAAGGAAGTCTGATGTAGAACAAGTAGCAGAAGCATACATGCTCAAGAGGGATCACCCGAAATTCAAAGGCAACTGAATTTCGGCAACCGGGGCATCGAAGTCGGAATGCCGCGAAACTCACCGAGTCAAAGCGTTTCGCCGTTTGCGGAAGGAAGTCTGATGTAGAACAAGTAGCAGAAGCATACATGCTCAAGAGGGATCACCCGAAATTCAAAGGCAACTGAATTTCGGCAACCGGGGCATCGAAGTCGGAATGCCGCGAAACTCACCGAGTCAAAGCGTTTCGCCGTTTGCGGAAGAAGTCTGATGTAGAACAAGTAGCAGAAGCATACATGCTCAAGAGGGATCACCCGAAATTCAAAGGCAACTGAATTTCGGCAACCGGGGCATCGAAGTCGGAATGCCGCGAAACTCACCGAGTCAAAGCGTTTCGCCGTTTGCGGAAGGAAGTCTGATGTAGAACAAGTAGCAGAAGCATACATGCTCAAGAGGGATCACCCGAAATTCAAAGGCAACTGAATTTCGGCAACCGGGGCATCGAAGTCGGAATGCCGCGAAACTCACCGAGTCAAAGCGTTTCGCCGTTTGCGGAGGAAGTCTGATGTAGAACAAGTAGCAGAAGCATACATGCTCAAGAGGGATCACCCGAAATTCAAAGGCAACTGAATTTCGGCAACCGGGGCATCGAAGTCGGAATGCCGCGAAACTCACCGAGTCAAAGCGTTTCGCCGTTTGCGGAGGAAGTCTGATGTAGAACAAGTAGCAGAAGCATACATGCTCAAGAGGGATCACCCGAAATTCAAAGGCAACTGAATTTCGGCAACGGGGCATCGAAGTCGGAATGCCGCGAAACTCACCGAGTCAAAGCGTTTCGCCGTTTGCGGAAGGAAGTCTGATGTAGAACAAGTAGCAGAAGCATACATGCTCAAGAGGGATCACCCGAAATTCAAAGGCAACTGAATTTCGGCAACCGGGGCATCGAAGTCGGAATGCCGCGAAACTCACCGAGTCAAAGCGTTTCGCCGTTTGCGGAAGGAAGTCTGATGTAGAACAAGTAGCAGAAGCATACATGCTCAAGAGGGATCACCCGAAATTCAAAGGCAACTGAATTTCGGCAACCGGGCATCGAAGTCGGAATGCCGCGAAACTCACCGAGTCAAAGCGTTTCGCCGTTTGCGGAAGAAGTCTGATGTAGAACAAGTAGCAGAAGCATACATGCTCAAGAGGGATCACCCGAAATTCAAAGGCAACTGAATTTCGGCAACCGGGGCATCGAAGTCGGAATGCCGCGAAACTCACCGAGTCAAAGCGTTTCGCCGTTTGCGGAAGAAGTGTGATGTAGAACAAGTAGCAGAAGCATACATGCTCAAGAGGGATCACCCGAAATTCAAAGGCAACTGAATTTCGGCAACCGGGGCATCGAAGTCGGAATGCCGCGAAACTCACCGAGTCAAAGCGTTTCGCCGTTTGCGGAAGGAAGTCTGATGTAGAACAAGTAGCAGAAGCATACATGCTCAAGAGGGATCACCCGAAATTCAAAGGCAACTGAATTTCGGCAACCGGGGCATCGAAGTCGGAATGCCGCGAAACTCACCGAGTCAAAGCGTTTCGCCGTTTGCGGAAGGAAGTCTGATGTAGAACAAGTAGCAGAAGCATACATGCTCAAGAGGGATCACCCGAAATTCAAAGGCAACTGAATTTCGGCAACGGGGCATCGAAGTCGGAATGCCGCGAAACTCACCGAGTCAAAGCGTTTCGCCGTTTGCGGAAGAAGTGTGATGTAGAACAAGTAGCAGAAGCATACATGCTCAAGAGGGATCACCCGAAATTCAAAGGCAACTGAATTTCGGCAACCGGGGCATCGAAGTCGGAATGCCGCGAAACTCACCGAGTCAAAGCGTTTCGCCGTTTGCGGAAGAAGTGTGATGTAGAACAAGTAGCAGAAGCATACATGCTCAAGAGGGATCACCCGAAATTCAAAGGCAACTGAATTTCGGCAACGGGGCATCGAAGTCGGAATGCCGCGAAACTCACCGAGTCAAAGCGTTTCGCCGTTTGCGGAAGGAAGTGTGATGTAGAACAAGTAGCAGAAGCATACATGCTCAAGAGGGATCACCCGAAATTCAAAGGCAACTGAATTTCGGCAACCGGGGCATCGAAGTCGGAATGCCGCGAAACTCACCGAGTCAAAGCGTTTCGCCGTTTGCGGAAGAAGTCTGATGTAGAACAAGTAGCAGAAGCATACATGCTCAAGAGGGATCACCCGAAATTCAAAGGCAACTGAATTTCGGCAACCGGGGCATCGAAGTCGGAATGCCGCGAAACTCACCGAGTCAAAGCGTTTCGCCGTTTGCGGAAGGAAGTCTGATGTAGAACAAGTAGCAGAAGCATACATGCTCAAGAGGGATCACCCGAAATTCAAAGGCAACTGAATTTCGGCAACCGGGGCATCGAAGTCGGAATGCCGCGAAACTCACCGAGTCAAAGCGTTTCGCCGTTTGCGGAAGAAGTGTGATGTAGAACAAGTAGCAGAAGCATACATGCTCAAGAGGGATCACCCGAAATTCAAAGGCAACTGAATTTCGGCAACCGGGGCATCGAAGTCGGAATGCCGCGAAACTCACCGAGTCAAAGCGTTTCGCCGTTTGCGGAAGGAAGTCTGATGTAGAACAAGTAGCAGAAGCATACATGCTCAAGAGGGATCACCCGAAATTCAAAGGCAACTGAATTTCGGCAACCGGGGCATCGAAGTCGGAATGCCGCGAAACTCACCGAGTCAAAGCGTTTCGCCGTTTGCGGAAGGAAGTCTGATGTAGAACAAGTAGCAGAAGCATACATGCTCAAGAGGGATCACCCGAAATTCAAAGGCAACTGAATTTCGGCAACCGGGGCATCGAAGTCGGAATGCCGCGAAACTCACCGAGTCAAAGCGTTTCGCCGTTTGCGGAAGGAAGTGTGATGTAGAACAAGTAGCAGAAGCATACATGCTCAAGAGGGATCACCCGAAATTCAAAGGCAACTGAATTTCGGCAACCGGGGCATCGAAGTCGGAATGCCGCGAAACTCACCGAGTCAAAGCGTTTCGCCGTTTGCGGAAGAAGTGTGATGTAGAACAAGTAGCAGAAGCATACATGCTCAAGAGGGATCACCCGAAATTCAAAGGCAACTGAATTTCGGCAACCGGGGCATCGAAGTCGGAATGCCGCGAAACTCACCGAGTCAAAGCGTTTCGCCGTTTGCGGAAGAAGTCTGATGTAGAACAAGTAGCAGAAGCATACATGCTCAAGAGGGATCACCCGAAATTCAAAGGCAACTGAATTTCGGCAACCGGGGCATCGAAGTCGGAATGCCGCGAAACTCACCGAGTCAAAGCGTTTCGCCGTTTGCGGAAGGAAGTCTGATGTAGAACAAGTAGCAGAAGCATACATGCTCAAGAGGGATCACCCGAAATTCAAAGGCAACTGAATTTCGGCAACCGGGGCATCGAAGTCGGAATGCCGCGAAACTCACCGAGTCAAAGCGTTTCGCGTTTGCGGAAGGAAGTCTGATGTAGAACAAGTAGCAGAAGCATACATGCTCAAGAGGGATCACCCGAAATTCAAAGGCAACTGAATTTCGGCAACGGGGCATCGAAGTCGGAATGCCGCGAAACTCACCGAGTCAAAGCGTTTCGCCGTTTGCGGAAGAAGTTGATGTAGAACAAGTAGCAGAAGCATACATGCTCAAGAGGGATCACCCGAAATTCAAAGGCAACTGAATTTCGGCAACCGGGGCATCGAAGTCGGAATGCCGCGAAACTCACCGAGTCAAAGCGTTTCGCCGTTTGCGGAAGAAGTCTGATGTAGAACAAGTAGCAGAAGCATACATGCTCAAGAGGGATCACCCGAAATTCAAAGGCAACTGAATTTCGGCAACCGGGGCATCGAAGTCGGAATGCCGCGAAACTCACCGAGTCAAAGCGTTTCGCCGTTTGCGGAAGGAAGTGTGATGTAGAACAAGTAGCAGAAGCATACATGCTCAAGAGGGATCACCCGAAATTCAAAGGCAACTGAATTTCGGCAACCGGGGCATCGAAGTCGGAATGCCGCGAAACTCACCGAGTCAAAGCGTTTCGCCGTTTGCGGAAGAAGTGTGATGTAGAACAAGTAGCAGAAGCATACATGCTCAAGAGGGATCACCCGAAATTCAAAGGCAACTGAATTTCGGCAACCGGGGCATCGAAGTCGGAATGCCGCGAAACTCACCGAGTCAAAGCGTTTCGCCGTTTGCGGAAGGAAGTCTGATGTAGAACAAGTAGCAGAAGCATACATGCTCAAGAGGGATCACCCGAAATTCAAAGGCAACTGAATTTCGGCAACCGGGGCATCGAAGTCGGAATGCCGCGAAACTCACCGAGTCAAAGCGTTTCGCCGTTTGCGGAAGAAGTGTGATGTAGAACAAGTAGCAGAAGCATACATGCTCAAGAGGGATCACCCGAAATTCAAAGGCAACTGAATTTCGGCAACCGGGGCATCGAAGTCGGAATGCCGCGAAACTCACCGAGTCAAAGCGTTTCGCCGTTTGCGGAAGAAGTGTGATGTAGAACAAGTAGCAGAAGCATACATGCTCAAGAGGGATCACCCGAAATTCAAAGGCAACTGAATTTCGGCAACCGGGGCATCGAAGTCGGAATGCCGCGAAACTCACCGAGTCAAAGCGTTTCGCCGTTTGCGGAAGGAAGTCTGATGTAGAACAAGTAGCAGAAGCATACATGCTCAAGAGGGATCACCCGAAATTCAAAGGCAACTGAATTTCGGCAACCGGGGCATCGAAGTCGGAATGCCGCGAAACTCACCGAGTCAAAGCGTTTCGCCGTTTGCGGAAGGAAGTCTGATGTAGAACAAGTAGCAGAAGCATACATGCTCAAGAGGGATCACCCGAAATTCAAAGGCAACTGAATTTCGGCAACCGGGGCATCGAAGTCGGAATGCCGCGAAACTCACCGAGTCAAAGCGTTTCGCCGTTTGCGGAAGAAGTCTGATGTAGAACAAGTAGCAGAAGCATACATGCTCAAGAGGGATCACCCGAAATTCAAAGGCAACTGAATTTCGGCAACCGGGGCATCGAAGTCGGAATGCCGCGAAACTCACCGAGTCAAAGCGTTTCGCCGTTTGCGGAAGGAAGTCTGATGTAGAACAAGTAGCAGAAGCATACATGCTCAAGAGGGATCACCCGAAATTCAAAGGCAACTGAATTTCGGCAACCGGGGCATCGAAGTCGGAATGCCGCGAAACTCACCGAGTCAAAGCGTTTCGCCGTTTGCGGAAGAAGTCTGATGTAGAACAAGTAGCAGAAGCATACATGCTCAAGAGGGATCACCCGAAATTCAAAGGCAACTGAATTTCGGCAACCGGGGCATCGAAGTCGGAATGCCGCGAAACTCACCGAGTCAAAGCGTTTCGCCGTTTGCGGAAGGAAGTCTGATGTAGAACAAGTAGCAGAAGCATACATGCTCAAGAGGGATCACCCGAAATTCAAAGGCAACTGAATTTCGGCAACCGGGGCATCGAAGTCGGAATGCCGCGAAACTCACCGAGTCAAAGCGTTTCGCCGTTTGCGGAAGAAGTCTGATGTAGAACAAGTAGCAGAAGCATACATGCTCAAGAGGGATCACCCGAAATTCAAAGGCAACTGAATTTCGGCAACCGGGGCATCGAAGTCGGAATGCCGCGAAACTCACCGAGTCAAAGCGTTTCGCCGTTTGCGGAGGAAGTCTGATGTAGAACAAGTAGCAGAAGCATACATGCTCAAGAGGGATCACCCGAAATTCAAAGGCAACTGAATTTCGGCAACCGGGGCATCGAAGTCGGAATGCCGCGAAACTCACCGAGTCAAAGCGTTTCGCCGTTTGCGGAAGGAAGTGTGATGTAGAACAAGTAGCAGAAGCATACATGCTCAAGAGGGATCACCCGAAATTCAAAGGCAACTGAATTTCGGCAACCGGGGCATCGAAGTCGGAATGCCGCGAAACTCACCGAGTCAAAGCGTTTCGCCGTTTGCGGAAGGAAGTCTGATGTAGAACAAGTAGCAGAAGCATACATGCTCAAGAGGGATCACCCGAAATTCAAAGGCAACTGAATTTCGGCAACCGGGGCATCGAAGTCGGAATGCCGCGAAACTCACCGAGTCAAAGCGTTTCGCCGTTTGCGGAAGAAGTCTGATGTAGAACAAGTAGCAGAAGCATACATGCTCAAGAGGGATCACCCGAAATTCAAAGGCAACTGAATTTCGGCAACCGGGGCATCGAAGTCGGAATGCCGCGAAACTCACCGAGTCAAAGCGTTTCGCCGTTTGCGGAAGGAAGTCTGATGTAGAACAAGTAGCAGAAGCATACATGCTCAAGAGGGATCACCCGAAATTCAAAGGCAACTGAATTTCGGCAACCGGGGCATCGAAGTCGGAATGCCGCGAAACTCACCGAGTCAAAGCGTTTCGCCGTTTGCGGAAGGAAGTCTGATGTAGAACAAGTAGCAGAAGCATACATGCTCAAGAGGGATCACCCGAAATTCAAAGGCAACTGAATTTCGGCAACCGGGGCATCGAAGTCGGAATGCCGCGAAACTCACCGAGTCAAAGCGTTTCGCCGTTTGCGGAAGGAAGTCTGATGTAGAACAAGTAGCAGAAGCATACATGCTCAAGAGGGATCACCCGAAATTCAAAGGCAACTGAATTTCGGCAACCGGGGCATCGAAGTCGGAATGCCGCGAAACTCACCGAGTCAAAGCGTTTCGCCGTTTGCGGAAGAAGTCTGATGTAGAACAAGTAGCAGAAGCATACATGCTCAAGAGGGATCACCCGAAATTCAAAGGCAACTGAATTTCGGCAACCGGGGCATCGAAGTCGGAATGCCGCGAAACTCACCGAGTCAAAGCGTTTCGCCGTTTGCGGAAGAAGTCTGATGTAGAACAAGTAGCAGAAGCATACATGCTCAAGAGGGATCACCCGAAATTCAAAGGCAACTGAATTTCGGCAACCGGGGCATCGAAGTCGGAATGCCGCGAAACTCACCGAGTCAAAGCGTTTCGCCGTTTGCGGAAGAAGTCTGATGTAGAACAAGTAGCAGAAGCATACATGCTCAAGAGGGATCACCCGAAATTCAAAGGCAACTGAATTTCGGCAACCGGGGCATCGAAGTCGGAATGCCGCGAAACTCACCGAGTCAAAGCGTTTCGCCGTTTGCGGAAGGAAGTCTGATGTAGAACAAGTAGCAGAAGCATACATGCTCAAGAGGGATCACCCGAAATTCAAAGGCAACTGAATTTCGGCAACCGGGGCATCGAAGTCGGAATGCCGCGAAACTCACCGAGTCAAAGCGTTTCGCCGTTTGCGGAAGAAGTGTGATGTAGAACAAGTAGCAGAAGCATACATGCTCAAGAGGGATCACCCGAAATTCAAAGGCAACTGAATTTCGGCAACCGGGGCATCGAAGTCGGAATGCCGCGAAACTCACCGAGTCAAAGCGTTTCGCCGTTTGCGGAAGAAGTCTGATGTAGAACAAGTAGCAGAAGCATACATGCTCAAGAGGGATCACCCGAAATTCAAAGGCAACTGAATTTCGGCAACCGGGGCATCGAAGTCGGAATGCCGCGAAACTCACCGAGTCAAAGCGTTTCGCCGTTTGCGGAAGAAGTCTGATGTAGAACAAGTAGCAGAAGCATACATGCTCAAGAGGGATCACCCGAAATTCAAAGGCAACTGAATTTCGGCAACCGGGGCATCGAAGTCGGAATGCCGCGAAACTCACCGAGTCAAAGCGTTTCGCCGTTTGCGGAAGAAGTCTGATGTAGAACAAGTAGCAGAAGCATACATGCTCAAGAGGGATCACCCGAAATTCAAAGGCAACTGAATTTCGGCAACCGGGGCATCGAAGTCGGAATGCCGCGAAACTCACCGAGTCAAAGCGTTTCGCCGTTTGCGGAAGGAAGTCTGATGTAGAACAAGTAGCAGAAGCATACATGCTCAAGAGGGATCACCGAAATTCAAAGGCAACTGAATTTCGGCAACCGGGGCATCGAAGTCGGAATGCCGCGAAACTCACCGAGTCAAAGCGTTTCGCCGTTTGCGGAAGAAGTCTGATGTAGAACAAGTAGCAGAAGCATACATGCTCAAGAGGGATCACCCGAAATTCAAAGGCAACTGAATTTCGGCAACCGGGGCATCGAAGTCGGAATGCCGCGAAACTCACCGAGTCAAAGCGTTTCGCGTTTGCGGAGGAAGTCTGATGTAGAACAAGTAGCAGAAGCATACATGCTCAAGAGGGATCACCCGAAATTCAAAGGCAACTGAATTTCGGCAACCGGGGCATCGAAGTCGGAATGCCGCGAAACTCACCGAGTCAAAGCGTTTCGCCGTTTGCGGAAGGAAGTCTGATGTAGAACAAGTAGCAGAAGCATACATGCTCAAGAGGGATCACCCGAAATTCAAAGGCAACTGAATTTCGGCAACCGGGGCATCGAAGTCGGAATGCCGCGAAACTCACCGAGTCAAAGCGTTTCGCCGTTTGCGGAAGGAAGTGTGATGTAGAACAAGTAGCAGAAGCATACATGCTCAAGAGGGATCACCCGAAATTCAAAGGCAACTGAATTTCGGCAACCGGGGCATCGAAGTCGGAATGCCGCGAAACTCACCGAGTCAAAGCGTTTCGCCGTTTGCGGAAGAAGTCTGATGTAGAACAAGTAGCAGAAGCATACATGCTCAAGAGGGATCACCCGAAATTCAAAGGCAACTGAATTTCGGCAACCGGGGCATCGAAGTCGGAATGCCGCGAAACTCACCGAGTCAAAGCGTTTCGCCGTTTGCGGAAGGAAGTCTGATGTAGAACAAGTAGCAGAAGCATACATGCTCAAGAGGGATCACCCGAAATTCAAAGGCAACTGAATTTCGGCAACCGGGGCATCGAAGTCGGAATGCCGCGAAACTCACCGAGTCAAAGCGTTTCGCCGTTTGCGGAAGGAAGTGTGATGTAGAACAAGTAGCAGAAGCATACATGCTCAAGAGGGATCACCCGAAATTCAAAGGCAACTGAATTTCGGCAACCGGGGCATCGAAGTCGGAATGCCGCGAAACTCACCGAGTCAAAGCGTTTCGCCGTTTGCGGAAGGAAGTGTGATGTAGAACAAGTAGCAGAAGCATACATGCTCAAGAGGGATCACCCGAAATTCAAAGGCAACTGAATTTCGGCAACCGGGGCATCGAAGTCGGAATGCCGCGAAACTCACCGAGTCAAAGCGTTTCGCGTTTGCGGAAGAGAAGTGTGATGTAGAACAAGTAGCAGAAGCATACATGCTCAAGAGGGATCACCCGAAATTCAAAGGCAACTGAATTTCGGCAACGGGGCATCGAAGTCGGAATGCCGCGAAACTCACCGAGTCAAAGCGTTTCGCCGTTTGCGGAAGGAAGTCTGATGTAGAACAAGTAGCAGAAGCATACATGCTCAAGAGGGATCACCCGAAATTCAAAGGCAACTGAATTTCGGCAACCGGGGCATCGAAGTCGGAATGCCGCGAAACTCACCGAGTCAAAGCGTTTCGCGTTTGCGGAAGAAGTGTGATGTAGAACAAGTAGCAGAAGCATACATGCTCAAGAGGGATCACCCGAAATTCAAAGGCAACTGAATTTCGGCAACCGGGGCATCGAAGTCGGAATGCCGCGAAACTCACCGAGTCAAAGCGTTTCGCCGTTTGCGGAAGAAGTGTGATGTAGAACAAGTAGCAGAAGCATACATGCTCAAGAGGGATCACCCGAAATTCAAAGGCAACTGAATTTCGGCAACCGGGGCATCGAAGTCGGAATGCCGCGAAACTCACCGAGTCAAAGCGTTTCGCCGTTTGCGGAAGGAAGTGTGATGTAGAACAAGTAGCAGAAGCATACATGCTCAAGAGGGATCACCCGAAATTCAAAGGCAACTGAATTTCGGCAACCGGGGCATCGAAGTCGGAATGCCGCGAAACTCACCGAGTCAAAGCGTTTCGCCGTTTGCGGAAGAAGTCTGATGTAGAACAAGTAGCAGAAGCATACATGCTCAAGAGGGATCACCCGAAATTCAAAGGCAACTGAATTTCGGCAACCGGGGCATCGAAGTCGGAATGCCGCGAAACTCACCGAGTCAAAGCGTTTCGCCGTTTGCGGAAGAAGTGTGATGTAGAACAAGTAGCAGAAGCATACATGCTCAAGAGGGATCACCCGAAATTCAAAGGCAACTGAATTTCGGCAACCGGGGCATCGAAGTCGGAATGCCGCGAAACTCACCGAGTCAAAGCGTTTCGCCGTTTGCGGAAGAAGTGTGATGTAGAACAAGTAGCAGAAGCATACATGCTCAAGAGGGATCACCCGAAATTCAAAGGCAACTGAATTTCGGCAACGGGGCATCGAAGTCGGAATGCCGCGAAACTCACCGAGTCAAAGCGTTTCGCCGTTTGCGGAAGAAGTCTGATGTAGAACAAGTAGCAGAAGCATACATGCTCAAGAGGGATCACCCGAAATTCAAAGGCAACTGAATTTCGGCAACCGGGGCATCGAAGTCGGAATGCCGCGAAACTCACCGAGTCAAAGCGTTTCGCCGTTTGCGGAAGGAAGTCTGATGTAGAACAAGTAGCAGAAGCATACATGCTCAAGAGGGATCACCCGAAATTCAAAGGCAACTGAATTTCGGCAACCGGGGCATCGAAGTCGGAATGCCGCGAAACTCACCGAGTCAAAGCGTTTCGCCGTTTGCGGAAGAAGTCTGATGTAGAACAAGTAGCAGAAGCATACATGCTCAAGAGGGATCACCCGAAATTCAAAGGCAACTGAATTTCGGCAACCGGGGCATCGAAGTCGGAATGCCGCGAAACTCACCGAGTCAAAGCGTTTCGCCGTTTGCGGAAGGAAGTGTGATGTAGAACAAGTAGCAGAAGCATACATGCTCAAGAGGGATCACCCGAAATTCAAAGGCAACTGAATTTCGGCAACCGGGGCATCGAAGTCGGAATGCCGCGAAACTCACCGAGTCAAAGCGTTTCGCCGTTTGCGGAAGAAGTCTGATGTAGAACAAGTAGCAGAAGCATACATGCTCAAGAGGGATCACCCGAAATTCAAAGGCAACTGAATTTCGGCAACGGGGCATCGAAGTCGGAATGCCGCGAAACTCACCGAGTCAAAGCGTTTCGCCGTTTGCGGAAGGAAGTCTGATGTAGAACAAGTAGCAGAAGCATACATGCTCAAGAGGGATCACCCGAAATTCAAAGGCAACTGAATTTCGGCAACCGGGGCATCGAAGTCGGAATGCCGCGAAACTCACCGAGTCAAAGCGTTTCGCCGTTTGCGGAAGAAGTGTGATGTAGAACAAGTAGCAGAAGCATACATGCTCAAGAGGGATCACCCGAAATTCAAAGGCAACTGAATTTCGGCAACGGGGCATCGAAGTCGGAATGCCGCGAAACTCACCGAGTCAAAGCGTTTCGCCGTTTGCGGAAGGAAGTGTGATGTAGAACAAGTAGCAGAAGCATACATGCTCAAGAGGGATCACCCGAAATTCAAAGGCAACTGAATTTCGGCAACCGGGCATCGAAGTCGGAATGCCGCGAAACTCACCGAGTCAAAGCGTTTCGCCGTTTGCGGAGGAAGTGTGATGTAGAACAAGTAGCAGAAGCATACATGCTCAAGAGGGATCACCCGAAATTCAAAGGCAACTGAATTTCGGCAACGGGGCATCGAAGTCGGAATGCCGCGAAACTCACCGAGTCAAAGCGTTTCGCCGTTTGCGGAAGAAGTCTGATGTAGAACAAGTAGCAGAAGCATACATGCTCAAGAGGGATCACCCGAAATTCAAAGGCAACTGAATTTCGGCAACCGGGGCATCGAAGTCGGAATGCCGCGAAACTCACCGAGTCAAAGCGTTTCGCCGTTTGCGGAAAGAAGTCTGATGTAGAACAAGTAGCAGAAGCATACATGCTCAAGAGGGATCACCCGAAATTCAAAGGCAACTGAATTTCGGCAACCGGGGCATCGAAGTCGGAATGCCGCGAAACTCACCGAGTCAAAGCGTTTCGCCGTTTGCGGAAGGAAGTGTGATGTAGAACAAGTAGCAGAAGCATACATGCTCAAGAGGGATCACCCGAAATTCAAAGGCAACTGAATTTCGGCAACCGGGGCATCGAAGTCGGAATGCCGCGAAACTCACCGAGTCAAAGCGTTTCGCCGTTTGCGGAAGAAGTCTGATGTAGAACAAGTAGCAGAAGCATACATGCTCAAGAGGGATCACCCGAAATTCAAAGGCAACTGAATTTCGGCAACGGGGCATCGAAGTCGGAATGCCGCGAAACTCACCGAGTCAAAGCGTTTCGCCGTTTGCGGAAGAAGTCTGATGTAGAACAAGTAGCAGAAGCATACATGCTCAAGAGGGATCACCCGAAATTCAAAGGCAACTGAATTTCGGCAACCGGGGCATCGAAGTCGGAATGCCGCGAAACTCACCGAGTCAAAGCGTTTCGCCGTTTGCGGAAGAAGTCTGATGTAGAACAAGTAGCAGAAGCATACATGCTCAAGAGGGATCACCCGAAATTCAAAGGCAACTGAATTTCGGCAACGGGGCATCGAAGTCGGAATGCCGCGAAACTCACCGAGTCAAAGCGTTTCGCCGTTTGCGGAAGAAAGTGATGTAGAACAAGTAGCAGAAGCATACATGCTCAAGAGGGATCACCCGAAATTCAAAGGCAACTGAATTTCGGCAACCGGGGCATCGAAGTCGGAATGCCGCGAAACTCACCGAGTCAAAGCGTTTCGCCGTTTGCGGAAGGAAGTGTGATGTAGAACAAGTAGCAGAAGCATACATGCTCAAGAGGGATCACCCGAAATTCAAAGGCAACTGAATTTCGGCAACCGGGGCATCGAAGTCGGAATGCCGCGAAACTCACCGAGTCAAAGCGTTTCGCCGTTTGCGGAAGAAGTCTGATGTAGAACAAGTAGCAGAAGCATACATGCTCAAGAGGGATCACCCGAAATTCAAAGGCAACTGAATTTCGGCAACGGGGCATCGAAGTCGGAATGCCGCGAAACTCACCGAGTCAAAGCGTTTCGCCGTTTGCGGAAGGAAGTCTGATGTAGAACAAGTAGCAGAAGCATACATGCTCAAGAGGGATCACCCGAAATTCAAAGGCAACTGAATTTCGGCAACCGGGGCATCGAAGTCGGAATGCCGCGAAACTCACCGAGTCAAAGCGTTTCGCCGTTTGCGGAAGAAGTGTGATGTAGAACAAGTAGCAGAAGCATACATGCTCAAGAGGGATCACCCGAAATTCAAAGGCAACTGAATTTCGGCAACCGGGCATCGAAGTCGGAATGCCGCGAAACTCACCGAGTCAAAGCGTTTCGCCGTTTGCGGAAGAAGTCTGATGTAGAACAAGTAGCAGAAGCATACATGCTCAAGAGGGATCACCGAAATTCAAAGGCAACTGAATTTCGGCAACCGGGGCATCGAAGTCGGAATGCCGCGAAACTCACCGAGTCAAAGCGTTTCGCCGTTTGCGGAAGGAAGTGTGATGTAGAACAAGTAGCAGAAGCATACATGCTCAAGAGGGATCACCCGAAATTCAAAGGCAACTGAATTTCGGCAACCGGGGCATCGAAGTCGGAATGCCGCGAAACTCACCGAGTCAAAGCGTTTCGCCGTTTGCGGAAGAAGTGTGATGTAGAACAAGTAGCAGAAGCATACATGCTCAAGAGGGATCACCCGAAATTCAAAGGCAACTGAATTTCGGCAACCGGGGCATCGAAGTCGGAATGCCGCGAAACTCACCGAGTCAAAGCGTTTCGCCGTTTGCGGAAGAAGTCTGATGTAGAACAAGTAGCAGAAGCATACATGCTCAAGAGGGATCACCCGAAATTCAAAGGCAACTGAATTTCGGCAACCGGGGCATCGAAGTCGGAATGCCGCGAAACTCACCGAGTCAAAGCGTTTCGCCGTTTGCGGAAGAAGTCTGATGTAGAACAAGTAGCAGAAGCATACATGCTCAAGAGGGATCACCCGAAATTCAAAGGCAACTGAATTTCGGCAACCGGGGCATCGAAGTCGGAATGCCGCGAAACTCACCGAGTCAAAGCGTTTCGCCGTTTGCGGAAGAAGTCTGATGTAGAACAAGTAGCAGAAGCATACATGCTCAAGAGGGATCACCCGAAATTCAAAGGCAACTGAATTTCGGCAACGGGGCATCGAAGTCGGAATGCCGCGAAACTCACCGAGTCAAAGCGTTTCGCCGTTTGCGGAAGAAGTGTGATGTAGAACAAGTAGCAGAAGCATACATGCTCAAGAGGGATCACCCGAAATTCAAAGGCAACTGAATTTCGGCAACGGGGCATCGAAGTCGGAATGCCGCGAAACTCACCGAGTCAAAGCGTTTCGCCGTTTGCGGAAGAAGTCTGATGTAGAACAAGTAGCAGAAGCATACATGCTCAAGAGGGATCACCCGAAATTCAAAGGCAACTGAATTTCGGCAACCGGGGCATCGAAGTCGGAATGCCGCGAAACTCACCGAGTCAAAGCGTTTCGCCGTTTGCGGAAGAAGTGTGATGTAGAACAAGTAGCAGAAGCATACATGCTCAAGAGGGATCACCCGAAATTCAAAGGCAACTGAATTTCGGCAACCGGGGCATCGAAGTCGGAATGCCGCGAAACTCACCGAGTCAAAGCGTTTCGCCGTTTGCGGAAGAAGTCTGATGTAGAACAAGTAGCAGAAGCATACATGCTCAAGAGGGATCACCCGAAATTCAAAGGCAACTGAATTTCGGCAACCGGGCATCGAAGTCGGAATGCCGCGAAACTCACCGAGTCAAAGCGTTTCGCCGTTTGCGGAAGAAGTCTGATGTAGAACAAGTAGCAGAAGCATACATGCTCAAGAGGGATCACCCGAAATTCAAAGGCAACTGAATTTCGGCAACCGGGGCATCGAAGTCGGAATGCCGCGAAACTCACCGAGTCAAAGCGTTTCGCCGTTTGCGGAAGAAGTGTGATGTAGAACAAGTAGCAGAAGCATACATGCTCAAGAGGGATCACCCGAAATTCAAAGGCAACTGAATTTCGGCAACCGGGGCATCGAAGTCGGAATGCCGCGAAACTCACCGAGTCAAAGCGTTTTCGCGTTTGCGGAAGAAGTGTGATGTAGAACAAGTAGCAGAAGCATACATGCTCAAGAGGGATCACCCGAAATTCAAAGGCAACTGAATTTCGGCAACCGGGGCATCGAAGTCGGAATGCGAAACACCGAGTCAAAGCGTT
>CM055350.1:2384701-2411951 GCA_029228515.1 Populus alba x Populus x berolinensis | reverse complement strand
GGAACAAGTAGCAGAAGCATACATGCTCAAGAGGGATCACCCGAAATTCAAAGGCAACTGAATTTCGGCAACCGGGGCATCGAAGTCGGAATGCCTGCGAAACTCACCGAGTCAAAGCGTTTCGCGTTTGCGGAAGAAGTCTGATGTAGAACAAGTAGCAGAAGCATACATGCTCAAGAGGGATCACCCGAAATTCAAAGGCAACTGAATTTCGGCAACCGGGGATCGAAGTCGGAATGCCGCGAAACTCACCGAGTCAAAGCGTTTCGCCGTTTGCGGAAGAAGTCTGATGTAGAACAAGTAGCAGAAGCATACATGCTCAAGAGGGATCACCCGAAATTCAAAGGCAACTGAATTTCGGCAACGGGGAATCGAAGTCGGAATGCCGCGAAACTCACCGAGTCAAAGCGTTTCGCCGTTTGCGGAAGAAGTTGATGTAGAACAAGTAGCAGAAGCATACATGCTCAAGAGGGATCACCCGAAATTCAAAGGCAACTGAATTTCGGCAACCGGGGAATCGAAGTCGGAATGCCGCGAAACTCACCGAGTCAAAGCGTTTCGCGTTTGCGGAAGAAGTCTGATGTAGAACAAGTAGCAGAAGCATACATGCTCAAGAGGGATCACCGAAATTCAAAGGCAACTGAATTTCGGCAACGGGGCATCGAAGTCGGAATGCGCGAAACTCACCGAGTCAAAGCGTTTCGCGTTTGCGGAAGAAGTCTGATGTGAACAAGTAGCAGAAGCATACATGCTCAAGAGGGATCACCCGAAATTCAAAGGCAACTGAATTTCGGCACCGGGGCATCGAAGTCGGAATGCCGCGAAACTCACCGAGTCAAAGCGTTTCGCCGTTTGCGGAAGAAGTCTGATGTAGAACAAGTAGCAGAAGCATACATGCTCAAGAGGGATCACCGAAATTCAAAGGCAACTGAATTTCGGCAACGGGGCATCGAAGTCGGAATGCCGCGAAACTCACGAGTCAAAGCGTTTCGCCGTTTGCGGAAGAAGTCTGATGTGGAACAAGTAGTAGCAGAAGCATACATGCTCAAGAGGGATCACCCGAAATTCAAAGGCAAGTTAGATTTATCGTTATCCGGGGAAACAAAGTCGGAATGTGCGCGAACCTTCACCGGGTCCAAGCATCTTACGTTAGCGAAAGCTAGGTCGTCTTGTAGAACAAGTAGAGAGAAGCATACATGGCTCAGGAGGGATGCACCGAAAATCTCAAAGGCAACTGAATATCGGCATACCGGGGAATGAAGTCAGAAAGCCGCGAACTTCACCGTAGTCAAAGCGTTGCGCGCCCGATAGCGGAAGTAGAGTCTGATGTGGAACAAGTAGGGTAGCATTACATTTCAAGAGGGATCATCCGAAATTCAAAGGCAAGTGAAAATGTACAACCTGGGGAAGTCAAGAAGTCTGGAATGGGTCGCTGAAACTCACCGCAGTCCCCAGCATTCGCCGTTTTGCGGAAGAGGTACGCTGTTGGAACAAGTAGCAGAAGCATAAATGCTCGGTAGGTATCACCCGAACTTCTACAGGCAACTGATATTCGGTCGCGGGGGCATCGACTTCGGAATGCTCGCGAACCTCACCGAGTCAAAGTGTTTCGGCGTATGTTGAAGAAGTCTGAATGTGGAGACAAGTAGCTAGTAGCAAACAATGCTCAAGGGCGGCATCCCCGAAATTCATAAGGACAGTGAAATTCGTCAAGAGGGGAATCGCAAAGTCGGAATGTCGGGAAACTCATCGAGTCCCCAGCAATCTCGTCGTTTGCGGACGAAGTCAGCTCTTGGAACATAGTCAAGCCAGGAAGCATACATGCTCAATGCTGATCACCCGAACAATATCACAGGCAAGTGAATATCTAGCCCTAACGGGGTAATCGAAGTCGGAAAGCCGCGCGAACACACAGTTTCAAACGGTTTCGCCGTATGCGGAAGAAGTGCTGATGCTGGAACAAGTCGCAGGAAGCATAAATGCTCAAGCGGGCTCACCAGAATAATTCGCAAGCAACTGAAATTCGGCGCAACCCGGAGGCATCGAAGTCGAAGAGATCGAAGCGAGAAACTCACGAAGTCAAAGCATCTACGCCGGATGCGGAAGAAGTGCTGCTCTGGAGAAAAAGTAGCAGAAGCATACATGCTCACCGGTAGGACTCACCCGTAAATTAAAGGGCACGTGAATTTCTGTATCGGGGAATCAATAGTCGGGAAATGTCGCCTCGCCGAAATCTCACAGCGAGTCCAAGCGAACTCGCCGTATGCGGAAGAAGTCTGATGCTTGGAACAAGTAGCAGAAGCATCCATTGTCACAGGAGGATCACCCGAAACATCAGAAGGCAAGGTGAATTTCGTTCACCGGGGAATCAAAGTGGAGAAAGTCAGAGCTAGACTCACCGAGTATCAAAGCAATACGCCTGGTTAGCGGGAAGAAGTCTGACTCAGGAACAAGTAGCCAGAGAAGCATACATGTCTCAAGATGGGATCACCCGTACGCATTCAAAGGCAATTTGTGATATTTCGTGCAATCGGGGGTAATCAAAGTCGGAATGTCGCGTAACTCACCGAGTAAAGAAGCACTCTGCGGATTGCGGAAGAAGTGCTGCTCTCGGAACAAGCTAAGCAGAAGCATACCGTGCTTAGGAGGGATCACCCCGAAATTCAACAGGCAACTGCATTTTCGGCTACCGGGGGCATCGAAGTCAGGAGTGCAATGCGTCGAAACTCAAGCGTTGTCAAAGAGTTTAGCCGTTTGCGGAAGACAGTCTGAATGTGGAACAATTAGCATTAGCATACATGCTCAAGAGGGATCACCCGAACTTTAAAAAGGCAACCTGTGAATTTAGTCAACCGAGGGGAGATCAAAGAGTCGGTGAAAAGTCGCGAGAAATCACCGAGTTCAACGCTCATCTCGCTGTATGTGGAAGAAGTTTGATACGGACCAATGTAGCAGAACGATAACTGCACAGGAGTGGGATCACCGAACTCTCAAAGGCAACTTGGAACAGATTGTCGACAAACGGGCGGGGAATCGATAATAGTCAGAATGCAGCGAAACTCACCGAGTCAGAGCGATTCGCGGAGTGCGGAAAGTAACGTCTGATGCTCGCACACGAGTCAGCTAGTCTCATACATGCTCAAGAGCGAATCACCTTAAATTCTAAAGCAAATTGTGAATTTACAATCGGCGCATCAAAGTCGGACAGTCGCGACAACTCGACCGCGTCAAAGCGGTTCGCTGTTTGCTGACGAAGAGCATCTGATCAGGCACCATAATCAGAAGGCATACATGCAGCTGAGGGAATCACCCGAACAGTTCACAGGCAAGCTGTGAATTTCGGCGACCGCGGGAAGAAGTCGGAATGGCCGCGAGAACTCACTTGAGTCAAAGCGGTTTCGCCGTTAGCGGACGAAGTTTGATGTTGGAACATCGTAGTCTGAAGCATCCTAGGACTCAAAAGGGTATCACACCGTATTCGAAGGCAACTGAATATTCGGCAAACGGGGTATCCAAGTCGGAATGCCGACGAAAGACTCACGGAGTCAACGCATTTCGCCGTTTGTGGAAGAAGTATGATGTAGAAAAACTTCAGCTAGTAGCAATGTATTGTCAAGTGGGGATCACCCGAAATACAGAAGGCAAGTGACTTTTGTCAAGCCCTAGGCAATCGCAACGTCGGACTCATGTCGCGAACAATCAAGATTGAAGTCAAAGCGTTTTGATCTTTGCAGGAAGATAACTGATTAATAGGTTCAAGTGTGCGCGCAGAAGCATAACATGCTCAAGTGGTATCACACTCATGTACCAACTCATGATGAAAATACGCAACCGGGGTATCGACAGTCGGATATTCCGTGAAAGACTCCCTGTATCGAGTCAAAGCGTATCCCCGTGTTGCGGAAGAAGTCTGAAATAGGAACATGTGAGCAGAAGCATACTATGCTCAAGTGCAGGGATCACCCGACAATAGTTCTCAAACGCTAGAGTGGAATTTCGTCACACCAGTGAATCTAAGTCGGAATGTCGCGAAGCTCACGGATTGTCAAAGCATCTCGGTATTTGCGGAAGAAGTCTGATCAGGAACAAGTAGCAGAAGCCCATACATGCTCAGGGTAATCTCAAGCGGATCACCCGAAGAAATTCAAAGGCAAGTGAATAACGGTAACCGGGGAAACCAAAAGTCGGAGAATGTCGAGTAAAACTCGCACGAGTCAAAGGATCACGCCGTATGCAGACGAAGTCTTCGAAGTGGATCAAGAAGCAGAGAGAAGGCATACAATGCTCTACGAGGGATCACCCGAAAATTCAAAGGCAACTGAATTGTGGGCAACAGGGCTCTCGAAGTCAGGCAGATGTTCGAGAAACTCACCGAGTCAGATAACGGTTTCGTTCTGCCGTTGTTGAGGAAGAAGTCAGATGGTGGAACCAAGTAGCAGTAGCATACATGCTCCAGCGGGATCCCACCGACAGATTCAAAGGCAAGTAGAATGTATTCGTCAACGTGGGAATCAAAGTCATGAATAGTCGGCGAAACTCAGCCGTGAGTCTCAAAGAACACGTTTTGCCCTTGCGGAAGAATCAAGCAGTTCTGATGTGGAACCAGGCGCTATGTAAGCATACCGATGCCACAAGGATGGCTCACCCGAACTTCAAAAGGCAGATGACTGAATTTCGGCAATGGAATTCCAAGTGTCCGGAATGCACGGCCTGAAAGACACCGAGTCAACGCGTTGCACCGGCTATTGCGGTTGCGCAGTCTGATGAGGAACAAGTGGCAGGAGCATACATGATCAAGAAGCGGGATCACCCCAAATTCTAAGGCAACTGAATTTCAGCAAACCGGGGAGTCGAAGTCGGAATGTCCCTCGAAACTCGCAAAGTCAAAGCGTTACGCCGTTTGCGGAGGAGAGTCTCTGTGGCTCAAAGTAAGCAGAGCTGCATAGACGAAGCTCAAGGAGGGATCACACGAAATTCAAAGGCAACTGAATTTCGGCAACGGTCGGGTTAGAAGTCGGAATGCTCGCGAAACTCACCGAGTCTAAGCGTTTGACCGTTTGCGGAAGCATTCTGATGTGGACCCAATTAGCTAGTGCATACATGCTCAAGAGGGATCCCCGAACGAAATTTCAACGGCAGAAGTGAATTTCGTTCGCAAGCGGGGAAGTCAAAGATCAGGATGTCAGCGAAACTTAACGAGTCAAATTGTTATGTCCTTTGCGGAGAGAAGTCTGATGTGGACGACAAGTCGCAGAGAAGCGCATACTTGCTCAAGAGGGCATCACACGAAATTCAAAGGCAACTGAATTTCGCGGCAACCGGGTGGCAACGAAGACGGAATTTCGCCGCGAACCCCCTCACCGATGTCAAAGCGTTTCGCCATTTGGCCGAAAGAAACTCTCTGATGGGCGAACAAGTCGCAGACGAGCAAACATGCTCAAGAGGGATCACCCGAAATTCAAAGGCAACGTGAATTTCAGCAACCGGGGAATCTAAGTCGGAATGGCGCGAAACGTACAGAGGCCAAAGACGTTACACGTATTGCGGACGAAATACTGCTGATGTGGAACAAGTTGGCAGATGCATACATGCTAACGAGGGATCACTCGAAATTCTAAGGCAGATGAATTTCGGCAAACGGGGGAGTTCAAAGTCTGGAATTGTCGCGAAACTGAAGCCTGGGATTAGTTCAGAAGCGTTTCGCCATTTGCGGAAGAAGTCTGAAGTGGATCAAGATAGCAGAAGCCTACAGATGACAAGAGGAATCACACGAACTTCGAAGGCAACTGAATTTCGACTGACCCGGGGAATGCATAGAAGTCGGAAATGCTCAGCGACACTCAACGAGACAAAGCGTTTCGCCGATTGCGGAAGCAGCTCGTTGCTGTGCTTGTGGAAACAAGTAGCGGCTGTGAGTGGGCATACATGCTCAACAGAGGCTCACCCGAAATTGTCAAAGGCAAGTGCACAAATTTCGGCAACCGGGGAATCATATAGTCGGAATCGCCGCGAAACTCACCGAGTCAAAGCGTTCTTTCGCCGTTTGCGGAAGAAAGTTTGATGTTAGAACAAGTAGTAGTGTCCATTGACATGCTCAAGAGGGGTAGAACCCGAAATTCAAAGGCAAACGACTTTCGAGCAACGGGGATATATAAAGTCGGGAATGCCGCGAAACTCACCGAGTCAAGAGCGTTTCGCCGTTTGGGAGAAGAAGTCTGATGTAGAACAAGTAGAAGCAGTAGCATACATGCTCAAGAGGGATCACCCGAAATTCAAACAGGCAACTGAATTTCGGCAACGCGGGGAGTCTAGTCGGGAAAGCTGTTGGGTGACGTCACCGAGTCGAAAGCGTTTCACGCGTTGTTGCGGATGCTAGAAGTCTGTTGTGGAACACGTAGCAGATGCGTATACATGCTCAAGAGCGGATCACCGAACTTTAGACGCAGAAAGTGAATGTTTTCGACAAGAGGCGTGAATATGACGTCGGAATGCCGCGAAGCTCACCGAGTCAACGCGTTAGGTGCGCCGCGACTGCGGAGGAAGTTCTGATGTGCAAACAAGTAGCCCGATACGCATACATGCTCAAGAAGGGGTATCACCCGAAATTCGAAAGGCAACTGAATTTCCGCGCACCGGGGAGGGCACTCGGAATGACTTTTCACCCACCCTAGTCAACGCGCAATAATCGGTAGTGTACGGAAGACGATGAATGCTAGGAACTAAGTAGGAGAAGCAAACAGTGCTCTAATCGGGCGACTGCAGAAGAACGCAATTGTCAAATGCAAAGTTGTTTTTTTGGTTTTTGTTTTGGGCTATTTGAATTACGGCAACCGGTGCAAGTCCATTCGCGGAAATATCGGCGAGAACTCACCGAGTCAACGCGATTCGCCGTGAAGCGAAAGAAGTAGATGTAGTACACAAGAAGCCAGAAGCATACATGCTCACGAGGGATCAACCCGAAATTTACAGGTAAGTGCACATTCGGCAATTCGGGAGACACTGTTCGGCACTGTACGCCGAAACGCTCAGAGGTCAGAAAGGTTAGCCCTTTGCGGAAGAAAGTCTGATGTGGATTCAAGAAGGCAGAAGGCCATACATGCTAGAATGAGGGATCACTTCCGGAATTCAAAGGCAAATGAATATGCGGCAACTAAGGGACTTCGAATTCGGAAATGTCCGCAGAACCTCACCGTGTCTCAAAGCTATTTTGCCCTTTGCGAAAGAACGGTCTGATGTGGAACAAGTCGTGGAAGCATATATATTGCCCAAGAGGGATCACCCTAAATGCAAAAGGCAACCATGAATTTCGGCAACGGGAGGGAAGTCTAAGTCGGAAAGCTGCGACAGTCACCGAGTCAAAGCGTTTCACATCTTGCGAGAAGAATTCTGAGTGTGGACCCATGAGCAGAAGCATACCTGCAGAAGTGAGGGAACCACTGAAGGGGCAACCACCCGAAAATTCTAGGCAACTGGAATTTCGGCAACCGGGGAGGTCAAAGTCGGAATGTCGCGAAATCTCACCGAGATCGCAAAGCGTTTCAGCCATTTGCGGAAGAAGACTGATTGTGGATCAAGACAGCAGAAGCATACATGCGTCAAAGAGGGATCACACGCGGAAATTCAAAGGCAACTAGAATTTACGGCTAAACGGGGCAAACGATCAGTCGGGTAATGTCGCGAAACTCACCGAGTCAAAGCGTTTCGCCGTTTGCAGGAGTAAGTCTGCTGTGGAACAAGACGTTAGCAGACGACAAACCTGCTCACGATGGTTCACCGCAAAATTCTCAAGGCAACTGAATTACGGCAGACCCGGGGAATCTATGGTCGGGAAAGCCGTGAAAGTCACCGAGATGGACAAAAGCGTTTCACGTTTGCGGAAGACGTCAGGTTGATGTAGGACAAGTATGAGGAAGTGCATACATGCTCTAGAGGGATTCACCCGAAATTTCAAGGCAACTGCATTTGAACGCAAACCGGGGAATGAACCTTCCGATTTGCCGCGAAAGCACACCCGAGTCAACAGCGTTGTGCCGATTGCGGAAGAAGTTCTGATGTGGAACAAGTAGCAGAAGCATACTATGCTCAAGAGGGATCAAAAAAATTTGCTGAATTATTTCATCATCTTCACTCAAGAGGGCACCCAAAGTTCAGAGGCATCTTGAGATATCGGGCACCGGAGGCGAATCGAATGCGGAAACAGGTATGCGGCAAACAGGACCCACCGAGGCTGAAGCGTTTCGCCGTTATGTGGAAGAAGTCTGACGTGGAAACAAGTAGCAGAAGTGTAAACAAGTGCTCGACGGAAGAGGGATCACAGCGAAATTCCAAGGCAACTGAATTTCGACAACCGGGAAATCGGTACTACACGTATAAGTACTATTCGAATGCCGCGAAACTCACCGAGTCAAGAGGCGTATTTGCGCTCCGATTAGCGGAGAAGAATGTTTGATGTGGATACGCAAGTTAGCAGTACGCCTACAATTGTCTCAAGAGGGATCACCCAAACTTCAACGGCAAATAGAATTTCGGCAACCGGAGAGCATCGATGTCGGAATGGCCGCGAAATACGACAAGTCAAAGCGTTTCGCTCGTTTGCGGAAGAAGTCTGATGTAGAACATAGCTAGTCGCAGAAGCATAATTGCTAAAGACGGGATCCCCCGAAAATTCAATTGCAACTGAAATATCGGCAACGGGGAATTAAAGTCGTTAATTGTAGGTGAAAACCACACCCGAGTCTCAAGCAGTTTTGCCATTTGCGGCGCGAAAGAAGTCGGATGGGCTGAACAAGTCGCAGAAGGCATACATGCTCAAGAGGGATCACCCGAACTTGAGGTAACTGAATTTTGGCCACTGGGCGGTGAATCTAAGTCGGAAAAGCTGCGCAAGTCACCGCGTCTAGCGTTTCACATTTGCGGGACGAAGTCTCGATGTGGAACAAGAGGATAGACAGAGACAGGCTACATGATAAAGAGGGATCACACGAGAATCTCTAAGGCATGTAGAATTTCGGCAACCGGGGAGTCAACGTCGGAATGTCCGCGAAAAAGACTCACCGAGTCAAAGCGTTTTCGCCGTTTGCGGAAGAAGTCTGATGTGGATCCATAGAAGCAGAAGCATACAAGCTGCAAGAGCGGATCACCACGAAGATTCACAGGCCAACTGAATTTCGGCTAACCGGGTGGGCATAGAAGGGGAATGTCGACGGAAATCTCATTCCGAGTCCAAGCGTATTTGCCGTTGATGCAGCCCGAAGTATTGATGTGGAATAAGTCGCAGAAGCATATCAAGCTCTAAGCGGGATCCACCCGAAATTCAAAGGCAACATGAATTTTCGGCAACGGGGCATCTAGTCGGAAAAGCTTGTGAAAGTCACCGAGTCCAAGCGTTTCACGTGTTTGCGGGCGAAAGTCTGTTGTGGAAACAAGTATAGCAGAAGCATACATGCTCAAGAGGGTATAGCCCGCGAAATTCAAGGGCAACTGAGAATTAGTGACACTCGGGGAATCGACTGATCGGAACAATGCCGAGAAAGTCACCGAGTCAAAGCGGTTCGGCAGATGTTTTCGGGACGAAGATGATGTGGCATCTCAAGAAGCAGAAGCATACATGCAAAGCCGGGTCAGCCACGAAACTTCAAAGGGTCAAATGAACTTTCTGAAATCCGGGAATTAAAGTCGGCATGTGCGCGAATCTCACGGAGTCTCAAAGCGTTTTGCCATTTGCGAAAGAAGTTGTGAGGGGGAGACACGTAGCAGAAGCAAACTTGCTATAAAGAGGGATCACCCGACATCTTGAAAGGGCAACAGTGCAATTCGGAAACGGGGAAACTAAGTCGGGAAAGCTAGCGAAAGACAGACCGAGTCAAAGCGTTTCACCTTTCGCGGACGAGAGTCTGATGAGGAGCAAGTGGCAGAAGCATACCTGCTTAAGCGGGATACACCGAAAATTCATAAGGCAACTGAATTTCGGCGCGCAATCCGAGGGAGTCGAAGTCGGAATGTCGCGAACACTCACTGAGTACAAAGCGTTTCGCCGTTAGCGGTGAAGAAGTTTGATGTGGGATAAGATTAAGCGAGAAGCATACATGCAAAGGATTTCGGGCTGGGACTTACACTGCAAAATTGAACTGGCTGTGCAAATGGAATTTCGGCAACGGCGCCGCAAACCACATAACCGCCGGGCAAAGGAAGTCGGAATGTCGCGCAAAACTTCCGTTCAAAGGGTTTCGCCGTTGTGCGGAAGAGAAGTTGTGATGGTGGAAACAAGTAGCAGATAGTAGCATACATGTTCAAGAGGGATCACCCGAAATTAAAGAGGCAACAGCCAAACGGCAAACTGGGGAACTCTAACGTCGGAAAAAACGTTCGCGAAAGTCACCGATTCAAATGCGATTCACCTTTTGCGGACGATGGTTGATGTAGAAAACGTTGGCATGATAGCATAAATGCTGAGACGCGGGAACTCAGACCACCTCGAAAAATTCTAATGCAACCTGAATTTCGTGCAACCGAAGGAGTCAAAAGTCGGAATGTACGCGAACATCCACGAGTCAAAGCGTTATTCGCCGTGTTTGCGGGAAGACGTCTGATGGAGGATCTAAGAAGCAGACGCATACATGCTCAGAAGAGGAGAAAACGCCGAAATTCACAAGGCAATTGCTTTCGGCAATCGGGGCATTAGAAGTCGGCGAACGTGCGCAGAGAAACTCATCGAGTCAAGAAGCGGTATTGCGATTTGCGGAAGAAGTCTGATGTGGGACCGTCGCAGTAGCTATAAATGCTCAAGAGGGATCACCAGAAATTCGCAAAGGTTAAATGGTGAAATTTCTCGGCAACGGGGATCGAAGTCGGAATGCCGCGAAACTCACCGAGTCAAAGCGTTTCGCCGTTTGCGGAAAGAAGTCTGATGTAGAACAAGTAGCAGAAGCATACATGCTCAAGAGGGATCACCCGAAATTCAAAGGCAACTGAATTTCGGCAACCGGGGCATCGAAGTCGGAATGCCGCGAAACTCACGAGTCAAAGCGTTTCGCCGTTTGCGGAAGAAGTCTGATGTAGAACAAGTAGCAGAAGCATACATGCTCAAGAGGGATCACCCGAAATTCAAAGGCAACTGAATTTCGGCAACCGGGGCATCGAAGTCGGAATGCCGCGAAACTCACCGAGTCAAAGCGTTTCGCCGTTTGCGGAAGAAGTCTGATGTAGAACAAGTAGCAGAAGCATACATGCTCAAGAGGGATCACCCGAAATTCAAAGGCAACTGAATTTCGGCAACCGGGGCATCGAAGTCGGAATGCCGCGAAACTCACCGAGTCAAAGCGTTTCGCCGTTTGCGGAAGAAGTCTGATGTAGAACAAGTAGCAGAAGCATACATGCTCAAGAGGGATCACCCGAAATTCAAAGGCAACTGAATTTCGGCAACCGGGGCATCGAAGTCGGAATGCCGCGAAACTCACCGAGTCAAAGCGTTTCGCCGTTTGCGGAAGAAGTCTGATGTAGAACAAGTAGCAGAAGAAGCATACATGCTCAAGAGGGATCACCCGAAATTCAAAGGCAACTGAATTTCGGCAACCGGGGCATCGAAGTCGGAATGCCGCGAAACTCACCGAGTCAAAGCGTTTCGCCGTTTGCGGAAGAAGTCTGATGTAGAACAAGTAGCAGAAGCATACATGCTCAAGAGGGATCACCCGAAATTCAAAGGCAACTGAATTTCGGCAACCGGGCATCGAAGTCGGAATGCCGCGAAACTCACCGAGTCAAAGCGTTTCGCCGTTTGCGGAAGAAGTCTGATGTAGAACAAGTAGCAGAAGCATACATGCTCAAGAGGGATCACCCGAAATTCAAAGGCAACTGAATTTCGGCAACGGGGGCATCGAAGTCGGAATGCCGCGAAACTCACCGAGTCAAAGCGTTTCGCCGTTTGCGGAAGAAGTCTGATGTAGAACAAGTAGCAGAAGCATACATGCTCAAGAGGGATCACCCGAAATTCAAAGGCAACTGAATTTCGGCAACCGGGGCATCGAAGTCGGAATGCCGCGAAACTCACCGAGTCAAAGCGTTTCGCCGTTTGCGGAAGAAGTCTGATGTAGAACAAGTAGCAGAAGCATACATGCTCAAGAGGGATCACCCGAAATTCAAAGGCAACTGAATTTCGGCAACCGGGGCATCGAAGTCGGAATGCCGCGAAACTCACCGAGTCAAAGCGTTTCGCCGTTTGCGGAAGAAGTCTGATGTAGAACAAGTAGCAGAAGCATACATGCTCAAGAGGGATCACCCGAAATTCAAAGGCAACTGAATTTCGGCAACGGGGCATCGAAGTCGGAATGCCGCGAAACTCACCGAGTCAAAGCGTTTCGCCGTTTGCGGAAGAAGTCTGATGTAGAACAAGTAGCAGAAGCATACATGCTCAAGAGGGATCACCCGAAATTCAAAGGCAACTGAATTTCGGCAACCGGGCATCGAAGTCGGAATGCGCGAAACTCACCGAGTCAAAGCGTTTCGCCGTTTGCGGAAGAAGTCTGATGTAGAACAAGTAGCAGAAGCATACATGCTCAAGAGGGATCACCCGAAATTCAAAGGCAACTGAATTTCGGCAACGGGGCATCGAAGTCGGAATGCCGCGAAACTCACCGAGTCAAAGCCTTTCGCCGTTTGCGGAAAGAAGTCTGATGTACAACAAGTAGCAGAAGCATACATGCTCAGGAGGGATCACCCAAAATTCAAAGGCAATTGAATTTCGGCAACTAGGGCATCGAATTCGGAATGCCGCGAAACTCACCGAGTCAAAGCGTTTCGCCGTTTGCGGAAGGTAGTCTGATTTAGAACAAGTAGCAGAAGCATACATGCTCAACAAGGATCGCCCACAATTCAAAGGCAACTGAATTTCGGCAACCGGGGCATCGAAGTCGGAATGCCGCGAAACTCACCGAGTTAAAGCATTTCGCAGTTTGTGGAAGGAAGTCTGATGTACAACAAGTAGCAGAAGCATACATACTCAAGAGGGATCACCTGAAATTCAAAGGCAACTGAATTTCGGCAACTGGGCATCGAAGTCGGAATGCCGCGAAACTCACGAGTCAAAGCGTTTCGCCGTTTGCGGAAGAAGTCTGATGTAGAACAAGTAGCAGAAGCATACATGCTCAAGAGGGATCACCCGAAATTCAAAGGCAACTGAATTTCGGCAACGGGGCATCGAAGTCGGAATGCCGCGAAACTCACCGAGTCAAAGCGTTTCGCCGTTTGCGGAAGAAGTCTGATGTAGAACAAGTAGCAGAAGCATACATGCTCAAGAGGGATCACCCGAAATTCAAAGGCAACTGAATTTCGGCAACCGGGGCATCGAAGTCGGAATGCCGCGAAACTCACCGAGTCAAAGCGTTTCGCCGTTTGCGGAAGAAGTCTGATGTAGAACAAGTAGCAGAAGCATACATGCTCAAGAGGGATCACCCGAAATTCAAAGGCAACTGAATTTCGGCAACCGGGGCATCGAAGTCGGAATGCCGCGAAACTCACCGAGTCAAAGCGTTTCGCCGTTTGCGGAAGAAGTCTGATGTAGAACAAGTAGCAGAGCAAGCATACATGCTCAAGAGGGATCACCCGAAATTCAAAGGCAACTGAATTTCGGCAACCGGGGCATCGAAGTCGGAATGCCGCGAAACTCACCGAGTCAAAGCGTTTCGCCGTTTGCGGAAGAAGTCTGATGTAGAACAAGTAGCAGAAGCATACATGCTCAAGAGGGATCACCCGAAATTCAAAGGCAACTGAATTTCGGCAACCGGGGCATCGAAGTCGGAATGCCGCGAAACTCACCGAGTCAAAGCGTTTCGCCGTTTGCGGAAGAAGTCTGATGTAGAACAAGTAGCAGAAGCATACATGCTCAAGAGGGATCACCCGAAATTCAAAGGCAACTGAATTTCGGCAACCGGGGCATCGAAGTCGGAATGCCGCGAAACTCACCGAGTCAAAGCGTTTCGCCGTTTGCGGAAGAAGTCTGATGTAGAACAAGTAGCAGAAGCATACATGCTCAAGAGGGATCACCCGAAATTCAAAGGCAACTGAATTTCGGCAACCGGGGCATCGAAGTCGGAATGCCGCGAAACTCACCGAGTCAAAGCGTTTCGCGTTTGCGGAAGAAGTCTGATGTAGAACAAGTAGCAGAAGCATACATGCTCAAGAGGGATCACCCGAAATTCAAAGGCAACTGAATTTCGGCAAACGGGGCATCGAAGTCGGAATGCCGCGAAACTCACCGAGTCAAAGCGTTTCGCCGTTTGCGGAAGAAGTCTGATGTAGAACAAGTAGCAGAAGCATACATGCTCAAGAGGGATCACCCGAAATTCAAAGGCAACTGAATTTCGGCAAACGGGGCATCGAAGTCGGAATGCCGCGAAACTCACCGAGTCAAAGCGTTTCGCCGTTTGCGGAAGAAGTCTGATGTAGAACAAGTAGCAGAAGCATACATGCTCAAGAGGGATCACCCGAAATTCAAAGGCAACTGAATTTCGGCAACCGGGGCATCGAAGTCGGAATGCCGCGAAACTCACCGAGTCAAAGCGTTTCGCCGTTTGCGGAAGAAGTCTGATGTAGAACAAGTAGCAGAAGCATACATGCTCAAGAGGGATCACCCGAAATTCAAAGGCAACTGAATTTCGGCAACCGGGGCATCGAAGTCGGAATGCCGCGAAACTCACGAGTCAAAGCGTTTCGCCGTTTGCGGAAGAAGTCTGATGTAGAACAAGTAGCAGAAGCATACATGCTCAAGAGGATCACCCGAAATTCAAAGGCAACTGAATTTCGGCAACCGGGGCATCGAAGTCGGAATGCCGCGAAACTCACCGAGTCAAAGCGTTTCGCCGTTTGCGGAAGAAGTCTGATGTAGAACAAGTAGCAGAAGCATACATGCTCAAGAGGGATCACCCGAAATTCAAAGGCAACTGAATTTCGGCAACCGGGGCATCGAAGTCGGAATGCCGCGAAACTCACCGAGTCAAAGCGTTTCGCCGTTTGCGGAAGAAGTCCGATGTAGAACAAGTAGCAGAAGCATACATGCTCAAGAGGGATCACCCGAAATTCAAAGGCAACTGAATTTCGGCAACCGGGGCATCGAAGTCGGAATGCCGCGAAACTCACCGAGTCAAAGCGTTCGCCGTTTGCGGAAGAAGTCTGATGTAGAACAAGTAGCAGAAGCATACATGCTCAAGAGGGATCACCCGAAATTCAAAGGCAACTGAATTTCGGCAACCGGGGCATCGAAGTCGGAATGCCGCGAAACTCACCGAGTCAAAGCGTTTCGCCGTTTGCGGAAGAAGTCTGATGTGAAGAACAAGTAGCAGAAGCATACATGCTCAAGAGGGATCACCCGAAATTCAAACGCAACTGAATTTCGGTAAACGGGGCATCGAAGTCGGAATGCCGCGAAACTCCCCGAGTCAAAGCGTTTCGCCGTTTGTGGAAGAAGTTCGATGTAGAACAAGTAGCATAAGCATACATGCTCAAGAGGGATCACCCGAAGTTCAAAGACAACTAAATTTCGGCAACCGGGGCATCGAAGTCCGAATGCCGCAAAACTCATCGAGTCAAAGTGTTTCGCCGTTTGCGGTAAAAGTCTGATGTAGAACAAGTAGCTGAAGCATACATGCTCAAGAGGGATCACCTGAAATTCAAAGGCAACTGAATTTCAGCAACCGGGGGATCGAAGTCGGAATGCCGCGAAACTCATCGAGTCAAAGCATTTCGCCGTTTGCGGAAGAAGTCCGATGTAGAACAAGTAGCAGAAGCATACATGCTCAAGAGGGATCACCGAAATTCAAAGGCAACTGAATTTCGGCAACGGGGCATCGAAGTCGGAATGCCGCGAAACTCACGAGTCAAAGCGTTTCGCCGTTTGCGGAAGAAGTCTGATGTAGAACAAGTAGCAGAAGCATACATGCTCAAGAGGGATCACCCGAAATTCAAAGGCAACTGAATTTCGGCAACCGGGGCATCGAAGTCGGAATGCCGCGAAACTCACCGAGTCAAAGCGTTTCGCGTTTGCGTTTGTCGTGAGATGATAGAACAAGTAGCAGAAGCATACATGCTCAAGAGGGATCACCCGAAATTCAAAGGCAACTGAATTTCGGCAACCGGGGCATCGAAGTCGGAATGCCGCGAAACTCACCGAGTCAAAGCGTTTCGCCGTTTGCGGAAGAAGTCTGATGTAGAACAAGTAGCAGAAGCATACATGCTCAAGAGGGATCACCCGAAATTCAAAGGCAACTGAATTTCGGCAACGGGGCATCGAAGTCGGAATGCCGCGAAACTCACGAGTCAAAGCGTTTCGCGTTTGCGGAAGAGAAGTCTGATGTAGAACAAGTAGCAGAAGCATACATGCTCAAGAGGGATCACCCGAAATTCAAAGGCAACTGAATTTCGGCAACCGGGGATCGAAGTCGGAATGCCGCGAAACTCACCGAGTCAAAGCGTTTCGCCGTTTGCGGAAGAAGTCTGATGTAGAACAAGTAGCAAGAAGCATACATGCTCAAGAGGGATCACCCGAAATTCAAAGGCAACTGAATTTCGGCAACGGGGCATCGAAGTCGGAATGCCGCGAAACTCACCGAGTCAAAGCGTTTCGCCGTTTGCGGAAGAAGTCTGATGTAGAACAAGTAGCAGAAGCATACATGCTCAAGAGGGATCACCCGAAATTCAAAGGCAACTGAATTTCGGCAACCGGGGCATCGAAGTCGGAATGCCGCGAAACTCACGAGTCAAAGCGTTTCGCCGTTTGCGGAAGAAGTCTGATGTAGAACAAGTAGCAGAAGCATACATGCTCAAGAGGGATCACCCGAAATTCAAAGGCAACTGAATTTCGGCAACGGGGCATCGAAGTCGGAATGCCGCGAAACTCACCGAGTCAAAGCGTTTCGCCGTTTGCGGAAGAAGTCTGATGTAGAACAAGTAGCAGAAGCATACATGCTCAAGAGGGATCACCCGAAATTCAAAGGCAACTGAATTTCGGCAACCGGGGCATCGAAGTCGGAATGCCGCGAAACTCACCGAGTCAAAGCGTTTCGCCGTTTGCGGAAGAAGAAGTCTGATGTAGAACAAGTAGCAGAAGCATACATGCTCAAGAGGGATCACCCGAAATTCAAAGGCAACTGAATTTCGGCAACCGGGGCATCGAAGTCGGAATGCCGCGAAACTCACCGAGTCAAAGCGTTTCGCCGTTTGCGGAAGAAGAAGTCTGATGTAGAACAAGTAGCAGAAGCATACATGCTCAAGAGGGATCACCCGAAATTCAAAGGCAACTGAATTTCGGCAACCGGGGCATCGAAGTCGGAATGCCGCGAAACTCACCGAGTCAAAGCGTTTCGCCGTTTGCGGAAGAAGTCTGATGTAGAACAAGTAGCAGAAGCATACATGCTCAAGAGGGATCACCCGAAATTCAAAGGCAACTGAATTTCGGCAACCGGGGCATCGAAGTCGGAATGCCGCGAAACTCACCGAGTCAAAGCGTTTCGCCGTTTGCGGAAGAAGTCTGATGTAGAACAAGTAGCAGAAGCATACATGCTCAAGAGGGATCACCCGAAATTCAAAGGCAACTGAATTTCGGCAACCGGGGCATCGAAGTCGGAATGCCGCGAAACTCACCGAGTCAAAGCGTTTCGCCGTTTGCGGAAGAAGTCTGATGTAGAACAAGTAGCAGAAGCATACATGCTCAAGAGGGATCACCCGAAATTCAAAGGCAACTGAATTTCGGCAACCGGGGCATCGAAGTCGGAATGCCGCGAAACTCACCGAGTCAAAGCGTTTCGGTTTGCGGAAGAAGTCTGATGTAGAACAAGTAGCAGAAGCATACATGCTCAAGAGGGATCACCCGAAATTCAAAGGCAACTGAATTTCGGCAACCGGGGCATCGAAGTCGGAATGCCGCGAAACTCACCGAGTCAAAGCGTTTCGCCGTTTGCGGAAGAAGTCTGATGTAGAACAAGTAGCAGAAGCATACATGCTCAAGAGGGATCACCGAAATTCAAAGGCAACTGAATTTCGGCAACCGGGGCATCGAAGTCGGAATGCCGCGAAACTCACCGAGTCAAAGCGTTTCGCCGTTTGCGGAAGAAGTCTGATGTAGAACAAGTAGCAGAAGCATACATGCTCAAGAGGGATCACCCGAAATTCAAAGGCAACTGAATTTCGGCAACCGGGGCATCGAAGTCGGAATGCCGCGAAACTCACCGAGTCAAAGCGTTTCGCCGTTTGCGGAAGAAGTCTGATGTAGAACAAGTAGCAGAAGCATACATGCTCAAGAGGGATCACCCGAAATTCAAAGGCAACTGAATTTCGGCAACCGGGGCATCGAAGTCGGAATGCCGCGAAACTCACCGAGTCAAAGCGTTTCGCCGTTTGCGGAAGAAGTCTGATGTAGAACAAGTAGCAGAAGCATACATGCTCAAGAGGGATCACCGAAATTCAAAGGCAACTGAATTTCGGCAACCGGGGCATCGAAGTCGGAATGCCGCGAAACTCACCGAGTCAAAGCGTTTCGCCGTTTGCGGAAGAAGTCTGATGTAGAACAAGTAGCAGAAGCATACATGCTCAAGAGGGATCACCCGAAATTCAAAGGCAACTGAATTTCGGCAACCGGGGCATCGAAGTCGGAATGCCGCGAAACTCACCGAGTCAAAGCGTTTCGCCGTTTGCGGAAGAAGTCTGATGTAGAACAAGTAGCAGAAGCATACATGCTCAAGAGGGATCACCCGAAATTCAAAGGCAACTGAATTTCGGCAACCGGGGCATCGAAGTCGGAATGCCGCGAAACTCACCGAGTCAAAGCGTTTCGCCGTTTGCGGAAGAAGTCTGATGTAGAACAAGTAGCAGAAGCATACATGCTCAAGAGGGATCACCCGAAATTCAAAGGCAACTGAATTTCGGCAACCGGGGCATCGAAGTCGGAATGCCGCGAAACTCACGAGTCAAAGCGTTTCGCCGTTTGCGGAAGAATCTGATGTGAACAAGTAGCAGAAGCATACATGCTCAAGAGGGATCACCCGAAATTCAAAGGCAACTGAATTTCGGCAACCGGGGATCGAAGTCGGAATGCCGCGAAACTCACCGAGTCAAAGCGTTTCGCCGTTTGCGGAAGAAGTCTGATGTAGAACAAGTAGCAGAAGCATACATGCTCAAGAGGGATCACCCGAAATTCAAAGGCAACTGAATTTCGGCACCGGGGCATCGAAGTCGGAATGCCGCGAAACTCACCGAGTCAAAGCGTTTCGCCGTTTGCGGAAGAAGTCTGATGTAGAACAAGTAGCAGAAGCATACATGCTCAAGAGGGATCACCCGAAATTCAAAGGCAACTGAATTTCGGCAACCGGGGCATCGAAGTCGGAATGCCGCGAAACTCACCGAGTCAAAGCGTTTCGCCGTTTGCGGAAGAAGTCTGATGTAGAACAAGTAGCAGAAGCATACATGCTCAAGAGGGATCACCCGAAATTCAAAGGCAACTGAATTTCGGCAACGGGGCATCGAAGTCGGAATGCCGCGAAACTCACCGAGTCAAAGCGTTTCGCCGTTTGCGGAAGAAGTCTGATGTAGAACAAGTAGCAGAAGCATACATGCTCAAGAGGGATCACCCGAAATTCAAAGGCAACTGAATTTCGGCAACCGGGGCATCGAAGTCGGAATGCCGCGAAACTCACCGAGTCAAAGCGTTTCGCCGTTTGCGAAGAAGTCTGATGTAGAACAAGTAGCAGAAGCATACATGCTCAAGAGGGATCCCGAAATTCAAAGGCAACTGAATTTCGGCAACCGGGGCATCGAAGTCGGAATGCCGCGAAACTCACGAGTCAAAGCGTTTCGCCGTTTGCGGAAGAAGTCTGATGTAGAACAAGTAGCAGAAGCATACATGCTCAAGAGGGATCACCCGAAATTCAAAGGCAACTGAATTTCGGCAACCGGGGCATCGAAGTCGGAATGCCGCGAAACTCACCGAGTCAAAGCGTTTCGCCGTTTGCGGAAGAAGTCTGATGTAGAACAAGTAGCAGAAGCATACATGCTCAAGAGGGATCACCCGAAATTCAAAGGCAACTGAATTTCGGCAACCGGGGCATCGAAGTCGGAATGCCGCGAAACTCACCGAGTCAAAGCGTTTCGCCGTTTGCGGAAGAAGTCTGATGTAGAACAAGTAGCAGAAGCATACATGCTCAAGAGGGATCACCCGAAATTCAAAGGCAACTGAATTTCGGCAACCGGGGCATCGAAGTCGGAATGCCGCGAAACTCACCGAGTCAAAGCGTTTCGCCTTTGCGGAAGAAGTCTGATGTAGAACAAGTAGCAGAAGCATACATGCTCAAGAGGGATCACCCGAAATTCAAAGGCAACTGAATTTCGGCAACCGGGGCATCGAAGTCGGAATGCCGCGAAACTCACGAGTCAAAGCGTTTCGCCGTTTGCGGAAGAAGTCTGATGTAGAACAAGTAGCAGAAGCATACATGCTCAAGAGGGATCACCCGAAATTCAAAGGCAACTGAATTTCGGCAACGGGGCATCGAAGTCGGAATGCCGCGAAACTCACCGAGTCAAAGCGTTTCGCCGTTTGCGGAAGAAGTCTGATGTAGAACAAGTAGCAGAAGCATACATGCTCAAGAGGGATCACCCGAAATTCAAAGGCAACTGAATTTCGGCAACCGGGGCATCGAAGTCGGAATGCCGCGAAACTCACCGAGTCAAAGCGTTTCGCGTTTGCGGGAAGAAGTCTGATGTAGAACAAGTAGCAGAAGCATACATGCTCAAGAGGGATCACCCGAAATTCAAAGGCAACTGAATTTCGGCAACCGGGGCATCGAAGTCGGAATGCCGCGAAACTCACCGAGTCAAAGCGTTTCGCCGTTTGCGGAAGAAGTCTGATGTAGAACAAGTAGCAGAAGCATACATGCTCAAGAGGGATCACCCGAAATTCAAAGGCAACTGAATTTCGGCAACCGGGGCATCGAAGTCGGAATGCCGCGAAACTCACCGAGTCAAAGCGTTTCGCCGTTTGCGGAAAGAAGTCTGATGTAGAACAAGTAGCAGAAGCATACATGCTCAAGAGGGATCACCCGAAATTCAAAGGCAACTGAATTTCGGCAACCGGGGCATCGAAGTCGGAATGCCGCGAAACTCACCGAGTCAAAGCGTTTCGCCGTTTGCGGAAGAAGTCTGATGTAGAACAAGTAGCAGAAGCATACATGCTCAAGAGGGATCACCCGAAATTCAAAGGCAACTGAATTTCGGCAACCGGGGCATCGAAGTCGGAATGCCGCGAAACTCACCGAGTCAAAGCGTTTCGCCGTTTGCGGAAGAAGTCTGATGTAGAACAAGTAGCAGAAGCATACATGCTCAAGAGGGATCACCCGAAATTCAAAGGCAACTGAATTTCGGCAACCGGGGCATCGAAGTCGGAATGCCGCGAAACTCACCGAGTCAAAGCGTTTCGCCGTTTGCGGAAGAAGTTGATGTAGAACAAGTAGCAGAAGCATACATGCTCAAGAGGGATCACCGAAATTCAAAGGCAACTGAATTTCGGCAACCGGGGCATCGAAGTCGGAATGCCGCGAAACTCACCGAGTCAAAGCGTTTCGCGTTTGCGGAAGAAGTCTGATGTAGAACAAGTAGCAGAAGCATACATGCTCAAGAGGGATCACCCGAAATTCAAAGGCAACTGAATTTCGGCAACCGGGGCATCGAAGTCGGAATGCCGCGAAACTCACCGAGTCAAAGCGTTTCGCCGTTTGCGGAAGAAGTCTGATGTAGAACAAGTAGCAGAAGCATACATGCTCAAGAGGGATCACCCGAAATTCAAAGGCAACTGAATTTCGGCAACCGGGGCATCGAAGTCGGAATGCCGCGAAACTCCGAGTCAAAGCGTTTCGCCGTTTGCGGAAGAAGTCTGATGTAGAACAAGTAGCAGAAGCATACATGCTCAAGAGGGATCACCCGAAATTCAAAGGCAACTGAATTTCGGCAACCGGGGCATCGAAGTCGGAATGCCGCGAAACTCACCGAGTCAAAGCGTTTCGCCGTTTGCGGAAGAAGTCTGATGTAGAACAAGTAGCAGAAGCATACATGCTCAAGAGGGATCACCCGAAATTCAAAGGCAACTGAATTTCGGCAACCGGGGCATCGAAGTCGGAATGCCGCGAAACTCACCGAGTCAAAGCGTTTCGCCGTTTGCGGAAGAAGTCTGATGTAGAACAAGTAGCAGAAGCATACATGCTCAAGAGGGATCACCCGAAATTCAAAGGCAACTGAATTTCGGCAACCGGGGCATCGAAGTCGGAATGCCGCGAAACTCACGAGTCAAAGCGTTTCGCCGTTTGCGGAAGAAGTCTGATGTAGAACAAGTAGCAGAAGCATACATGCTCAAGAGGGATCACCCGAAATTCAAAGGCAACTGAATTTCGGCAACCGGGGCATCGAAGTCGGAATGCCGCGAAACTCACCGAGTCAAAGCGTTTCGCCGTTTGCGGAAGAAGTCTGATGTAGAACAAGTAGCAGAAGCATACATGCTCAAGAGGGATCACCCGAAATTCAAAGGCAACTGAATTTCGGCAACCGGGGCATCGAAGTCGGAATGCCGCGAAACTCACCGAGTCAAAGCGTTTCGCCGTTTGCGGAAGAAGTCTGATGTAGAACAAGTAGCAGAAGCATACATGCTCAAGAGGGATCACCCGAAATTCAAAGGCAACTGAATTTCGGCAACCGGGGCATCGAAGTCGGAATGCCGCGAAACTCACCGAGTCAAAGCGTTTCGCCGTTTGCGGAAGAAGTCTGATGTAGAACAAGTAGCAGAAGCATACATGCTCAAGAGGGATCACCCGAAATTCAAAGGCAACTGAATTTCGGCAACCGGGGCATCGAAGTCGGAATGCCGCGAAACTCACCGAGTCAAAGCGTTTCGCCGTTTGCGGAAGAAGTCTGATGTAGAACAAGTAGCAGAAGCATACATGCTCAAGAGGGATCACCCGAAATTCAAAGGCAACTGAATTTCGGCAACCGGGGCATCGAAGTCGGAATGCCGCGAAACTCACCGAGTCAAAGCGTTTCGCCGTTTGCGGAAGAAGTCTGATGTAGAACAAGTAGCAGAAGCATACATGCTCAAGAGGGATCACCCGAAATTCAAAGGCAACTGAATTTCGGCAAACGGGGCATCGAAGTCGGAATGCCGCGAAACTCACCGAGTCAAAGCGTTTCGCCGTTTGCGGAAGAAGTCTGATGTAGAACAAGTAGCAGAAGCATACATGCTCAAGAGGGATCACCCGAAATTCAAAGGCAACTGAATTTCGGCAACCGGGGCATCGAAGTCGGAATGCCGCGAAACTCACCGAGTCAAAGTTTCGCCGTTTGCGGAAGAAGTCTGATGTGAACAAGTAGCAGAAGCATACATGCTCAAGAGGGATCACCCGAAATTCAAAGGCAACTGAATTTCGGCAACCGGGGCATCGAAGTCGGAATGCCGCGAAACTCACCGAGTCAAAGCGTTTCGCGTTTGCGGAAGAAAGTCTGATGTAGAACAAGTAGCAGAAGCATACATGCTCAAGAGGGATCACCCGAAATTCAAAGGCAACTGAATTTCGGCAACCGGGGCATCGAAGTCGGAATGCCGCGAAACTCACCGAGTCAAAGCGTTTCGCCGTTTGCGGAAGAAGTCTGATGTGGAACAAGTAGCAGAAGCATACATGCTCAAGAGGGATCACCCGAAATTCAAAGGCAACTGAATTTCGGCAACCGGGGCATCGAAGTCGGAATGCCGCGAAACTCACGAGTCAAAGCGTTTCGCCGTTTGCGGAAGAAGTCTGATGTGGAACAAGTAGCAGAAGCATACATGCTCAAGAGGGATCACCCGAAATTCAAAGGCAACTGAATTTCGGCAACCGGGGCATCGAAGTCGGAATGCCGCGAAACTCACCGAGTCAAAGCGTTTCGCGTTTGCGGGAAGAAGTCTGATGTAGAACAAGTAGCAGAAGCATACATGCTCAAGAGGGATCACCCGAAATTCAAAGGCAACTGAATTTCGGCAACCGGGGCATCGAAGTCGGAATGCCGCGAAACTCACCGAGTCAAAGCGTTTCGCCGTTTGCGGAAGAAGTCTGATGTAGAACAAGTAGCAGAAGCATACATGCTCAAGAGGGATCACCGAAATTCAAAGGCAACTGAATTTCGGCAACCGGGGCATCGAAGTCGGAATGCCGCGAAACTCACCGAGTCAAAGCGTTTCGCCGTTTGCGGAAGAAGTCTGATGTAGAACAAGTAGCAGAAGCATACATGCTCAAGAGGGATCACCCGAAATTCAAAGGCAACTGAATTTCGGCAACGGGGAATCGAAGTCGGAATGCCGCGAAACTCACCGAGTCAAAGCGTTTCGCCGTTTGCGGAAGAAGTCTGATGTAGAACAAGTAGCAGAAGCATACATGCTCAAGAGGGATCACCCGAAATTCAAAGGCAACTGAATTTCGGCAACGGGGGAATCGAAGTCGGAATGCCGCGCGAAACTCACGAGTCAAAGCGTTTCGCCGTTTGCGGAAGAAGTCTGATGTGGAACAAGTAGCAGAAGCATACATGCTCAAGAGGGATCACCCGAAATTCAAAGGCAACTGAATTTCGGCAACCGGGGCATCGAAGTCGGAATGCCGCGAAACTCACCGAGTCAAAGCGTTTCGCCGTTTGCGGAAGAAGTCTGATGTAGAACAAGTAGCAGAAGCATACATGCTCAAGAGGGATCACCCGAAATTCAAAGGCAACTGAATTTCGGCAACCGGGGCATCGAAGTCGGAATGCCGCGAAACTCACCGAGTCAAAGCGTTTCGCCGTTTGCGGAAGAAGTCTGATGTAGAACAAGTAGCAGAAGCATACATGCTCAAGAGGGATCACCCGAAATTCAAAGGCAACTGAATTTCGGCAACCGGGGCATCGAAGTCGGAATGCCGCGAAACTCACGAGTCAAAGCGTTTCGCCGTTTGCGGAAGAAGTCTGATGTAGAACAAGTAGCAGAAGCATACATGCTCAAGAGGGATCACCCGAAATTCAAAGGCAACTGAATTTCGGCAACGGGGAATCGAAGTCGGAATGCCGCGAAACTCACCGAGTCAAAGCGTTTCGCCGTTTGCGGAAGAAGTCTGATGTAGAACAAGTAGCAGAAGCATACATGCTCAAGAGGGATCACCCGAAATTCAAAGGCAACTGAATTTCGGCAACCGGGGCATCGAAGTCGGAATGCCGCGAAACTCACCGAGTCAAAGCGTTTCGCCGTTTGCGGAAGAAGTCTGATGTGGAACAAGTAGCAGAAGCATACATGCTCAAGAGGGATCACCCGAAATTCAAAGGCAACTGAATTTCGGCAACCGGGGCATCGAAGTCGGAATGCCGCGAAACTCACCGAGTCAAAGCGTTTCGCCGTTTGCGGAAGAAGTCTGATGTAGAACAAGTAGCAGAAGCATACATGCTCAAGAGGGATCACCCGAAATTCAAAGGCAACTGAATTTCGGCAACCGGGGCATCGAAGTCGGAATGCCGCGAAACTCACCGAGTCAAAGCGTTTCGCCGTTTGCGGAAGAAGTCTGATGTAGAACAAGTAGCAGAAGCATACATGCTCAAGAGGGATCACCGAAATTCAAAGGCAACTGAATTTCGGCAACCGGGGCATCGAAGTCGGAATGCCGCGAAACTCACGAGTCAAAGCGTTTCGCCGTTTGCGGAAGAAGTCTGATGTAGAACAAGTAGCAGAAGCATACAGGCTCAAGAGGGATCACCCGAAATTCAAAGGCAACTGAATTTCGGCAACCGGGGAATCGAAGTCGGAATGCCGCGAAACTCAGCGAGTCAAAGCGTTTCACCGTTTGCGGAAGAAGTTTAATGTGGAACAAGTAGCAGAAGCATACATGCTCAAGAGGGATCACCCGAAATTCAAAGGCAACTGAATTTCGGCAACGGGGCATCGAAGTCGGAATGCCGCGAAACTCACCGAGTCAAAGCGTTTCGCCGTTTGCGGAAGAAGTCTGATGTGGAACAAGTAGCAGAAGCATACATGCTCAAGAGGGATCACCCGAAATTCAAAGGCAACTGAATTTCGGCAACCGGGGCATCGAAGTCGGAATGCCGCGAAACTCACCGAGTCAAAGCGTTTCGCCGTTTGCGGAAGAAGTCTGATGTAGAACAAGTAGCAGAAGCATACATGCTCAAGAGGGATCACCCGAAATTCAAAGGCAACTGAATTTCGGCAACCGGGGCATCGAAGTCGGAATGCCGCGAAACTCACCGAGTCAAAGCGTTTCGCCGTTTGCGGAGAAGTCTGATGTAGAACAAGTAGCAGAAGCATACATGCTCAAGAGGGATCACCGAAATTCAAAGGCAACTGAATTTCGGCAACCGGGGCATCGAAGTCGGAATGCCGCGAAACTCACGAGTCAAAGCGTTTCGCCGTTTGCGGAAGAAGTCTGATGTAGAACAAGTAGCAGAAGCATACATGCTCAAGAGGGATCACCGAAATTCAAAGGCAACTGAATTTCGGCAACGGGGCATCGAAGTCGGAATGCCGCGAAAACTCACCGAGTCAAAGCGTTTCGCCGTTTGCGGAAGAAGTCTGATGTAGAACAAGTAGCAGAAGCATACATGCTCAAGAGGGATCACCCGAAATTCAAAGGCAACTGAATTTCGGCAACCGGGGCATCGAAGTCGGAATGCCGCGAAACTCACCGAGTCAAAGCGTTTCGCCGTTTGCGGAAGAAGTCTGATGTGGAGAACAAGTAGCAGAAGCATACATGCTCAAGAGGGATCACCCGAAATTCAAAGGCAACTGAATTTCGGCAACCGGGGATCGAAGTCGGAATGCCGCGAAACTCACGAGTCAAAGCGTTTCGCCGTTTGCGGAAGAAGTCTGATGTGGAACAAGTAGCAGAAGCATACATGCTCAAGAGGGATCACCCGAAATTCAAAGGCAACTGAATTTCGGCAACCGGGGATCGAAGTCGGAATGCCGCGAAACTCACCGAGTCAAAGCGTTTCGCCGTTTGCGGAAAAGTCTGATGTGAACAAGTAGCAGAAGCATACATGCTCAAGAGGGATCACCGAAATTCAAAGGCAACTGAATTTCGGCAACGGGAATCGAAGTCGGAATGCGCGAAACTCACGAGTCAAAGCGTTTCGCCTTTGCGGAAGAAGTCTGATGTGGAACAAGTAGCAGAAGCATACATGCTCAAGAGGGATCACCCGAAATTCAAAGGCAACTGAATTTCGGCAA
>CM055350.1:2349396-2384601 GCA_029228515.1 Populus alba x Populus x berolinensis | reverse complement strand
CTTTTTGACTCGGTGATTCGCGGCATTCCGACTTCGATGCCCGTTGCCGAAATTCAGTTGCCTTGAATTTTGGGTGATCCTCTTGAGCATGTATGCTTCTGCTACTTGTTCTACATCAGACTTCTTCCGCAAACGGCGAAACGTTTTGACTCGGTGAGTTTCGCGGCATTCCGACTTCGATGCCCCGGTTGCCGAAATTCATTTGCGTTTGAATTTCGGGTGATCCCTCTTGAGCATGTATGCTTCTGCTTCTTGTTCTCCATCAGACTTCTTCTCCAAACGGCGAAACGCTTTGACTCGGTGAGTTTCGCGGCATTCCGACTTCGATGCCCTGGTTGCTGAAATTCAGTTGCCTTTGAATTTCGGGTGATCCCTCTTGAGCATGTATGCTTCTGCTACTTGTTCTACATCACACTTCTTCCGCAAACGGCGAAACGCTTTGACTCGGTGAGTTTCGCGGCATCCCGACTTCGATGCCCCGGTTGCCGAAATTCAGTTGCCTTTGAATTTTGGGTGATTCCTCTTGAGCATGTATGCTTCTGCTACTTGTTCTACATCAGACTTCCTTCCGCAAACGGCGAAACGCTTTGACTCGGTGAGTTTCGCGGCATTCCGACTTCGATGCCCCGGTTGCCGAAATTCAGTTGCCTTTCAATTTCAGGAGATCCCTCTTGAGCATGTATGCTTCTGGTACTTGTTCTACCTCTAGCCTTTCTCCGCAAACAGCGAAAACGCTTTGACTCGGTGGAGTTTCGCGGACATTACGACTTCGATTCCCGAGTTGTCCGAAATTTGAGTTGCCTGTGAAGTTCGGGTGATCCCTCTCTGGGCATGTATGATTTCTGGGTACTTGTTCTACATCAGACTTTCTTCCCGCAAACGGCGAAAACTCTTGGACTCAGTGAGGTTCGCGGCATTTCCGGACTTCGATGCACCGGTTGCCGAAATTCAGTTGCCTTTGAATTTCGGCGTGATCCCTGTTGGGCATGTATGTCTTTTGGTAACTTGTTCTACCATCAGACTTTCTTCCGCAAACCGGTGAAACACTTTGACTGGGTGAGTTTCGCGGCCATCCGACTACGTATCCCCGGTTTCCGAAGAAATTCAGTTTTGCCTTTGAATTTCGGGTCATCCCTCTTGGAGCATGTTTTGCTTCTGCTACTTGTATCTACATCACATTTCTTCCACAAACGGCGAAACGCTTTGACTCGGTGAGTTTCGCGGCATTCCGACTTCGATGCACCAGTTGCCGAAATTCAGTTGCCTTTGAAATTTAGCGGTAGATCCCTCTTGAGCATGTATATGCTTCTGGTACTCTGGTTCAACATCAGCCTTTCTTCCGCAAAACGGCCGAAACGCTTTTCTCGGTGAGTTTCGCGGCATTCCGACTTCGATGCCCCGGTTGCCGAAAAGTTTCAGTTTGCACTTTCAATTTCGAGGTGATCCCTCTTGAGCATGTATCGCTTCCTGCTACTTGTTCTACATCACACTCTTATTCCGCTATACGGCGGCACCCAAAAACGCAATCCCCATTGACTTGTGTGAGTTGTCGCGGCTTTCCCGACTTTTTTTTTCGATGCCCCGGTTGGCCGAAATTCAGTTTGCCTTTGAATTTCGAAGTGGATCACCTCCTTGAAGCATTGTATGCTTCTGCTACTTGTTCTATAATCAGACTTTCTTCCGCATTAACGAACGAAAAGCTTTGACCTCGGTGAGTTTCCGCGGGCAATTCCGACTTCGGATTGCCCCCCACGGTTGCCGAAAATTCAGTTGCCTTTGAATTTTGGGTTGATCCCTTCTTGAGCGATGTATGCGTACTGATAGTATGTTCTACATCACACTTTCTTCCGCTAATGGCGAAACGCTTTGACTCGGTGAGTTTCGCGGCATTCCGTACTTCGATGCCCCCGGATTGCCGAAATTTGAGTCCCCTGCCTTTGAATTTCGGTGTGTGTTCCTCTTGAGCATGTATGCTTCTGCTTACTTGTTCTACTTAAGACTCTTCTTCCGCAACACGGCGAAACGCTTTGATCTCGGTGAGTTTCGCGGCATTCCAACTTTCCGATTTTGCCACGGTTGCCGAAATTCAGTTGCCTTTGAATTTCGGGTGATCCCTCTTGAGCATGTATGCTTCTGCTACTTGTTCTACATCAGACTTCCTTCCGCAAACGGCGAAACGCTTTGAGTCGTGAGTTTCGCGGCATTCCGACTTCGATGCCGGGTTGCCGAAATTCAGTTGCCTTTGAATTTCGGGTGATCCCTCTTGAGCTGTATGCTTATGCTACTTGTTCTACATCAGACTTTCTTGCGCAATCGGCGAAACGCTTTGACTCGGTGAGTTTCCGGCATTCCGACTTCGATGCCCCGGTTGCCGAAATTCAGTTGCCTTTGAATTTCGGGTGATCCCTCTTGAGCATGTATGCTTCGGCTACTTGTTCTACATCAGATTTCCTTCCGGAAACGGCGAAAACGTTTGACTCGGTGAGTTTCGCGGCATTCCGACTTCGATGGCCCGGTTGCCGAAATTCTGTTGCCTTTGAATTTCGGGTGATCCCTTTTGAGCATGTATGCTTCTGCTACTTGTTGTACATCAGACTTCCTTCCGCAAACGGCGAAACGCTTTGACTCGGTGAGTTTCGCGGCATTCCGACTTCGATGCCCCGGTTGCCGAAATTCAGTTGCCTTTGAATTTCGGGTGATCCCTTTTGAGCATGTATGCTTCTGCTACTTGTTCTACATCAGACTTCCTTCCGCAAAAGGGAAAACGTTTTGATTCGGTGAGTTTCGCGGCATTCCGACTTCGATGCCCCGGTTGCCGAAATTCAGTTGCCTTTGAATTTCAGGTGATCCCTCTTGAGCATGTATGCTTCTGCTACTTGTTCTACATCATACTTTCTTCCGCAAACGGCGAAACGCTTTGACTCGGTGAGTTTCGTGGCATTCCGACTTCGATGCCCCGGTTGCCGAAATTCAGTTGCCTTTGAATTTCGGGTGATCCCTCTTGAGCATGTATGCTTCTGCTACTTGTTCTTCATCATACTTCGTTACGCAAACGGCGAAACGCTTTGACTCGGTGAGTTTCGCGTCATTCCGACTTCGATGCCCCGGTTGCCGACATTCAGTTGCCTTTGAATTTCGGGTGATCCCTCTTGAGCATGTAAGCTTCTGCTACTTCTTCTCCATCAGACTTTCTTCCGCAAACGGCGAAACGCTTTTGTCTCGGTCACTTTTGTGGCATTCCGACTTCGATGCCCCGGTTGCCGAAACTCAGTTGCCTTCGAATTTCGGGTGATCCCTCTTGAGCATGTATGCTTCTGCTACATGTTCTACATCACACTTCCTTCCGCAAACAGCGAAACGCTTTGACTCGGTGAGTTTCGCGGCATTCCGACTTCGATGCCCCGGTTGCCGAAATTCAGTTGCCTTTGAATTTCGAGTGATCCCTCTTGAGCATGTATGCTTCTGCTACTTGTTCTACATCATACTTTCTTCCGTAAATGGCGAAACGCTTTGACTCGGTGACTTTCGCGGCATTCCGACTTCGACTCCCCGGTTGCCGAAATTCAGTTGCCTTTGAATTTCTGGTGATCCCTCTTGAGCATGTATGCTTCTGCTACTGGTTCTACATCATACTTTCTTCCGCAAACGGCGAAACGCTTTGACTCGGTGAGTTTCGCGGCATTCCGACTTCGATGCCCCGGTTGCCGAAATTCAGTTGCCTTTGAATTTCGGGTGATCCCTCTTGAGCATGTATGCTTCTGCTACTTGTTCCACATCATACTTTCTTCCGCAAACGGCGAAACGCTTTGACTCGGTGAGTTTCGCGGCATTCCCACTTCGATGCCCCGGTTGCCGAAATTCAGTTGCCTTTGAATTTCGGGTATCCCTCTTGAGCATCTATGCTTCAGCTACTTGTTCTACAGCAGACTTGCTTCCGCAAAAGACGAAACGCTTTGACTCGGTGAGTTTCGCAGCGTTCCGACTTCGATGCTCCGGTTGCCGAAATTCAGTTGCCTTTGAATTTCGGGTCATCCCTCTTGAGCATGTATGCTTCTGCTACTTGTTCTACATCATACTTTCTTTCGCAAACGAAGAAACGCTTTGACTCGGTGAGTTTCGAGGCATTCCGACTTCGATGTCGCGGTTTCTGAAATTCAGTTGCCTTTGAATTTCGGATGATCCCTCTTGAGAATGTATGGTTCTGCTACTTGTTCTACATCAGACTTTCTTCCGCAAACGGCGAAAAGCTTTGACTCGGTGAGTTTCGCGGCATTCCGACTTCGATGCCCCGGTTGCCGAAATTCAGTTGCCTTTGAATTTCGGGTGATCCCTCTTGAGCATGTATGCTTCTGCTACTTGTTCTACATCAGACTTTCTTCCGCAAACGGCGAAAAGCTTTGACTCTGTGAGTTTCACGATATTCCGACTTCGATGCCCCGGTTGCCGAAATTCAGTTGCCTTTGAATTTCGGGTGATCCCTCTTGAGCATGTATGCGTCTGCTACTAGTTCTACATCAGCCTTCCTTCCGCAAACGGCAAAACGCTTGGACTCGGTGAGTTTCGCGGCATTCCAACTTCGATGCCCCGGTTGCCGAAATTCAGTTGCCTATGAATTTCGGGTGATCCCTCTTGAGCATTTATGCTTCTGGTACTTGTTCTACATCAGACTTTCTTTCGCAAACGGCGAAACGCTTTGACTCTGTGAGTTTCACGATATTCCGACTTCGATGCCCCTGTTGCCCAAATTCAGTTGCCTTTGAATTTCGGGTGATCCCTCTTGAGCATGTATGCTTCTGCTACTTGTTCTACATCAGACTTTCTTCCGCAAACGGCGAAAAGCTTTGACTCTGTGAGTTTCACGATATTCCGACTTCGATGCCCCGGTTGCCCAAATTCAGTTGCCTTTGAATTTCGGGTGATCCCTCTTGAGCATGTATGCTTCTGCTACTTGTTCTACATCAGACTTCCTTCCGCAAACGGCGAAATGCTTAGACACGGTGAGTTTCGCGGCATTCAGACTTCGATGCCGCGGTTGCCGAAATTCAGTTGCCTTTGAATTTCGGGTGATGCCTCTTGAGCATGTATGCTTTTGCTACTTGTTCTACATCAGACTTTCTTCCGCAAACGGCAAAACGCTTTCACTCGGAGAGTTTCGCGGCATTCCGACTTCGATTCCCTGGTTGCCGAAATTCAGTTGCCTTTGAATTTCGGGTGATCCCTCTTGAGCATGTATGCTTCTGCTACTTTTTCTACATCAGACTTGCTTCCGCAAAAGGCGAAACGCTTTGACTCGGTGAGTTTCGCGGCATTCCGACTTCGATGCCCCGGTTGCCGAAATTCAGTTGCCTTTGAATTTCGGGTGATCCCTCTTGAGCATGTATGCTTCTGCTACTTGTTCTACATCAGACTTTCTTCCGCAAACGGCGAAACGCTTTGACTCGGTGAGTTTCGCGGCATTCCGACTTCGATGCCCCGGTTGCCGAAATTCAGTTGCCTTTGAATTTCGGGTGATCCCTCTTGAGCATGTATGCTTCTGCTACTTGTTCTACATCAGACTTCTTCCGCAAACGGCGAAACGCTTTGACTCGGTGAGTTTCGCGGCATTCCGACTTCGATGCCCCGGTTGCCGAAATTCAGTTGCCTTTGAATTTCGGGTGATCCCTCTTGAGCATGTATGCTTCTGCTACTTGTTCTACATCAGACTTTCTTCCGCAAACGGCGAAACGCTTTGACTCGGTGAGTTTCGCGGCATTCCGACTTCGATGCCCCGGTTGCCGAAATTCAGTTGCCTTTGAATTTCGGGTGATCCCTCTTGAGCATGTATGCTTCTGCTACTTGTTCTACATCAGACTTCTTCCGCAAACGGCGAAACGCTTTGACTCGGTGAGTTTCGCGGCATTCCGACTTCGATGCCCCGGTTGCCGAAATTCAGTTGCCTTTGAATTTCGGGTGATCCCTCTTGAGCATGTATGCTTCTGCTACTTGTTCTACATCAGACTTCTTCCGCAAACGGCGAAACGCTTTGACTCGGTGAGTTTCGCGGCATTCCGACTTCGATGCCCCGGTTGCCGAAATTCAGTTGCCTTTGAATTTCGGGTGATCCCTCTTGAGCATGTATGCTTCTGCTACTTGTTCTACATCAGACTTTCTTCCGCAAACGGCGAAACGCTTTGACTCGGTGAGTTTCGCGGCATTCCGACTTCGATGCCCCGGTTGCCGAAATTCAGTTGCCTTTGAATTTCGGGTGATCCCTCTTGAGCATGTATGCTTCTGCTACTTGTTCTACATCAGACTTTCTTCCGCAAACGGCGAAACGCTTTGACTCGGTGAGTTTCGCGGCATTCCGACTTCGATGCCCCGGTTGCCGAAATTCAGTTGCCTTTGAATTTCGGGTGATCCCTCTTGAGCATGTATGCTTCTGCTACTTGTTCTACATCAGACTTTCTTCCGCAAACGGCGAAACGCTTTGACTCGGTGAGTTTCGCGGCATTCCGACTTCGATGCCCCGGTTGCCGAAATTCAGTTGCCTTTGAATTTCGGGTGATCCCTCTTGAGCATGTATGCTTCTGCTACTTGTTCTACATCAGACTTCTTCCGCAAACGGCGAAACGCTTTGACTCGGTGAGTTTCGCGGCATTCCGACTTCGATGCCCCGGTTGCCGAAATTCAGTTGCCTTTGAATTTCGGGTGATCCCTCTTGAGCATGTATGCTTCTGCTACTTGTTCTACATCAGACTTCTTCCGCAAACGGCGAAACGCTTTGACTCGGTGAGTTTCGCGGCATTCCGACTTCGATGCCCCGGTTGCCGAAATTCAGTTGCCTTTGAATTTCGGGTGATCCCTCTTGAGCATGTATGCTTCTGCTACTTGTTCTACATCAGACTTCTTCCGCAAATGGCGAAACGCTTTGACTCGGTGAGTTTCGCGGCATTCCGACTTCGATGCCCCGGTTGCCGAAATTCAGTTGCCTTTGAATTTCGGGTGATCCCTCTTGAGCATGTATGCTTCTGCTACTTGTTCTACATCAGACTTCTTCCGCAAACGGCGAAACGCTTTGACTCGGTGAGTTTCGCGGCATTCCGACTTCGATGCCCCGGTTGCCGAAATTCAGTTGCCTTTGAATTTCGGGTGATCCCTCTTGAGCATGTATGCTTCTGCTACTTGTTCTACATCAGACTTCTTCCGCAAACGGCGAAACGCTTTGACTCGGTGAGTTTCGCGGCATTCCGACTTCGATGCCCCGGTTGCCGAAATTCAGTTGCCTTTGAATTTCGGGTGATCCCTCTTGAGCATGTATGCTTCTGCTACTTGTTCTACATCAGACTTTCTTCCGCAAACGGCGAAACGCTTTGACTCGGTGAGTTTCGCGGCATTCCGACTTCGATGCCCCGGTTGCCGAAATTCAGTTGCCTTTGAATTTCGGGTGATCCCTCTTGAGCATGTATGCTTCTGCTACTTGTTCTACATCAGACTTCTTCCGCAAACGGCGAAACGCTTTGACTCGGTGAGTTTCGCGGCATTCCGACTTCGATGCCCCGGTTGCCGAAATTCAGTTGCCTTTGAATTTCGGGTGATCCCTCTTGAGCATGTATGCTTCTGCTACTTGTTCTACATCAGACTTCTTCCGCAAACGGCGAAACGCTTTGACTCGGTGAGTTTCGCGGCATTCCGACTTCGATGCCCCGGTTGCCGAAATTCAGTTGCCTTTGAATTTCGGGTGATCCCTCTTGAGCATGTATGCTTCTGCTACTTGTTCTACATCAGACTTTCTTCCGCAAACGGCGAAACGCTTTGACTCGGTGAGTTTCGCGGCATTCCGACTTCGATGCCCGGTTGCCGAAATTCAGTTGCCTTTGAATTTCGGGTGATCCCTCTTGAGCATGTATGCTTCTGCTACTTGTTCTACATCAGACTTTCTTCCGCAAACGGCGAAACGCTTTGACTCGGTGAGTTTCGCGGCATTCCGACTTCGATGCCCCGGTTGCCGAAATTCAGTTGCCTTTGAATTTCGGGTGATCCCTCTTGAGCATGTATGCTTCTGCTACTTGTTCTACATCAGACTTTCTTCCGCAAACGGCGAAACGCTTTGACTCGGTGAGTTTCGCGGCATTCCGACTTCGATGCCCCGGTTGCCGAAATTCAGTTGCCTTTGAATTTCGGGTGATCCCTCTTGAGCATGTATGCTTCTGCTACTTGTTCTACATCAGACTTCCTTCCGCAAACGGCGAAACGCTTTGACTCGGTGAGTTTCGCGGCATTCCGACTTCGATGCCCCGGTTGCCGAAATTCAGTTGCCTTTGAATTTCGGGTGATCCCTCTTGAGCATGTATGCTTCTGCTACTTGTTCTACATCAGACTTCCTTCCGCAAACGGCGAAACGCTTTGACTCGGTGAGTTTCGCGGCATTCCGACTTCGATGCCCCGGTTGCCGAAATTCAGTTGCCTTTGAATTTCGGGTGATCCCTCTTGAGCATGTATGCTTCTGCTACTTGTTCTACATCAGACTTTCTTCCGCAAACGGCGAAACGCTTTGACTCGGTGAGTTTCGCGGCATTCCGACTTCGATGCCCCGGTTGCCGAAATTCAGTTGCCTTTGAATTTCGGGTGATCCCTCTTGAGCATGTATGCTTCTGCTACTTGTTCTACATCAGACTTTCTTCCGCAAACGGCGAAACGCTTTGACTCGGTGAGTTTCGCGGCATTCCGACTTCGATGCCCCGGTTGCCGAAATTCAGTTGCCTTTGAATTTCGGGTGATCCCTCTTGAGCATGTATGCTTCTGCTACTTGTTCTACATCAGACTTCTTCCGCAAACGGCGAAACGCTTTGACTCGGTGAGTTTCGCGGCATTCCGACTTCGATGCCCCGGTTGCCGAAATTCAGTTGCCTTTGAATTTCGGGTGATCCCTCTTGAGCATGTATGCTTCTGCTACTTGTTCTACATCAGACTTCTTCCGCAAACGGCGAAACGCTTTGACTCGGTGAGTTTCGCGGCATTCCGACTTCGATGCCCCGGTTGCCGAAATTCAGTTGCCTTTGAATTTCGGGTGATCCCTCTTGAGCATGTATGCTTCTGCTACTTGTTCTACATCAGACTTTCTTCCGCAAACGGCGAAACGCTTTGACTCGGTGAGTTTCGCGGCATTCCGACTTCGATGCCCCGGTTGCCGAAATTCAGTTGCCTTTGAATTTCGGGTGATCCCTCTTGAGCATGTATGCTTCTGCTACTTGTTCTACATCAGACTTTCTTCCGCAAACGGCGAAACGCTTTGACTCGGTGAGTTTCGCGGCATTCCGACTTCGATGCCCGGTTGCCGAAATTCAGTTGCCTTTGAATTTCGGGTGATCCCTCTTGAGCATGTATGCTTCTGCTACTTGTTCTACATCAGACTTTCTTCCGCAAACGGCGAAACGCTTTGACTCGGTGAGTTTCGCGGCATTCCGACTTCGATGCCCCGGTTGCCGAAATTCAGTTGCCTTTGAATTTCGGGTGATCCCTCTTGAGCATGTATGCTTCTGCTACTTGTTCTACATCAGACTTTCTTCCGCAAACGGCGAAACGCTTTGACTCGGTGAGTTTCGCGGCATTCCGACTTCGATGCCCCGGTTGCCGAAATTCAATTGCCTTTGAATTTCGGGTGATCCCTCTTGAGCATGTATGCTTCTGCTACTTTTTCTACATCAGACTTTCTTCCGCAAATGGCGAAACGCTTTGACTCGGTGAGTTTCGCGGCATTCCGACTTCGATGCCCGGTTGCCGAAATTCAGTTGCCTTTGAATTTCGGGTGATCCTTCTTGAGCATGTATTCTTCTGCTACTTGTTCTACATCAACCTTTCTTCCACAAACGGCGAAACGCTTTGACTCGGTGAGTTTCGCGGCATTCCGACTTCGATGCCCCGGTTGCCGAAATTCAGTTGCCTTTGAATTTCGGGTGATCCCTCTTGAGCATGTATGCTTCTGCTACTTGTTCTACATCAGACTTCCTTCCGCAAACGGCGAAACGCTTTGACTCGGTGAGTTTCGCGGCATTCCGACTTCGATGCCCCGGTTGCCGAAATTCAGTTGCCTTTGAATTTCGAGTGATCCCTCTTGAGCATGTAAGCTTCTGCTACTTGTTCTACATCAGACTTTCTTCCGCAAACGGCGAAACGCTTTGACTCGGTGAGTTTCGCGGCATTCCGACTTCGATGCCCCGGTTGCCGAAATTCAGTTGCCTTTGAATTTCGGGTGATCCCTCTTGAGCATGTATGCTTCTGCTACTTGTTCTACATCAGACTTTCTTCCGCAAACGGCGAAACGCTTTGACTGGGTGAGTTTCGCGGCATTCCGACTTCGATGCCCCGGTTGCCGAAATTCAGTTGCCTTTGAATTTCGGGTGATCCCTCTTGAGCATGTATGCTTCTGCTACTTGTTCTACAACAGACTTTCTTCCCCAAACGGCGAAACGCTTTGACTCGTGAGTTTCGCGGCATTCGACTTCGATGCCCTGTTGCCGAAATTCAGTTGCCTTTGAATTTCGGGTGATCCCTGTAACAACCTCGATTTCCCACATCCTTTTTCGCGATACATTAGAAAATTTCAGGTAAATTTTTATATATATTTATATATATTTATATATATTATTTATATAAAGGTCCCCACCAAAATTTCCAACAAAATTTGGTAGAGTCTCCTCTGTACCGATAAGTCCCAAGTTATCGACATATACCTGTTTACACTTCTAATGACTCACATCTTTATAACTCAAAATCACGACCCAATCATCCTGAGCCTCAACCCAACTCATTCTCATCAACACAACACGTCTTATTCAATAACATCATATAATGCAGTTCAAATAAAAAATTCAATTTCAACTGTAAACATGCATGGTAAAAAAAAGTACTAAGAGTTTCAACCATTAGATTAAAGGCATACATTCAAATTTATGGATTTATATTACATCTCAAGTTTTAGGAGATAAGTCTTTTAATTTACAATTAATTTACATGGTCAAAAGCAAAAGATAACTAAACTAGTATTACCTTTGACGTGACCCTAGTGGACCTGAAAATAGAAATTAACATGTACACATAAATATAACGGATAATAACAAGCAATAACAATGGCAGACAATAATCTCTACGGAATTTCTTTTTATATATAAAATTAGACATAAACCTCTTTTACAACATCTATTTTCCATCTATTACCAATATCCATCTAATATCCTATCTCATTTGCTAAGAATAATTCCATCTTGGAAATCTCAACACAACTCAACGGTTTGCGAACACCATCTCCTTATAAATCAATTTTCACTTGATACCAAGATATTCCTCTCTTGATATCATTGGCTTATCTCATTATTTTGGAATAATTAATCAATATTTTCTTTTCTTTTCTAAATCTGTTGCTAGAAGGTAATCGCTGAAACTAATAAATCTCACTAATATCATTAGTCTTCTAATATTGGGCTAGACTAATCAATTTAAAATATACCAGCACCGATGAAACCTCTTCGATACCATTAGCAATCCAAACCTGGTAGCTAATCCATGCCATTTGATTCTTCCATTCGTATCGAATCCCTTTTATTTTTCTTATTAACATCATATGCATTGTAACCACGGTTGCCAAGTATCATTTGCACACAATCTTAGTTATCGACACTACGGTCACTACACATCCTTCACATAACCTTGGTCACCCTCATTACAGTGTCAAGTATCAATTTATGCCCTTAGCCACCATCATTATGGTGTTAAGTATTACTGTAATGTATCCTTAGCCACCAACACTATGGTAATTAATTATCTATCAATTCCCCTCCAATCTCCAAATCATTGTGTCTACCCAATAACCATATTAATTAATTTACTCAAAATCGGAGTCATATATTAATTATTTTACTCATAACAGTTAGAATTTACTACTTCTAACTTCAATCAATTAATTCACATAATCTTTTCAAAACTTAACCATCTGGCTAACTCATCTCAATTGCCAATAATTCTGGTAATTTCATATAATTACCCACATATTTGGTTAACCTTCCTTGGTTACCAGTACATCTGGTAATTCCATACGAATTACCCAGCCTCCAGTTATACATTCAGTACATTGATTCATACAAAATACATTATGATTTAGAATGCATCTACATGATTCCTTGCAAAAGTAGGTTCCCATGTATCGGGTTTCCTAGACATCTCGTTGGTGTGATGTCCCTGCAGCAGTACAAAACATTTAAGAGAATGCAAATACTTAAGAATACTAATAATGGTAACTAACGGTCTGACAGTTAAATGAAGCATTAACATTTATATCGTCATGTACTTGGTATAAGCAGCTAGTAGTACATTTATAGATGCACCAATTTTATTTTATTTATTTTGCAATCAACCATAATCTTAAACCCGGCTATCCTCTTAAGGCATTATTTGCTGAGGTTAAGCGTTCACTCACCCCGATCATCCACTTCAGATGCCATTAGCCAAGCTAATCAATCGTTCGTCCCGGTCATCCTTTCGGATGCCATTAGCCGAGCTAATCAATCGTTCATCCCGGTCATCCTTTCGGATGCCATTAGCCGAAGCTAATCAATCACTCGTCCCGGTCATCCTTTCGGATGCCATTAGCCGAAGCTAATCAATCGTTCGTCCCGGCCATCCTTTCAGATGCCATTAGCCGAAGCTAATCAATTGTTCGTCCCGGTCATCCTTTCGGATCCCATTAGCCGAAGCTAATCAATTTCTCGTCCCGGTTAGCTGAAGCTAATCATTTATTTATCCTGGTCATCCATCTGGATGTCATTAGCCGAAGCTAATCAGTCCTTCATCCCGGCCATCCATTCGGATGCCATTAGCCAAAGCTAATCAACCTTTAGTCAACATTTAAGCGTTCGACAATCTAATATCGGTTCTAACAATACGGTAATAATCATATTATAGTATTTCAATATTCAACGTATGAAAAAAAAAGAAAGAAAGGTGCAAGTCACCTACCTAATGCTTGAACTCGCGCAAAAGTCCCATGCTACTGAACAGATTCTGCAATCTCTCCTGAATCATTAAAGATACATATCAAATGTGGCTCCACCATAATTGAAAATTCCATTCTAAAATTCATTTAAATTTAGAATCGCATGACACATGCATTCGCATATTTATTTATTTATTTCCTTCCTTTTCATGACTTGTTTTTCCAGACTGACTATCTTTAAACATGACCTAACAAATATTAATTTATTTTATTGTATTTTTGTCCACTCAATCCATCATGTACAAACTTAGTAACATCACATCCTTGCATCTATTCATACCATTGAAACTAATTCATTTTCCTCATCAAACCAACTCTTGGCCGAATGCCTTCATTCATGGTTAGGGATGATGTCCTTTTTAATTATTCCATATAAACCTTTACCAATTCATTTCATATCTATTCTAACCTCATTCAACTCAAATTCCATAGCAATTAAAACAATTAAGCTCATCCTCTCATTTATATGTCTAGGCCGAATCTTTGCATTAAATGGAGGATAAAGTTTTCTTCAAGTTTTTCTTTTAATTGCCACTAGACCCAATAATGCCTAAACATATATATCCATCAAATCAACAAACTCAATGTCCCTTCATCCAAATTTCAAAACTTCCCTAACACATTTTACAACACAATTAATCTATAACAACACTAATAACAAGAGCACATTTTACCATTATATCTTACATAAACCCTACACCCACACAATTCTAATTTCATCAAAACATGTAATTAAATCAAGCTTCCTAAATGTTTTACTAAGACTAGCAATAGATTCAAATAGCAACAACTCATCCACCTTTGATTATTTCCTTGAACCCTACGGTCAGAATACATATCATTGTGTTGTGTATAATATATCTCAAAATCAGAATAATCCAACGGTTGGATGTCCATAGATCTGAATAAAACCGAACTAACCTGAAAATGGACGAGCTACTGTTCAACATGAACTAAACCTTGCCGAAGAGTGAGTTTCCGATCTCCACCGTCCAGAATGTAGGTCACATATAGTTGCACCACATATCCAAAAATAAGCACGATCCAACGGTGTAAGAGAGAGAAATGGGCTGACGGCCAAACTGCCCTGCAGGTGCATTTCCTTTTTGTTTTTCAGAAACGTTCCGATGATGATTTCTGTCAAATGGAGTGTGTTACTTCCAATCCCTCTGGTCCGTTATTAGATAAGTGTAATAAGAACAACATATCGACAACTTAGCTTGATCCAACGGTGGAAGAGATAGCAATCGGCCGACGACCAAACTGCCCTGCAGGTGCATTTCCTTTTTGTTTTTCAGGAAATTGCCGATGATGATTTCTGTCAAATGGAGTGTGTTCCTTTCAATCCCTCCGGTCAGTTCGTAGATACGTGTAATAAGGACAACATATACAAAACGTAGCTTGATCCAACGGTGGAAGAGAGAGACATCGGCCGGCGACCAAACTGCCCTGCAGGTGCATTTCCTTTTTGTTTTTCAGGCAATTTCCGATGATGATTTATGTCAACTGAAGTGTGTTCCTTTCAATCCCTCCGGTCAGTTCGTAGATAAGAGTAATGAGAATACCATATCCAAAACTTAGATTGATCCAACGGTGGAATCCTGAGATATGGCTACCGGAGTATTCTTGGTGTTACTCCAAAATCTGCAGCTCTCTCTCTATCCGTTTTTCTCTTCTTCAAATTTATTTATTATTCTTTTTTTTTAAACTGGTGGCCTTTGCAGTTTTATAGGCTACTTTTTCATAATTACAATTTTGTCCCTCATTCATGCCTTTATGTATTTTATTTTATTTTTCATGTAAACTATCTGGTTTATTTTTGATTAAATCGTTAGTCTTTACCAAACTCCGATTGGGATGAGATATTAAACCAAGGTAGGAACACATTAATAGACTTTATGCAAAATTTCATCCCGATCCTATCATTAGATTGAGAATTCTGCGTCCTAATATAAACTTGTTCAGTTCATGACTTTTCATAAACAATCTAGATTTTTCTTGTTCAATCTTCACAAACAAAAATCATATCAATTATCCTTCTAAACTTTTACGGTCATTTTATTATTTTGAAATGTATTCATTTTAGGATTTCCACCTTTATTTATTTATCGGGCTTATTACCATTTCAAAATAACGTCACTGATTTTTAATCGGTGCTTGCACCTTCAGTTCTATCCTTTTTCATTGCACTATCATTTATTATAATGCATTCTTTATTACCTCACTTATTTTTTGTTATTTTTCTCATTATTTTATCCATCAAAACAAGTTACCAGTTTCTCTGTCCTTATGAATTCTAAACCAAAATACATTTTATAGAGGTCATCTCTTTCATTATATATCATTATTTATCTATTATTTCAAATCTTGGTTTTGCATTACTCATTGAAATATTACCACTTTCAACCTTATGTTTACATGAGAGTTTATACATCTACATATTTAAATTATAAATTTCCAGGGTTTCACAATCCCTCTTGAGCATGTATGCTTCTGCTACTTGTTCTACATCAGAATTTCTTCTTCAAACAGCGAAACGCTTTGACTCGGTCCGTTTCACGGCATTCCGACTTCGATGCCCCATTTGCCGAAATTCCGTTGCCTTTGAACTTCGGGTGATCACTCTTGAGCATGTATGCTTCTGCTACTTGTTCTACATAAGACTTCCTTCCGCAAACGGCGAAACGCTTTGACTCAGTGAGTTTCGCGGCATTCCAACTTCGATGCCCCGGTTGCCGAAATTCAGTTGCCTTTGAATTTCGGGTGATCCCTCTTGAGCATGTATGCTTCTGCTACTTGTTCTACATCAGACTTTCTTCCGCAAACGGCGAAACGCTTTGACTCGGTGAGTTTCGCAGCATTCCGACTTCGATGCCCCGGTTGCCGAAATTCAGTTGCCTTTGAATTTCGGGTGATCCCTCTTGAGCATGTACGCTTCTGCAACATGTTCTACATCAGACTTCTTTCGCAAACGGCAAAACGCTTTGACTCGGTGAGTTTCGCGGCATTCCGACTTGGATGCCCCGGTTGCCGAAATTCAGTTGCCTTTGAATTTCGGGTGATCCCTCTTGAGCATGTATGCTTCTGCTACTTGTTCTACATCAGACTTTCTTCCGCAAACGGCGAAACGCTTTGACTCGGTGAGTTTCGCGGCATTCCGACTTCGATGCCCCGGTTGCCGAAATTCAGTTGCCTTTGAATTTCGGGTGATCCCTCTTGAGCATGTATGCTTCTGCTACTTGTTCTACATCAGACTTTCTTCCGCAAACGGCGAAACGCTTTGACTCGGTGAGTTTCGCGGCATTCCGACTTCGATGCCCCGGTTGCCGAAATTCAGTTGCCTTTGAATTTCGGGTGATCCCTCTTGAGCATGTATGCTTCTGCTACTTGTTCTACATCAGACTTTCTTCCGCAAACGGCGAAACGCTTTGACTCGGTGAGTTTCGCGGCATTCCGACTTCGATGCCCCGGTTGCCGAAATTCAGTTGCCTTTGAATTTCGGGTGATCCCTCTTGAGCATGTATGCTTCTGCTACTTGTTCTACATCAGACTTTCTTCCGCAAACGGCGAAACGCTTTGACTCGGTGAGTTTCGCGGCATTCCGACTTCGATGCCCCGGTTGCCGAAATTCAGTTGCCTTTGAATTTCGGGTGATCCCTCTTGAGCATGTATGCTTCTGCTACTTGTTCTACATCAGACTTCTTCCGCAAACGGCGAAACGCTTTGACTCGGTGAGTTTCGCGGCATTCCGACTTCGATGCCCCGGTTGCCGAAATTCAGTTGCCTTTGAATTTCGGGTGATCCCTCTTGAGCATGTATGCTTCTGCTACTTGTTCTACATCAGACTTTCTTCCGCAAACGGCGAAACGCTTTGACTCGGTGAGTTTCGCGGCATTCCGACTTCGATGCCCCGGTTGCCGAAATTCAGTTGCCTTTGAATTTCGGGTGATCCCTCTTGAGCATGTATGCTTCTGCTACTTGTTCTACATCAGACTTTCTTCCGCAAACGGCGAAACGCTTTGACTCGGTGAGTTTCGCGGCATTCCGACTTCGATGCCCCGGTTGCCGAAATTCAGTTGCCTTTGAATTTCGGGTGATCCCTCTTGAGCATGTATGCTTCTGCTACTTGTTCTACATCAGACTTTCTTCCGCAAACGGCGAAACGCTTTGACTCGGTGAGTTTCGCGGCATTCCGACTTCGATGCCCCGGTTGCCGAAATTCAGTTGCCTTTGAATTTCGGGTGATCCCTCTTGAGCATGTATGCTTCTGCTACTTGTTCTACATCAGACTTTCTTCCGCAAACGGCGAAACGCTTTGACTCGGTGAGTTTCGCGGCATTCCGACTTCGATGCCCCGGTTGCCGAAATTCAGTTGCCTTTGAATTTCGGGTGATCCCTCTTGAGCATGTATGCTTCTGCTACTTGTTCTACATCAGACTTTCTTCCGCAAACGGCGAAACGCTTTGACTCGGTGAGTTTCGCGGCATTCCGACTTCGATGCCCCGGTTGCCGAAATTCAGTTGCCTTTGAATTTCGGGTGATCCCTCTTGAGCATGTATGCTTCTGCTACTTGTTCTACATCAGACTTTCTTCCGCAAACGGCGAAACGCTTTGACTCGGTGAGTTTCGCGGCATTCCGACTTCGATGCCCCGGTTGCCGAAATTCAGTTGCCTTTGAATTTCGGGTGATCCCTCTTGAGCATGTATGCTTCTGCTACTTGTTCTACATCAGACTTTCTTCCGCAAACGGCGAAACGCTTTGACTCGGTGAGTTTCGCGGCATTCCGACTTCGATGCCCCGGTTGCCGAAATTCAGTTGCCTTTGAATTTCGGGTGATCCCTCTTGAGCATGTATGCTTCTGCTACTTGTTCTACATCAGACTTCCTTCCGCAAACGGCGAAACGCTTTGACTCGGTGAGTTTCGCGGCATTCCGACTTCGATGCCCCGGTTGCCGAAATTCAGTTGCCTTTGAATTTCGGGTGATCCCTCTTGAGCATGTATGCTTCTGCTACTTGTTCTACATCAGACTTTCTTCCGCAAACGGCGAAACGCTTTGACTCGGTGAGTTTCGCGGCATTCCGACTTCGATGCCCCGGTTGCCGAAATTCAGTTGCCTTTGAATTTCGGGTGATCCCTCTTGAGCATGTATGCTTCTGCTACTTGTTCTACATCAGACTTTCTTCCGCAAACGGCGAAACGCTTTGACTCGGTGAGTTTCGCGGCATTCCGACTTCGATGCCCCGGTTGCCGAAATTCAGTTGCCTTTGAATTTCGGGTGATCCCTCTTGAGCATGTATGCTTCTGCTACTTGTTCTACATCAGACTTTCTTCCGCAAACGGCGAAACGCTTTGACTCGGTGAGTTTCGCGGCATTCCGACTTCGATGCCCCGGTTGCCGAAATTCAGTTGCCTTTGAATTTCGGGTGATCCCTCTTGAGCATGTATGCTTCTGCTACTTGTTCTACATCAGACTTTCTTCCGCAAACGGCGAAACGCTTTGACTCGGTGAGTTTCGCGGCATTCCGACTTCGATGCCCCGGTTGCCGAAATTCAGTTGCCTTTGAATTTCGGGTGATCCCTCTTGAGCATGTATGCTTCTGCTACTTGTTCTACATCAGACTTCTTCCGCAAACGGCGAAACGCTTTGACTCGGTGAGTTTCGCGGCATTCCGACTTCGATGCCCCGGTTGCCGAAATTCAGTTGCCTTTGAATTTCGGGTGATCCCTCTTGAGCATGTATGCTTCTGCTACTTGTTCTACATCAGACTTTCTTCCGCAAACGGCGAAACGCTTTGACTCGGTGAGTTTCGCGGCATTCCGACTTCGATGCCCCGGTTGCCGAAATTCAGTTGCCTTTGAATTTCGGGTGATCCCTCTTGAGCATGTATGCTTCTGCTACTTGTTCTACATCAGACTTTCTTCCGCAAACGGCGAAACGCTTTGACTCGGTGAGTTTCGCGGCATTCCGACTTCGATGCCCCGGTTGCCGAAATTCAGTTGCCTTTGAATTTCGGGTGATCCCTCTTGAGCATGTATGCTTCTGCTACTTGTTCTACATCAGACTTTCTTCCGCAAACGGCGAAACGCTTTGACTCGGTGAGTTTCGCGGCATTCCGACTTCGATGCCCGGTTGCCGAAATTCAGTTGCCTTTGAATTTCGGGTGATCCCTCTTGAGCATGTATGCTTCTGCTACTTGTTCTACATCAGACTTCTTCCGCAAACGGCGAAACGCTTTGACTCGGTGAGTTTCGCGGCATTCCGACTTCGATGCCCCGGTTGCCGAAATTCAGTTGCCTTTGAATTTCGGGTGATCCCTCTTGAGCATGTATGCTTCTGCTACTTGTTCTACATCAGACTTTCTTCCGCAAACGGCGAAACGCTTTGACTCGGTGAGTTTCGCGGCATTCCGACTTCGATGCCCCGGTTGCCGAAATTCAGTTGCCTTTGAATTTCGGGTGATCCCTCTTGAGCATGTATGCTTCTGCTACTTGTTCTACATCAGACTTTCTTCCGCAAACGGCGAAACGCTTTGACTCGGTGAGTTTCGCGGCATTCCGACTTCGATGCCCCGGTTGCCGAAATTCAGTTGCCTTTGAATTTCGGGTGATCCCTCTTGAGCATGTATGCTTCTGCTACTTGTTCTACATCAGACTTTCTTCCGCAAACGGCGAAACGCTTTGACTCGGTGAGTTTCGCGGCATTCCGACTTCGATGCCCCGGTTGCCGAAATTCAGTTGCCTTTGAATTTCGGGTGATCCCTCTTGAGCATGTATGCTTCTGCTACTTGTTCTACATCAGACTTTCTTCCGCAAACGGCGAAACGCTTTGACTCGGTGAGTTTCGCGGCATTCCGACTTCGATGCCCCGGTTGCCGAAATTCAGTTGCCTTTGAATTTCGGGTGATCCCTCTTGAGCATGTATGCTTCTGCTACTTGTTCTACATCAGACTTTCTTCCGCAAACGGCGAAACGCTTTGACTCGGTGAGTTTCGCGGCATTCCGACTTCGATGCCCGGTTGCCGAAATTCAGTTGCCTTTGAATTTCGGGTGATCCCTCTTGAGCATGTATGCTTCTGCTACTTGTTCTACATCAGACTTCTTCCGCAAACGGCGAAACGCTTTGACTCGGTGAGTTTCGCGGCATTCCGACTTCGATGCCCCGGTTGCCGAAATTCAGTTGCCTTTGAATTTCGGGTGATCCCTCTTGAGCATGTATGCTTCTGCTACTTGTTCTACATCAGACTTTCTTCCGCAAACGGCGAAACGCTTTGACTCGGTGAGTTTCGCGGCATTCCGACTTCGATGCCCCGGTTGCCGAAATTCAGTTGCCTTTGAATTTCGGGTGATCCCTCTTGAGCATGTATGCTTCTGCTACTTGTTCTACATCAGACTTTCTTCCGCAAACGGCGAAACGCTTTGACTCGGTGAGTTTCGCGGCATTCCGACTTCGATGCCCCGGTTGCCGAAATTCAGTTGCCTTTGAATTTCGGGTGATCCCTCTTGAGCATGTATGCTTCTGCTACTTGTTCTACATCAGACTTTCTTCCGCAAACGGCGAAACGCTTTGACTCGGTGAGTTTCGCGGCATTCCGACTTCGATGCCCCGGTTGCCGAAATTCAGTTGCCTTTGAATTTCGGGTGATCCCTCTTGAGCATGTATGCTTCTGCTACTTGTTCTACATCAGACTTTCTTCCGCAAACGGCGAAACGCTTTGACTCGGTGAGTTTCGCGGCATTCCGACTTCGATGCCCCGGTTGCCGAAATTCAGTTGCCTTTGAATTTCGGGTGATCCCTCTTGAGCATGTATGCTTCTGCTACTTGTTCTACATCAGACTTTCTTCCGCAAACGGCGAAACGCTTTGACTCGGTGAGTTTCGCGGCATTCCGACTTCGATGCCCCGGTTGCCGAAATTCAGTTGCCTTTGAATTTCGGGTGATCCCTCTTGAGCATGTATGCTTCTGCTACTTGTTCTACATCAGACTTTCTTCCGCAAACGGCGAAACGCTTTGACTCGGTGAGTTTCGCGGCATTCCGACTTCGATGCCCCGGTTGCCGAAATTCAGTTGCCTTTGAATTTCGGGTGATCCCTCTTGAGCATGTATGCTTCTGCTACTTGTTCTACATCAGACTTTCTTCCGCAAACGGCGAAACGCTTTGACTCGGTGAGTTTCGCGGCATTCCGACTTCGATGCCCCGGTTGCCGAAATTCAGTTGCCTTTGAATTTCGGGTGATCCCTCTTGAGCATGTATGCTTCTGCTACTTGTTCTACATCAGACTTTCTTCCGCAAACGGCGAAACGCTTTGACTCGGTGAGTTTCGCGGCATTCCGACTTCGATGCCCCGGTTGCCGAAATTCAGTTGCCTTTGAATTTCGGGTGATCCCTCTTGAGCATGTATGCTTCTGCTACTTGTTCTACATCAGACTTCTTCCGCAAACGGCGAAACGCTTTGACTCGGTGAGTTTCGCGGCATTCCGACTTCGATGCCCCGGTTGCCGAAATTCAGTTGCCTTTGAATTTCGGGTGATCCCTCTTGAGCATGTATGCTTCTGCTACTTGTTCTACATCAGACTTTCTTCCGCAAACGGCGAAACGCTTTGACTCGGTGAGTTTCGCGGCATTCCGACTTCGATGCCCCGGTTGCCGAAATTCAGTTGCCTTTGAATTTCGGGTGATCCCTCTTGAGCATGTATGCTTCTGCTACTTGTTCTACATCAGACTTTCTTCCGCAAACGGCGAAACGCTTTGACTCGGTGAGTTTCGCGGCATTCCGACTTCGATGCCCCGGTTGCCGAAATTCAGTTGCCTTTGAATTTCGGGTGATCCCTCTTGAGCATGTATGCTTCTGCTACTTGTTCTACATCAGACTTTCTTCCGCAAACGGCGAAACGCTTTGACTCGGTGAGTTTCGCGGCATTCCGACTTCGATGCCCCGGTTGCCGAAATTCAGTTGCCTTTGAATTTCGGGTGATCCCTCTTGAGCATGTATGCTTCTGCTACTTGTTCTACATCAGACTTTCTTCCGCAAACGGCGAAACGCTTTGACTCGGTGAGTTTCGCGGCATTCCGACTTCGATGCCCCGGTTGCCGAAATTCAGTTGCCTTTGAATTTCGGGTGATCCCTCTTGAGCATGTATGCTTCTGCTACTTGTTCTACATCAGACTTTCTTCCGCAAACGGCGAAACGCTTTGACTCGGTGAGTTTCGCGGCATTCCGACTTCGATGCCCCGGTTGCCGAAATTCAGTTGCCTTTGAATTTCGGGTGATCCCTCTTGAGCATGTATGCTTCTGCTACTTGTTCTACATCAGACTTTCTTCCGCAAACGGCGAAACGCTTTGACTCGGTGAGTTTCGCGGCATTCCGACTTCGATGCCCCGGTTGCCGAAATTCAGTTGCCTTTGAATTTCGGGTGATCCCTCTTGAGCATGTATGCTTCTGCTACTTGTTCTACATCAGACTTTCTTCCGCAAACGGCGAAACGCTTTGACTCGGTGAGTTTCGCGGCATTCCGACTTCGATGCCCCGGTTGCCGAAATTCAGTTGCCTTTGAATTTCGGGTGATCCCTCTTGAGCATGTATGCTTCTGCTACTTGTTCTACATCAGACTTTCTTCCGCAAACGGCGAAACGCTTTGACTCGGTGAGTTTCGCGGCATTCCGACTTCGATGCCCCGGTTGCCGAAATTCAGTTGCCTTTGAATTTCGGGTGATCCCTCTTGAGCATGTATGCTTCTGCTACTTGTTCTACATCAGACTTTCTTCCGCAAACGGCGAAACGCTTTGACTCGGTGAGTTTCGCGGCATTCCGACTTCGATGCCCCGGTTGCCGAAATTCAGTTGCCTTTGAATTTCGGGTGATCCCTCTTGAGCATGTATGCTTCTGCTACTTGTTCTACATCAGACTTTCTTCCGCAAACGGCGAAACGCTTTGACTCGGTGAGTTTCGCGGCATTCCGACTTCGATGCCCCGGTTGCCGAAATTCAGTTGCCTTTGAATTTCGGGTGATCCCTCTTGAGCATGTATGCTTCTGCTACTTGTTCTACATCAGACTTTCTTCCGCAAACGGCGAAACGCTTTGACTCGGTGAGTTTCGCGGCATTCCGACTTCGATGCCCCGGTTGCCGAAATTCAGTTGCCTTTGAATTTCGGGTGATCCCTCTTGAGCATGTATGCTTCTGCTACTTGTTCTACATCAGACTTTCTTCCGCAAACGGCGAAACGCTTTGACTCGGTGAGTTTCGCGGCATTCCGACTTCGATGCCCCGGTTGCCGAAATTCAGTTGCCTTTGAATTTCGGGTGATCCCTCTTGAGCATGTATGCTTCTGCTACTTGTTCTACATCAGACTTTCTTCCGCAAACGGCGAAACGCTTTGACTCGGTGAGTTTCGCGGCATTCCGACTTCGATGCCCCGGTTGCCGAAATTCAGTTGCCTTTGAATTTCGGGTGATCCCTCTTGAGCATGTATGCTTCTGCTACTTGTTCTACATCAGACTTTCTTCCGCAAACGGCGAAACGCTTTGACTCGGTGAGTTTCGCGGCATTCCGACTTCGATGCCCCGGTTGCCGAAATTCAGTTGCCTTTGAATTTCGGGTGATCCCTCTTGAGCATGTATGCTTCTGCTACTTGTTCTACATCAGACTTTCTTCCGCAAACGGCGAAACGCTTTGACTCGGTGAGTTTCGCGGCATTCCGACTTCGATGCCCCGGTTGCCGAAATTCAGTTGCCTTTGAATTTCGGGTGATCCCTCTTGAGCATGTATGCTTCTGCTACTTGTTCTACATCAGACTTTCTTCCGCAAACGGCGAAACGCTTTGACTCGGTGAGTTTCGCGGCATTCCGACTTCGATGCCCCGGTTGCCGAAATTCAGTTGCCTTTGAATTTCGGGTGATCCCTCTTGAGCATGTATGCTTCTGCTACTTGTTCTACATCAGACTTTCTTCCGCAAACGGCGAAACGCTTTGACTCGGTGAGTTTCGCGGCATTCCGACTTCGATGCCCCGGTTGCCGAAATTCAGTTGCCTTTGAATTTCGGGTGATCCCTCTTGAGCATGTATGCTTCTGCTACTTGTTCTACATCAGACTTTCTTCCGCAAACGGCGAAACGCTTTGACTCGGTGAGTTTCGCGGCATTCCGACTTCGATGCCCCGGTTGCCGAAATTCAGTTGCCTTTGAATTTCGGGTGATCCCTCTTGAGCATGTATGCTTCTGCTACTTGTTCTACATCAGACTTTCTTCCGCAAACGGCGAAACGCTTTGACTCGGTGAGTTTCGCGGCATTCCGACTTCGATGCCCCGGTTGCCGAAATTCAGTTGCCTTTGAATTTCGGGTGATCCCTCTTGAGCATGTATGCTTCTGCTACTTGTTCTACATCAGACTTTCTTCCGCAAACGGCGAAACGCTTTGACTCGGTGAGTTTCGCGGCATTCCGACTTCGATGCCCCGGTTGCCGAAATTCAGTTGCCTTTGAATTTCGGGTGATCCCTCTTGAGCATGTATGCTTCTGCTACTTGTTCTACATCAGACTTTCTTCCGCAAACGGCGAAACGCTTTGACTCGGTGAGTTTCGCGGCATTCCGACTTCGATGCCCCGGTTGCCGAAATTCAGTTGCCTTTGAATTTCGGGTGATCCCTCTTGAGCATGTATGCTTCTGCTACTTGTTCTACATCAGACTTTCTTCCGCAAACGGCGAAACGCTTTGACTCGGTGAGTTTCGCGGCATTCCGACTTCGATGCCCCGGTTGCCGAAATTCAGTTGCCTTTGAATTTCGGGTGATCCCTCTTGAGCATGTATGCTTCTGCTACTTGTTCTACATCAGACTTTCTTCCGCAAACGGCGAAACGCTTTGACTCGGTGAGTTTCGCGGCATTCCGACTTCGATGCCCCGGTTGCCGAAATTCAGTTGCCTTTGAATTTCGGGTGATCCCTCTTGAGCATGTATGCTTCTGCTACTTGTTCTACATCAGACTTTCTTCCGCAAACGGCGAAACGCTTTGACTCGGTGAGTTTCGCGGCATTCCGACTTCGATGCCCCGGTTGCCGAAATTCAGTTGCCTTTGAATTTCGGGTGATCCCTCTTGAGCATGTATGCTTCTGCTACTTGTTCTACATCAGACTTTCTTCCGCAAACGGCGAAACGCTTTGACTCGGTGAGTTTCGCGGCATTCCGACTTCGATGCCCCGGTTGCCGAAATTCAGTTGCCTTTGAATTTCGGGTGATCCCTCTTGAGCATGTATGCTTCTGCTACTTGTTCTACATCAGACTTTCTTCCGCAAACGGCGAAACGCTTTGACTCGGTGAGTTTCGCGGCATTCCGACTTCGATGCCCCGGTTGCCGAAATTCAGTTGCCTTTGAATTTCGGGTGATCCCTCTTGAGCATGTATGCTTCTGCTACTTGTTCTACATCAGACTTTCTTCCGCAAACGGCGAAACGCTTTGACTCGGTGAGTTTCGCGGCATTCCGACTTCGATGCCCCGGTTGCCGAAATTCAGTTGCCTTTGAATTTCGGGTGATCCCTCTTGAGCATGTATGCTTCTGCTACTTGTTCTACATCAGACTTTCTTCCGCAAACGGCGAAACGCTTTGACTCGGTGAGTTTCGCGGCATTCCGACTTCGATGCCCCGGTTGCCGAAATTCAGTTGCCTTTGAATTTCGGGTGATCCCTCTTGAGCATGTATGCTTCTGCTACTTGTTCTACATCAGACTTTCTTCCGCAAACGGCGAAACGCTTTGACTCGGTGAGTTTCGCGGCATTCCGACTTCGATGCCCCGGTTGCCGAAATTCAGTTGCCTTTGAATTTCGGGTGATCCCTCTTGAGCATGTATGCTTCTGCTACTTGTTCTACATCAGACTTTCTTCCGCAAACGGCGAAACGCTTTGACTCGGTGAGTTTCGCGGCATTCCGACTTCGATGCCCCGGTTGCCGAAATTCAGTTGCCTTTGAATTTCGGGTGATCCCTCTTGAGCATGTATGCTTCTGCTACTTGTTCTACATCAGACTTTCTTCCGCAAACGGCGAAACGCTTTGACTCGGTGAGTTTCGCGGCATTCCGACTTCGATGCCCCGGTTGCCGAAATTCAGTTGCCTTTGAATTTCGGGTGATCCCTCTTGAGCATGTATGCTTCTGCTACTTGTTCTACATCAGACTTTCTTCCGCAAACGGCGAAACGCTTTGACTCGGTGAGTTTCGCGGCATTCCGACTTCGATGCCCCGGTTGCCGAAATTCAGTTGCCTTTGAATTTCGGGTGATCCCTCTTGAGCATGTATGCTTCTGCTACTTGTTCTACATCAGACTTTCTTCCGCAAACGGCGAAACGCTTTGACTCGGTGAGTTTCGCGGCATTCCGACTTCGATGCCCCGGTTGCCGAAATTCAGTTGCCTTTGAATTTCGGGTGATCCCTCTTGAGCATGTATGCTTCTGCTACTTGTTCTACATCAGACTTTCTTCCGCAAACGGCGAAACGCTTTGACTCGGTGAGTTTCGCGGCATTCCGACTTCGATGCCCCGGTTGCCGAAATTCAGTTGCCTTTGAATTTCGGGTGATCCCTCTTGAGCATGTATGCTTCTGCTACTTGTTCTACATCAGACTTTCTTCCGCAAACGGCGAAACGCTTTGACTCGGTGAGTTTCGCGGCATTCCGACTTCGATGCCCCGGTTGCCGAAATTCAGTTGCCTTTGAATTTCGGGTGATCCCTCTTGAGCATGTATGCTTCTGCTACTTGTTCTACATCAGACTTTCTTCCGCAAACGGCGAAACGCTTTGACTCGGTGAGTTTCGCGGCATTCCGACTTCGATGCCCCGGTTGCCGAAATTCAGTTGCCTTTGAATTTCGGGTGATCCCTCTTGAGCATGTATGCTTCTGCTACTTGTTCTACATCAGACTTTCTTCCGCAAACGGCGAAACGCTTTGACTCGGTGAGTTTCGCGGCATTCCGACTTCGATGCCCCGGTTGCCGAAATTCAGTTGCCTTTGAATTTCGGGTGATCCCTCTTGAGCATGTATGCTTCTGCTACTTGTTCTACATCAGACTTTCTTCCGCAAACGGCGAAACGCTTTGACTCGGTGAGTTTCGCGGCATTCCGACTTCGATGCCCCGGTTGCCGAAATTCAGTTGCCTTTGAATTTCGGGTGATCCCTCTTGAGCATGTATGCTTCTGCTACTTGTTCTACATCAGACTTTCTTCCGCAAACGGCGAAACGCTTTGACTCGGTGAGTTTCGCGGCATTCCGACTTCGATGCCCCGGTTGCCGAAATTCAGTTGCCTTTGAATTTCGGGTGATCCCTCTTGAGCATGTATGCTTCTGCTACTTGTTCTACATCAGACTTTCTTCCGCAAACGGCGAAACGCTTTGACTCGGTGAGTTTCGCGGCATTCCGACTTCGATGCCCCGGTTGCCGAAATTCAGTTGCCTTTGAATTTCGGGTGATCCCTCTTGAGCATGTATGCTTCTGCTACTTGTTCTACATCAGACTTTCTTCCGCAAACGGCGAAACGCTTTGACTCGGTGAGTTTCGCGGCATTCCGACTTCGATGCCCCGGTTGCCGAAATTCAGTTGCCTTTGAATTTCGGGTGATCCCTCTTGAGCATGTATGCTTCTGCTACTTGTTCTACATCAGACTTTCTTCCGCAAACGGCGAAACGCTTTGACTCGGTGAGTTTCGCGGCATTCCGACTTCGATGCCCCGGTTGCCGAAATTCAGTTGCCTTTGAATTTCGGGTGATCCCTCTTGAGCATGTATGCTTCTGCTACTTGTTCTACATCAGACTTTCTTCCGCAAACGGCGAAACGCTTTGACTCGGTGAGTTTCGCGGCATTCCGACTTCGATGCCCCGGTTGCCGAAATTCAGTTGCCTTTGAATTTCGGGTGATCCCTCTTGAGCATGTATGCTTCTGCTACTTGTTCTACATCAGACTTTCTTCCGCAAACGGCGAAACGCTTTGACTCGGTGAGTTTCGCGGCATTCCGACTTCGATGCCCCGGTTGCCGAAATTCAGTTGCCTTTGAATTTCGGGTGATCCCTCTTGAGCATGTATGCTTCTGCTACTTGTTCTACATCAGACTTTCTTCCGCAAACGGCGAAACGCTTTGACTCGGTGAGTTTCGCGGCATTCCGACTTCGATGCCCCGGTTGCCGAAATTCAGTTGCCTTTGAATTTCGGGTGATCCCTCTTGAGCATGTATGCTTCTGCTACTTGTTCTACATCAGACTTTCTTCCGCAAACGGCGAAACGCTTTGACTCGGTGAGTTTCGCGGCATTCCGACTTCGATGCCCCGGTTGCCGAAATTCAGTTGCCTTTGAATTTCGGGTGATCCCTCTTGAGCATGTATGCTTCTGCTACTTGTTCTACATCAGACTTTCTTCCGCAAACGGCGAAACGCTTTGACTCGGTGAGTTTCGCGGCATTCCGACTTCGATGCCCCGGTTGCCGAAATTCAGTTGCCTTTGAATTTCGGGTGATCCCTCTTGAGCATGTATGCTTCTGCTACTTGTTCTACATCAGACTTTCTTCCGCAAACGGCGAAACGCTTTGACTCGGTGAGTTTCGCGGCATTCCGACTTCGATGCCCCGGTTGCCGAAATTCAGTTGCCTTTGAATTTCGGGTGATCCCTCTTGAGCATGTATGCTTCTGCTACTTGTTCTACATCAGACTTTCTTCCGCAAACGGCGAAACGCTTTGACTCGGTGAGTTTCGCGGCATTCCGACTTCGATGCCCCGGTTGCCGAAATTCAGTTGCCTTTGAATTTCGGGTGATCCCTCTTGAGCATGTATGCTTCTGCTACTTGTTCTACATCAGACTTTCTTCCGCAAACGGCGAAACGCTTTGACTCGGTGAGTTTCGCGGCATTCCGACTTCGATGCCCCGGTTGCCGAAATTCAGTTGCCTTTGAATTTCGGGTGATCCCTCTTGAGCATGTATGCTTCTGCTACTTGTTCTACATCAGACTTTCTTCCGCAAACGGCGAAACGCTTTGACTCGGTGAGTTTCGCGGCATTCCGACTTCGATGCCCCGGTTGCCGAAATTCAGTTGCCTTTGAATTTCGGGTGATCCCTCTTGAGCATGTATGCTTCTGCTACTTGTTCTACATCAGACTTTCTTCCGCAAACGGCGAAACGCTTTGACTCGGTGAGTTTCGCGGCATTCCGACTTCGATGCCCCGGTTGCCGAAATTCAGTTGCCTTTGAATTTCGGGTGATCCCTCTTGAGCATGTATGCTTCTGCTACTTGTTCTACATCAGACTTCTTCCGCAAACGGCGAAACGCTTTGACTCGGTGAGTTTCGCGGCATTCCGACTTCGATGCCCCGGTTGCCGAAATTCAGTTGCCTTTGAATTTCGGGTGATCCCTCTTGAGCATGTATGCTTCTGCTACTTGTTCTACATCAGACTTTCTTCCGCAAACGGCGAAACGCTTTGACTCGGTGAGTTTCGCGGCATTCCGACTTCGATGCCCCGGTTGCCGAAATTCAGTTGCCTTTGAATTTCGGGTGATCCCTCTTGAGCATGTATGCTTCTGCTACTTGTTCTACATCAGACTTTCTTCCGCAAACGGCGAAACGCTTTGACTCGGTGAGTTTCGCGGCATTCCGACTTCGATGCCCCGGTTGCCGAAATTCAGTTGCCTTTGAATTTCGGGTGATCCCTCTTGAGCATGTATGCTTCTGCTACTTGTTCTACATCAGACTTTCTTCCGCAAACGGCGAAACGCTTTGACTCGGTGAGTTTCGCGGCATTCCGACTTCGATGCCCCGGTTGCCGAAATTCAGTTGCCTTTGAATTTCGGGTGATCCCTCTTGAGCATGTATGCTTCTGCTACTTGTTCTACATCAGACTTTCTTCCGCAAACGGCGAAACGCTTTGACTCGGTGAGTTTCGCGGCATTCCGACTTCGATGCCCCGGTTGCCGAAATTCAGTTGCCTTTGAATTTCGGGTGATCCCTCTTGAGCATGTATGCTTCTGCTACTTGTTCTACATCAGACTTTCTTCCGCAAACGGCGAAACGCTTTGACTCGGTGAGTTTCGCGGCATTCCGACTTCGATGCCCCGGTTGCCGAAATTCAGTTGCCTTTGAATTTCGGGTGATCCCTCTTGAGCATGTATGCTTCTGCTACTTGTTCTACATCAGACTTTCTTCCGCAAACGGCGAAACGCTTTGACTCGGTGAGTTTCGCGGCATTCCGACTTCGATGCCCCGGTTGCCGAAATTCAGTTGCCTTTGAATTTCGGGTGATCCCTCTTGAGCATGTATGCTTCTGCTACTTGTTCTACATCAGACTTTCTTCCGCAAACGGCGAAACGCTTTGACTCGGTGAGTTTCGCGGCATTCCGACTTCGATGCCCCGGTTGCCGAAATTCAGTTGCCTTTGAATTTCGGGTGATCCCTCTTGAGCATGTATGCTTCTGCTACTTGTTCTACATCAGACTTTCTTCCGCAAACGGCGAAACGCTTTGACTCGGTGAGTTTCGCGGCATTCCGACTTCGATGCCCCGGTTGCCGAAATTCAGTTGCCTTTGAATTTCGGGTGATCCCTCTTGAGCATGTATGCTTCTGCTACTTGTTCTACATCAGACTTTCTTCCGCAAACGGCGAAACGCTTTGACTCGGTGAGTTTCGCGGCATTCCGACTTCGATGCCCCGGTTGCCGAAATTCAGTTGCCTTTGAATTTCGGGTGATCCCTCTTGAGCATGTATGCTTCTGCTACTTGTTCTACATCAGACTTTCTTCCGCAAACGGCGAAACGCTTTGACTCGGTGAGTTTCGCGGCATTCCGACTTCGATGCCCCGGTTGCCGAAATTCAGTTGCCTTTGAATTTCGGGTGATCCCTCTTGAGCATGTATGCTTCTGCTACTTGTTCTACATCAGACTTTCTTCCGCAAACGGCGAAACGCTTTGACTCGGTGAGTTTCGCGGCATTCCGACTTCGATGCCCCGGTTGCCGAAATTCAGTTGCCTTTGAATTTCGGGTGATCCCTCTTGAGCATGTATGCTTCTGCTACTTGTTCTACATCAGACTTTCTTCCGCAAACGGCGAAACGCTTTGACTCGGTGAGTTTCGCGGCATTCCGACTTCGATGCCCCGGTTGCCGAAATTCAGTTGCCTTTGAATTTCGGGTGATCCCTCTTGAGCATGTATGCTTCTGCTACTTGTTCTACATCAGACTTTCTTCCGCAAACGGCGAAACGCTTTGACTCGGTGAGTTTCGCGGCATTCCGACTTCGATGCCCCGGTTGCCGAAATTCAGTTGCCTTTGAATTTCGGGTGATCCCTCTTGAGCATGTATGCTTCTGCTACTTGTTCTACATCAGACTTTCTTCCGCAAACGGCGAAACGCTTTGACTCGGTGAGTTTCGCGGCATTCCGACTTCGATGCCCCGGTTGCCGAAATTCAGTTGCCTTTGAATTTCGGGTGATCCCTCTTGAGCATGTATGCTTCTGCTACTTGTTCTACATCAGACTTTCTTCCGCAAACGGCGAAACGCTTTGACTCGGTGAGTTTCGCGGCATTCCGACTTCGATGCCCCGGTTGCCGAAATTCAGTTGCCTTTGAATTTCGGGTGATCCCTCTTGAGCATGTATGCTTCTGCTACTTGTTCTACATCAGACTTTCTTCCGCAAACGGCGAAACGCTTTGACTCGGTGAGTTTCGCGGCATTCCGACTTCGATGCCCCGGTTGCCGAAATTCAGTTGCCTTTGAATTTCGGGTGATCCCTCTTGAGCATGTATGCTTCTGCTACTTGTTCTACATCAGACTTTCTTCCGCAAACGGCGAAACGCTTTGACTCGGTGAGTTTCGCGGCATTCCGACTTCGATGCCCCGGTTGCCGAAATTCAGTTGCCTTTGAATTTCGGGTGATCCCTCTTGAGCATGTATGCTTCTGCTACTTGTTCTACATCAGACTTTCTTCCGCAAACGGCGAAACGCTTTGACTCGGTGAGTTTCGCGGCATTCCGACTTCGATGCCCCGGTTGCCGAAATTCAGTTGCCTTTGAATTTCGGGTGATCCCTCTTGAGCATGTATGCTTCTGCTACTTGTTCTACATCAGACTTTCTTCCGCAAACGGCGAAACGCTTTGACTCGGTGAGTTTCGCGGCATTCCGACTTCGATGCCCCGGTTGCCGAAATTCAGTTGCCTTTGAATTTCGGGTGATCCCTCTTGAGCATGTATGCTTCTGCTACTTGTTCTACATCAGACTTTCTTCCGCAAACGGCGAAACGCTTTGACTCGGTGAGTTTCGCGGCATTCCGACTTCGATGCCCCGGTTGCCGAAATTCAGTTGCCTTTGAATTTCGGGTGATCCCTCTTGAGCATGTATGCTTCTGCTACTTGTTCTACATCAGACTTTCTTCCGCAAACGGCGAAACGCTTTGACTCGGTGAGTTTCGCGGCATTCCGACTTCGATGCCCCGGTTGCCGAAATTCAGTTGCCTTTGAATTTCGGGTGATCCCTCTTGAGCATGTATGCTTCTGCTACTTGTTCTACATCAGACTTTCTTCCGCAAACGGCGAAACGCTTTGACTCGGTGAGTTTCGCGGCATTCCGACTTCGATGCCCGGTTGCCGAAATTCAGTTGCCTTTGAATTTCGGGTGATCCCTCTTGAGCATGTATGCTTCTGCTACTTGTTCTACATCAGACTTTCTTCCGCAAACGGCGAAACGCTTTGACTCGGTGAGTTTCGCGGCATTCCGACTTCGATGCCCCGGTTGCCGAAATTCAGTTGCCTTTGAATTTCGGGTGATCCCTCTTGAGCATGTATGCTTCTGCTACTTGTTCTACATCAGACTTTCTTCCGCAAACGGCGAAACGCTTTGACTCGGTGAGTTTCGCGGCATTCCGACTTCGATGCCCCGGTTGCCGAAATTCAGTTGCCTTTGAATTTCGGGTGATCCCTCTTGAGCATGTATGCTTCTGCTACTTGTTCTACATCAGACTTTCTTCCGCAAACGGCGAAACGCTTTGACTCGGTGAGTTTCGCGGCATTCCGACTTCGATGCCCCGGTTGCCGAAATTCAGTTGCCTTTGAATTTCGGGTGATCCCTCTTGAGCATGTATGCTTCTGCTACTTGTTCTACATCAGACTTCTTCCGCAAACGGCGAAACGCTTTGACTCGGTGAGTTTCGCGGCATTCCGACTTCGATGCCCCGGTTGCCGAAATTCAGTTGCCTTTGAATTTCGGGTGATCCCTCTTGAGCATGTATGCTTCTGCTACTTGTTCTACATCAGACTTTCTTCCGCAAACGGCGAAACGCTTTGACTCGGTGAGTTTCGCGGCATTCCGACTTCGATGCCCCGGTTGCCGAAATTCAGTTGCCTTTGAATTTCGGGTGATCCCTCTTGAGCATGTATGCTTCTGCTACTTGTTCTACATCAGACTTTCTTCCGCAAACGGCGAAACGCTTTGACTCGGTGAGTTTCGCGGCATTCCGACTTCGATGCCCCGGTTGCCGAAATTCAGTTGCCTTTGAATTTCGGGTGATCCCTCTTGAGCATGTATGCTTCTGCTACTTGTTCTACATCAGACTTTCTTCCGCAAACGGCGAAACGCTTTGACTCGGTGAGTTTCGCGGCATTCCGACTTCGATGCCCCGGTTGCCGAAATTCAGTTGCCTTTGAATTTCGGGTGATCCCTCTTGAGCATGTATGCTTCTGCTACTTGTTCTACATCAGACTTTCTTCCGCAAACGGCGAAACGCTTTGACTCGGTGAGTTTCGCGGCATTCCGACTTCGATGCCCCGGTTGCCGAAATTCAGTTGCCTTTGAATTTCGGGTGATCCCTCTTGAGCATGTATGCTTCTGCTACTTGTTCTACATCAGACTTTCTTCCGCAAACGGCGAAACGCTTTGACTCGGTGAGTTTCGCGGCATTCCGACTTCGATGCCCGGTTGCCGAAATTCAGTTGCCTTTGAATTTCGGGTGATCCCTCTTGAGCATGTATGCTTCTGCTACTTGTTCTACATCAGACTTTCTTCCGCAAACGGCGAAACGCTTTGACTCGGTGAGTTTCGCGGCATTCCGACTTCGATGCCCGGTTGCCGAAATTCAGTTGCCTTTGAATTTCGGGTGATCCCTCTTGAGCATGTATGCTTCTGCTACTTGTTCTACATCATACTTTCTTCCGCAAACGGCGAAACGCTTTGACTCGGTGAGTTTCGCGGCATTCCGACTTCGATGCCCCGGTTGCCGAAATTCAGTTGCCTTTGAATTTCGGGTGATCCCTCTTGAGCATGTATGCTTCTGCTACTTGTTCTACATCAGACTTCTTCCGCAAACGGCGAAACGCTTTGACTCGGTGAGTTTCGCGGCATTCCGACTTCGATGCCCGGTTGCCGAAATTCAGTTGCCTTTGAATTTCGGGTGATCCCTCTTGAGCATGTATGCTTCTGCTACTTGTTCTACATCAGACTTTCTTCCGCAAACGGCGAAACGCTTTGACTCGGTGAGTTTCGCGGCATTCCGACTTCGATGCCCCGGTTGCCGAAATTCAGTTGCCTTTGAATTTCGGGTGATCCCTCTTGAGCATGTATGCTTCTGCTACTTGTTCTACATCAGACTTTCTTCCGCAAACGGCGAAACGCTTTGACTCGGTGAGTTTCGCGGCATTCCGACTTCGATGCCCCGGTTGCCGAAATTCAGTTGCCTTTGAATTTCGGGTGATCCCTCTTGAGCATGTATGCTTCTGCTACTTGTTCTACATCACTTTCTTCCGCAAACGGCGAAACGCTTTGACTCGGTGAGTTTCGCGGCATTCCGACTTCGATGCCCGGTTGCCGAAATTCAGTTGCCTTTGAATTTCGGGTGATCCCTCTTGAGCATGTATGCTTCTGCTACTTGTTCTACATCATACTTTCTTCCGCAAACGGCGAAACGCTTTGACTCGGTGAGTTTCGCGGCATTCCGACTTCGATGCCCCGGTTGCCGAAATTCAGTTGCCTTTGAATTTCGGGTGATCCCTCTTGAGCATGTATGCTTCTGCTACTTGTTCTACATCATACTTTCTTCCGCAAACGGCGAAACGCTTTGACTCGGTGAGTTTCGCGGCATTCCGACTTCGATGCCCCGGTTGCCGAAATTCAGTTGCCTTTGAATTTCGGGTGATCCCTCTTGAGCATGTATGCTTCTGCTACTTGTTCTACATCATA
>CM055350.1:2320631-2349296 GCA_029228515.1 Populus alba x Populus x berolinensis | reverse complement strand
TTCGATGCCCCGGTTGCCGAAATTCAGTTGCCTTTGAATTTCGGGTGATCCCTCTTGAGCATGTATGCTTCTGCTACTTGTTCTACATCATCTCCTTCCGCAAACGGCGAAACGCTTTGACTCGGTGAGTTTCGCGGCATTCCGACTTCGATGCCCCGTTGCCGAAATTCAGTTGCCTTTGAATTTCGGGTGATCCCTCTTGAGCATGTATGCTTCTGCTACTTGTTCTACATCAAACTTCCTTCCGCAAACAGCGAAACGCTTTGACTCGGTGAGTTTCGCGGCATTCCGACTTCGATGCCCCGGTTGCCGAAATTCAGTTGCCTTTGAATTTCGGTGATCCCTCTTGAGCATGTATGCTTCTGCTACTTGTTCTACATCACACTTCTTCCGCAAACGGCGAAACGCTTTGACTCGGTGAGTTTCGCGGCATTCCGACTTCGATGCCCCGGTTGCCGAAATTCAGTTGCCTTTGAATTTCGGGTGATCCCTCTTGAGCATGTATGCTTCTGCTACTTGTTCTACATCAGACTTCCTTCCGCAAACGGCGAAACGCTTTGACTCGGTGAGTTTCGCGGCATTCCGACTTCGATGCCCGGTTGCCGAAATTCAGTTGCCTTTGAATTTCGGGTGATCCCTCTTGAGCATGTATGCTTCTGCTACTTGTTCTACATCAAACTTCCTTCCGCAAAAGCGAAACGCTTTGACTCGTGAGTTTCGCGGCATTCCGACTTCGATGCCCCGGTTGCCGAAATTCAGTTGCCTTTGAATTTCGGTGATCCCTCTTGAGCATGTATGCTTCTGCTACTTGTTCTACATCACTTCCTTCCGCAAACGCGAAACGCTTTGACTCGGTGAGTTTCGCGGCATTCCGACTTCGATGCCCCGGTTGCCGAAATTCAGTTGCCTTTGAATTTCGGGTGATCCCTCTTGAGCATGTATGCTTCTGCTACTTGTTCTACATCAGACTTCCTTCCGCAAAGGGAAACGCTTTGACTCGTGAGTTTCGCGGCATTCCGACTTCGATGCCCCGGTTGCCGAAATTCAGTTGCCTTTGAATTTCGGGTGATCCCTCTTGAGCATGTATGCTTCTGCTACTTGTTCTACATCAGACTCTTCCTTCCGCAAACGGCGAAACGCTTTGACTCGGTGAGTTTCGCGGCATTCCGACTTCGATGCCCCGGTTGCCGAAATTCAGTTGCCTTTGAATTTCGGGTGATCCCTCTTGAGCATGTATGCTTCTGCTACTTGTTCTACATCACACTTCTTCCGCAAACGGCGAAACGCTTTGACTCGGTGAGTTTCGCGGCATTCCGACTTCGATGCCCCGGTTGCCGAAATTCAGTTGCCTTTGAATTTCGGGTGATCCCTCTTGAGCATGTATGCTTCTGCTACTTGTTCTACATCAAACTTCCTTCCGCAAACAGCGAAACGCTTTGACTCGGTGAGTTTCGCGGCATTCCGACTTCGATGCCCCGGTTGCCGAAATTCAGTTGCCTTTGAATTTCGGGTGATCCCTCTTGAGCATGTATGCTTCTGCTACTTGTTCTACATCAGACTTCTTCCGCAAACGGCGAAACGCTTTGACTCGGTGAGTTTCGCGGCATTCCGACTTCGATGCCCCGGTTGCCGAAATTCAGTTGCCTTTGAATTTCGGGTGATCCCTCTTGAGCATGTATGCTTCTGCTACTTGTTCTACATCAGACTTCTTCCGCAAAGCGAAACGCTTTGACTCGGTGAGTTTCGCGGCATTCCGACTTCGATGCCCCGGTTGCCGAAATTCAGTTGCCTTTGAATTTCGGGTGATCCCTCTTGAGCATGTATGCTTCTGCTACTTGTTCTACATCAGACTTCTTCCGCAAAGCGAAACGCTTTGACTCGGTGAGTTTCGCGGCATTCCGACTTCGATGCCCCAGTTGCCGAAATTCAGTTGCCTTTGAATTTCGGGTGATCCCTCTTGAGCATGTATGCTTCTGCTACTTGTTCTACATCAGACTTCTTCCGCAAACGGCGAAACGCTTTGACTCGGTGAGTTTCGCGGCATTCCGACTTCGATGCCCCGGTTGCCGAAATTCAGTTGCCTTTGAATTTCGGGTGATCCCTCTTGAGCATGTATGCTTCTGCTACTTGTTCTACATCAGACTTCCTTCCGCAAATAGCGAAACGCTTTGACTCGGTGAGTTTCGCGGCATTCCGACTTCGATGCCCCGGTTGCCGAAATTCAGTTGCCTTTGAATTTCGGGTGATCCCTCTTGAGCATGTATGCTTCTGCTACTTGTTCTACATCATACTTCTTCCGCAAACTGCGAAACGCTTTGACTCGGTGAGTTTCGCGGCATTCCGACTTCGATGCCCCGGTTGCCGAAATTCAGTTGCCTTTGAATTTCGTGTGATCCCTCTTGAGCATGTATGCTTCTGCTACTTGTTCTACATCAGACTTCTTCCGCAAACGGGAAACGCTTTGACTCGGTGAGTTTCGCGGCATTCCGACTTCGATGCCCCGGTTGCCGAAATTCAGTTGCCTTTGAATTTCGGGTGATCCTCTTGAGCATGTATGCTTCTGCTACTTGTTCTACATCACACTTCCTCCGCAAACGGCGAAACGCTTTGACTCGGTGAGTTTCGCGGCATTCCGACTTCGATGCCCCGGTTGCCGAAATTCAGTTGCCTTTGAATTTCGGGTGATCCCTCTTGAGCATGTATGCTTCTGCTACTTGTTCTACATCAGACTTCCTTCCGCAAACGGCGAAACGCTTTGACTCGGTGTTTTCGCGGCATTCCGACTTCGATGCCCCGGTTGCCGAAATTCAGTTGCCTTTGAATTTCGGGTGATCCCTCTTGAGCATGTATGCTTCTGCTACTTGTTTCTACATCAAACTTCTTCCGCAAACAAGCGAAACGCTTTGACTCGGTGAGTTTCGCGGCATTCCGACTTCGATGCCCGGTTGCCGAAATTCAGTTGCCTTTGAATTTCGGTGATCCCTCTTGAGCATGTATGCTTCTGCTACTTGTTCTACATCACACTTTTCCTTCCGCAAACGGCGAAACGCTTTGACTCGGTGAGTTTCGCGGCATTCCAACTTCGATGCCCAGTTGTCGAAATTTAGTTGCCTTTGAATTTCGGGTGACCCCTCTTGAGCATGTATGCTTCTGCTACTTGTTCTACATCAGACTTCCTTCCGCAAACGGCGAAACGCTTTGACTCGGTGAGTTTCGCGGCATTCCGACTTCGATGCCCCGGTTGCCGAAATTCAGTTGCCTTTGAATTTCGGGTGATCCCTCTTGAGCATGTATGCTTCTGCTACTTGTTCTACATCAGACTTCCTTCTGCAATTAGCGAAACGCTTTGACTCGGTGAGTTTCGCGGCATTCGGACTTCGATGCCCCGGTTGCCGAAATTCAGTTGCCTTTGAATTTCGGGTGATACCTTTTGAGCATGTATGCTTCTGCTACTTGTTCTACATCAAACTTCCTTCCGCAAACGGCGAAACGCTTTGACTCGGTGAGTTTCGTGGCATTCCGACTTCGATGCCCCGGTTGCCGAAATTCAGTTGCCTTTGAATTTCGGTTGACCCCTCTTGAGTATGTATGCTTCTGCTACTTGTTCTACATCAGACTTCCTTCCGCAAAACGGAAAACTTTGACCGTGAGTTTTCGGCACATTCCTCGACCCCGATGCCAACTTCAAAAAAACCCTTTGAATTTCGGTTCTGGTCCCTCTTGAGCATGTATGCTTTGCTACTTGTTCTACATCATCAAACTTCCTCCTTAAACAACGCGAACGCTTTGACTCGGTGTGTTTCGCGGCATTCCGACTTCGATGCCCCGGTTGCCGAAATACAGTTGCCTTTGAATTTCGGGTGATCCCTCTTGAGCATGTATGCTTCGGCTACTTGCTCTACATCAGACTTCTTCCGCAAATAGAGAAACCTTTTGACTCGGTGAGTTTCGCGGCGTTCCGATTGCGATGCCCCGATTGCCGAAATACAGTTGCCTTTGAATTTCGGGGGATCCCTCTTGAGCATGTATGCTTCTTCTACTAGTTCTACATCATACTTCTTCCGCAAACGGCGAAACCTTTTGACTCGGTGAGCTTCGCGGCGTTCCGATTGCGATGCCCCGATTGCCGAAATACAGTTGCCTTTGAATTTCGGGTGATCCCTGTTGAGCATGTATGCTTCTGCTACTTGTTCTACATCAAACTTCCTCCGCGAACGGCGAAACCTTTTGACTCGGTGAGTTTCGCGGCGTTCCGACTTCGATGCTCCGGTTGCTGAAATACAGCTGCCTTTGAATTTTGAGGGTTCCCTCTAGAGCATGTAGGCTTCTGCTACTTGTTCTACATCAGACTTCTTCCGCAAACGGCGAAACGCTTTGGCTCGGTGAGTTTCGCGGCATTCCGACATCGATGCCCCGTTGCCGAAATTCAGTTGCCTTTGAATTTCGGGTGATCCCTCTTGAGCATGTATGCTTCTGCTACTTGTTCTACATCAGACTTCCTTCCGCAAAAGCGAAACGCTTTGACTCGGTGAGTTTCGCGGCATTCCGACTTCGATGCCCCGGTTGCCGAAATTCAGTTGCCTTTGAATTTCGGGTGATCCCTCTTGAGCATGTATGCTTCTGCTACTTGTTCTACATCACCCCAAACGGCAAAACAAAAAGACTTCGACTTTTTTTCGGTGTTTTTTTTTCCGCCCCCCCGTTTCGATGCCCCGTTTGCCTTTTTTTTTTTGCCTTTGATTTTTTGTGATCCCTCTTCCCCTAAATGTTAAAAAATTTTTTTTACATCAAAAAAAAAACGGGAAATTCAGTTCCTTTGAAAAAAGCTGAGACTCGGGAGTATGATTTCGCGAATTCTCGAAAACTTCGCTTGACTGGTCGAAATTCCGCTTTGATGCCCGGTCCGAAATGCAGTTGCTTTTGAATTTCGGGTGATCCCTCATGAGCATGTATGCTTCTGCTACTTGTTCGACATCATACTTCTTCCGCAAACAGCGAAACGCTTTGACTCGGTGAGTTTCGCTGCATTCCGACTTCGATGCCCCGGTTGCCGAGATCCAGTTGCCTTTAAATTTCGGGTGATCCATCTTGAGCATGTATGCTTCTGCTACTTGTTCTACATCAGACTTCTTCCGCAAACGGCGAAACGCTTTGACTCGGTGAGTTTCGAGGCATTCCGACTTCGATGCCCTGGTTGCCGAAATGCAGTTGGCTTTGAATTTCGGGTGATCCCTCTTGAGCATGTATGCTTCTGCTACTTGTTCTACATCAGACTTCCTTCCGCAAACGCGAAACGCTTTGACTCGGTGAGTTTCGCGGCATTCCGACTTCGATGCCCCGTTGCCGAAATTCAGTTGCCTTTGAATTTCGGGTGATCCCTCTTGAGCATGTATGCTTCTGCTACTTGTTCTACATCAAACTTCCTTCCGCAAAGGCGAAACGCTTTGACTCGGTGAGTTTCGCGGCATTCCGACTTCGATGCCCGGTTGCCGAAATTCAGTTGCCTTTGAATTTCGGGTGATCCCTCTTGAGCATGTATGCTTCTGCTACTTGTTCTACATCAGACTTTCCTTCCGCAAACAGCGAAACGCTTTGACTCGGTGAGTTTCGCGGCATTCCGACTTCGATGCCCCGGTTGCCGAAATTCAGTTGCCTTTGAATTTCGGGTGATCCCTCTTGAGCATGTATGCTTCTGCTACTTGTTCTACATCAGACTTCTTCCGCAAACAGCGAAACGCTTTGACTCGGTGAGTTTCGCGGCATTCCGACTTCGATGCCCCGGTTGCCGAAATTCAGTTGCCTTTGAATTTCGGGTGATCCCTCTTGAGCATGTATGCTTCTGCTACTTGTTCTACATCAGACTTCCTTCCGCAAACGGCGAAACGCTTTGACTCGGTGAGTTTCGCGGCATTCCGACTTCGATGCCCCGGTTGCCGAAATTCAGTTGCCTTTGAATTTCGGGTGATCCCTCTTGAGCATGTATGCTTCTGCTACTTGTTCTACATCAGACTTCCTTCCGCAAACGGCGAAACGCTTTGACTCGGTGAGTTTCGCGGCATTCCGACTTCGATGCCCCGGTTGCCGAAATTCAGTTGCCTTTGAATTTCGGGTGATCCCTCTTGAGCATGTATGCTTCTGCTACTTGTTCTACATCAGACTTCTTCCGCAAACGGCGAAACGCTTTGACTCGGTGAGTTTCGCGGCATTCCGACTTCGATGCCCCGGTTGCCGAAATTCAGTTGCCTTTGAATTTCGGGTGATCCCTCTTGAGCATGTATGCTTCTGCTACTTGTTCTACATCAGACTTCTTCCGCAAACGGCGAAACGCTTTGACTCGGTGAGTTTCGCGGCATTCCGACTTCGATGCCCGGTTGCCGAAATTCAGTTGCCTTTGAATTTCGGGTGATCCCTCTTGAGCATGTATGCTTCTGCTACTTGTTCTACATCACACTTCTTCCGCAAACGGCGAAACGCTTTGACTCGGTGAGTTTCGCGGCATTCCGACTTCGATCCCCGGTTGCCGAAATTCAGTTGCCTTTGAATTTCGGGTGATCCCTCTTGAGCATGTATGCTTCTGCTACTTGTTCTACATCAGACTTCTTCCGCAAAGCGAAACGCTTTGACTCGGTGAGTTTCGCGGCATTCCGACTTCGATGCCCCGGTTGCCGAAATTCAGTTGCCTTTGAATTTCGGGTGATCCCTCTTGAGCATGTATGCTTCTGCTACTTGTTCTACATCAGACTTCCTTCCGCAAACAGCGAAACGCTTTGACTCGTGAGAGTTTCGCGGCATTCCGACTTCGATGCCCCGGTTGCCGAAATTCAGTTGCCTTTGAATTTCGGGTGATCCCTCTTGAGCATGTATGCTTCTGCTACTTGTTCTACATCAGACTTCCTTCCGCAAACCGAAACGCTTTGACTCGGTGAGTTTCGCGGCATTCCGACTTCGATGCCCCGGTTGCCGAAATTCAGTTGCCTTTGAATTTCGGGTGATCCCTCTTGAGCATGTATGCTTCTGCTACTTGTTCTACATCAGACTTCTTCCGCAAACGGCGAAACGCTTTGACTCGGTGAGTTTCGCGGCATTCCGACTTCGATGCCCCGGTTGCCGAAATTCAGTTGCCTTTGAATTTCGGGTGATCCCTCTTGAGCATGTATGCTTCTGCTACTTGTTCTACATCAGACTTCTTCCGCAAACGGCGAAACGCTTTGACTCGGTGAGTTTCGCGGCATTCCGACTTCGATGCCCCGGTTGCCGAAATTCAGTTGCCTTTGAATTTCGGGTGATCCCTCTTGAGCATGTATGCTTCTGCTACTTGTTCTACATCAGACTTCCTTCCGCAAACGGCGAAACGCTTTGACTCGGTGAGTTTCGCGGCATTCCGACTTCGATGCCCCGGTTGCCGAAATTCAGTTGCCTTTGAATTTCGGGTGATCCCTCTTGAGCATGTATGCTTCTGCTACTTGTTCTACATCACTTCCTTCCGCAAACGGCGAAACGCTTTGACTCGGTGAGTTTCGCGGCATTCCGACTTCGATGCCCCGGTTGCCGAAATTCAGTTGCCTTTGAATTTCGGGTGATCCCTCTTGAGCATGTATGCTTCTGCTACTTGTTCTACATCAGACTTCCTTCCGCAAACGGCGAAACGCTTTGACTCGGTGAGTTTCGCGGCATTCCGACTTCGATGCCCCGGTTGCCGAAATTCAGTTGCCTTTGAATTTCGGGTGATCCCTCTTGAGCATGTATGCTTCTGCTACTTGTTCTACATCACACTTCTTCCGCAAACGGCGAAACGCTTTGACTCGGTGAGTTTCGCGGCATTCCGACTTCGATGCCCCGGTTGCCGAAATTCAGTTGCCTTTGAATTTCGGGTGATCCCTCTTGAGCATGTATGCTTCTGCTACTTGTTCTACATCAGACTTCCTTCCGCAAAGCGAAACGCTTTGACTCGGTGAGTTTCGCGGCATTCCGACTTCGATGCCCCGGTTGCCGAAATTCAGTTGCCTTTGAATTTCGGGTGATCCCTCTTGAGCATGTATGCTTCTGCTACTTGTTCTACATCAGACTTCTTCCGCAAACGGCGAAACGCTTTGACTCGGTGAGTTTCGCGGCATTCCGACTTCGATGCCCCGGTTGCCGAAATTCAGTTGCCTTTGAATTTCGGGTGATCCCTCTTGAGCATGTATGCTTCTGCTACTTGTTCTACATCAGACTTCTTCCGCAAACGGCGAAACGCTTTGACTCGGTGAGTTTCGCGGCATTCCGACTTCGATGCCCCGTTGCCGAAATTCAGTTGCCTTTGAATTTCGGGTGATCCCTCTTGAGCATGTATGCTTCTGCTACTTGTTCTACATCAGACTTCCTTCCGCAAACGGCGAAACGCTTTGACTCGGTGAGTTTCGCGGCATTCCGACTTCGATGCCCCGGTTGCCGAAATTCAGTTGCCTTTGAATTTCGGGTGATCCCTCTTGAGCATGTATGCTTCTGCTACTTGTTCTACATCAGACTTCCTTCCGCAAACGGCGAAACGCTTTGACTCGGTGAGTTTCGCGGCATTCCGACTTCGATGCCCCGGTTGCCGAAATTCAGTTGCCTTTGAATTTCGGGTGATCCCTCTTGAGCATGTATGCTTCTGCTACTTGTTCTACATCAGACTTCTTCCGCAAACGGCGAAACGCTTTGACTCGGTGAGTTTCGCGGCATTCCGACTTCGATGCCCCGGTTGCCGAAATTCAGTTGCCTTTGAATTTCGGGTGATCCCTCTTGAGCATGTATGCTTCTGCTACTTGTTCTACATCAGACTTCTTCCGCAAACGGCGAAACGCTTTGACTCGGTGAGTTTCGCGGCATTCCGACTTCGATGCCCCGGTTGCCGAAATTCAGTTGCCTTTGAATTTCGGGTGATCCCTCTTGAGCATGTATGCTTCTGCTACTTGTTCTACATCAGACTTCCTTCCGCAAACGGCGAAACGCTTTGACTCGGTGAGTTTCGCGGCATTCCGACTTCGATGCCCCGGTTGCCGAAATTCAGTTGCCTTTGAATTTCGGGTGATCCCTCTTGAGCATGTATGCTTCTGCTACTTGTTCTACATCAGACTTCCTTCCGCAAACGGCGAAACGCTTTGACTCGGTGAGTTTCGCGGCATTCCGACTTCGATGCCCCGGTTGCCGAAATTCAGTTGCCTTTGAATTTCGGGTGATCCCTCTTGAGCATGTATGCTTCTGCTACTTGTTCTACATCAGACTTCCTTCCGCAAACGGCGAAACGCTTTGACTCGGTGAGTTTCGCGGCATTCCGACTTCGATGCCCCGGTTGCCGAAATTCAGTTGCCTTTGAATTTCGGGTGATCCCTCTTGAGCATGTATGCTTCTGCTACTTGTTCTACATCAGACTTCCTTCCGCAAACGGCGAAACGCTTTGACTCGGTGAGTTTCGCGGCATTCCGACTTCGATGCCCCGGTTGCCGAAATTCAGTTGCCTTTGAATTTCGGGTGATCCCTCTTGAGCATGTATGCTTCTGCTACTTGTTCTACATCAGACTTCTTCCGCAAACGGCGAAACGCTTTGACTCGGTGAGTTTCGCGGCATTCCGACTTCGATGCCCCGGTTGCCGAAATTCAGTTGCCTTTGAATTTCGGGTGATCCCTCTTGAGCATGTATGCTTCTGCTACTTGTTCTACATCAGACTTCCTTCCGCAAACGGCGAAACGCTTTGACTCGGTGAGTTTCGCGGCATTCCGACTTCGATGCCCCGGTTGCCGAAATTCAGTTGCCTTTGAATTTCGGGTGATCCCTCTTGAGCATGTATGCTTCTGCTACTTGTTCTACATCAGACTTCCTTCCGCAAACGGCGAAACGCTTTGACTCGGTGAGTTTCGCGGCATTCCGACTTCGATGCCCCGGTTGCCGAAATTCAGTTGCCTTTGAATTTCGGGTGATCCCTCTTGAGCATGTATGCTTCTGCTACTTGTTCTACATCAGACTTCCTTCCGCAAACGGCGAAACGCTTTGACTCGGTGAGTTTCGCGGCATTCCGACTTCGATGCCCCGGTTGCCGAAATTCAGTTGCCTTTGAATTTCGGGTGATCCCTCTTGAGCATGTATGCTTCTGCTACTTGTTCTACATCAGACTTCCTTCCGCAAACGGCGAAACGCTTTGACTCGGTGAGTTTCGCGGCATTCCGACTTCGATGCCCCGGTTGCCGAAATTCAGTTGCCTTTGAATTTCGGGTGATCCCTCTTGAGCATGTATGCTTCTGCTACTTGTTCTACATCAGACTTCCTTCCGCAAACGGCGAAACGCTTTGACTCGGTGAGTTTCGCGGCATTCCGACTTCGATGCCCCGGTTGCCGAAATTCAGTTGCCTTTGAATTTCGGGTGATCCCTCTTGAGCATGTATGCTTCTGCTACTTGTTCTACATCAGACTTCCTTCCGCAAACGGCGAAACGCTTTGACTCGGTGAGTTTCGCGGCATTCCGACTTCGATGCCCCGGTTGCCGAAATTCAGTTGCCTTTGAATTTCGGGTGATCCCTCTTGAGCATGTATGCTTCTGCTACTTGTTCTACATCAGACTTCCTTCCGCAAACGGCGAAACGCTTTGACTCGGTGAGTTTCGCGGCATTCCGACTTCGATGCCCCGGTTGCCGAAATTCAGTTGCCTTTGAATTTCGGGTGATCCCTCTTGAGCATGTATGCTTCTGCTACTTGTTCTACATCAGACTTCCTTCCGCAAACGGCGAAACGCTTTGACTCGGTGAGTTTCGCGGCATTCCGACTTCGATGCCCCGGTTGCCGAAATTCAGTTGCCTTTGAATTTCGGGTGATCCCTCTTGAGCATGTATGCTTCTGCTACTTGTTCTACATCAGACTTCCTTCCGCAAACGGCGAAACGCTTTGACTCGGTGAGTTTCGCGGCATTCCGACTTCGATGCCCCGGTTGCCGAAATTCAGTTGCCTTTGAATTTCGGGTGATCCCTCTTGAGCATGTATGCTTCTGCTACTTGTTCTACATCAGACTTCCTTCCGCAAACGGCGAAACGCTTTGACTCGGTGAGTTTCGCGGCATTCCGACTTCGATGCCCCGGTTGCCGAAATTCAGTTGCCTTTGAATTTCGGGTGATCCCTCTTGAGCATGTATGCTTCTGCTACTTGTTCTACATCAGACTTCTTCCGCAAACGGCGAAACGCTTTGACTCGGTGAGTTTCGCGGCATTCCGACTTCGATGCCCCGGTTGCCGAAATTCAGTTGCCTTTGAATTTCGGGTGATCCCTCTTGAGCATGTATGCTTCTGCTACTTGTTCTACATCAGACTTCCTTCCGCAAACGGCGAAACGCTTTGACTCGGTGAGTTTCGCGGCATTCCGACTTCGATGCCCCGGTTGCCGAAATTCAGTTGCCTTTGAATTTCGGGTGATCCCTCTTGAGCATGTATGCTTCTGCTACTTGTTCTACATCAGACTTCCTTCCGCAAACGGCGAAACGCTTTGACTCGGTGAGTTTCGCGGCATTCCGACTTCGATGCCCCGGTTGCCGAAATTCAGTTGCCTTTGAATTTCGGGTGATCCCTCTTGAGCATGTATGCTTCTGCTACTTGTTCTACATCAGACTTCCTTCCGCAAACGGCGAAACGCTTTGACTCGGTGAGTTTCGCGGCATTCCGACTTCGATGCCCCGGTTGCCGAAATTCAGTTGCCCATGAACTTCGAGTGATCCGTCTTGAGCATGTATGCTTCTGCTACTTGTGCTACATCAGACTTCTTCCACAAACGGCGAAACGCTTTGACTCGGTTAGTTTTGCGGCATTCCGACTTCGATGCCCCGGTTACCGAAATTCAGTTGCCTTTGAATTTCGGGTGATCCCTCTTGAGCATGTATGCTTCTGCTACTTGTTCTACATCAGACTTTCTTCCGCAAACGGCGAAACGCTTTGACTCGTTGAGTTTCGCGGCATTCCGACTTCGATGCCACGGTTGCCGAAATTCAGTTGCCTTTGAATTTCGGGTGATCCCTCTTGAGCATGTATGCTTCTGCTACTTGTTCTACATCAGACTTTCTTCCGCAAACGGCGAAACGCTTTGACTCGTTGAGTTTCGCGGCATTCCGACTTCGATGCCACGGTTGCCGAAATTCAGTTGCCTTTGAATTTCGGGTGATCCATCTTGACCTTGTATGCTTCTGCTACTTGTTCTACATCAGACTTCCTTTCGCAAACAGCGAAACGCTTTGACTCGGTGAGTTTCGCGGTATTCCGACTTCGATGCCCCGGTTGCCGAAATTCAGTTGCCTTTGAATTTCAGGTGATCCCTCTTGAGCATGTATGCTTCTGCTACTTGTTCTACATCAGACTTTCTTCCGCAAACGGCGAAACGCTTTGACTCGTTGAGTTTCGCGGCATTCTGACTTCGATGCCCCGGTAACCGAAATTCAGTTGCCTTTGAATTTCGGGTGATCCCTCTTGAGCATGTATGCTTCTGCTACTTGTTCTACATCAGACTTCCATCCGCAAACGGCGAAACGCTTTGACTCGTTGAGTTTCGCGGCATTCCGACTTCGATGCCCCGGTTGCCGAAATTCAGTTGCCTTTGAATTTCGGGTGATCCCTCTTGAGCATGTATGCTTCTGCTACTTGTTCTACATAAGACTTCTTCCGCAAACGGCGAAACGCTTTGACTCGGTGAGTTTCGCGGCATTCCGACTTCGATGCCCCGGTTGCCGAAATTCTGTTGCCTTTGAATTTCGGGTGATCCCTCTTGAGCATGTATGCTTCTGCTACTTGTTCTACATCAGACTTCCTTCCGCAAACGGCGAAACGCTTTGACTCGGTGAGTTTCGCGGCATTCCGACTTCGATGCCCCGGTTGCCGAAATTCAGTTGCCTTTGAATTTCGGGTGATCCCTCTTGAGCATGTATGCTTCTGCTACTTGTTCTACATCACACTTCCTTCCGCAAACGCGAAACGCTTTGACTCGGTGAGTTTCGCGGCATTCCGACTTCGATGCCCCGGTTGCCGAAATTCAGTTGCCTTTGAATTTCGGGTGATCCCTCTTGAGCATGTATGCTTCTGCTACTTGTTCTACATCAGACTTCCTTCCGCAAACGGCGAAACGCTTTGACTCGGTGAGTTTCGCGGCATTCCGACTTCGATGCCCCGGTTGCCGAAATTCAGTTGCCTTTGAATTTCGGGTGATCCCTCTTGAGCATGTATGCTTCTGCTACTTGTTCTACATCAGACTTCCTTCCGCAAACGGCGAAACGCTTTGACTCGGTGAGTTTCGCGGCATTCCGACTTCGATGCCCCGGTTGCCGAAATTCAGTTGCCTTTGAATTTCGGGTGATCCCTCTTGAGCATGTATGCTTCTGCTACTTGTTCTACATCAGACTTCCTTCCGCAAACGGCGAAACGCTTTGACTCGGTGAGTTTCGCGGCATTCCGACTTCGATGCCCCGGTTGCCGAAATTCAGTTGCCTTTGAATTTCGGGTGATCCCTCTTGAGCATGTATGCTTCTGCTACTTGTTCTACATCAGACTTCCTTCCGCAAACGGCGAAACGCTTTGACTCGGTGAGTTTCGCGGCATTCCGACTTCGATGCCCCGGTTGCCGAAATTCAGTTGCCTTTGAATTTCGGGTGATCCCTCTTGAGCATGTATGCTTCTGCTACTTGTTCTACATCAGACTTCCTTCCGCAAACGGCGAAACGCTTTGACTCGGTGAGTTTCGCGGCATTCCGACTTCGATGCCCCGGTTGCCGAAATTCAGTTGCCTTTGAATTTCGGGTGATCCCTCTTGAGCATGTATGCTTCTGCTACTTGTTCTACATCAGACTTCCTTCCGCAAACGGCGAAACGCTTTGACTCGGTGAGTTTCGCGGCATTCCGACTTCGATGCCCCGGTTGCCGAAATTCAGTTGCCTTTGAATTTCGGGTGATCCCTCTTGAGCATGTATGCTTCTGCTACTTGTTCTACATCAGACTTCCTTCCGCAAACGGCGAAACGCTTTGACTCGGTGAGTTTCGCGGCATTCCGACTTCGATGCCCCGGTTGCCGAAATTCAGTTGCCTTTGAATTTCGGGTGATCCCTCTTGAGCATGTATGCTTCTGCTACTTGTTCTACATCAGACTTCCTTCCGCAAACGGCGAAACGCTTTGACTCGGTGAGTTTCGCGGCATTCCGACTTCGATGCCCCGGTTGCCGAAATTCAGTTGCCTTTGAATTTCGGGTGATCCCTCTTGAGCATGTATGCTTCTGCTACTTGTTCTACATCAGACTTCCTTCCGCAAACGGCGAAACGCTTTGACTCGGTGAGTTTCGCGGCATTCCGACTTCGATGCCCCGGTTGCCGAAATTCAGTTGCCTTTGAATTTCGGGTGATCCCTCTTGAGCATGTATGCTTCTGCTACTTGTTCTACATCAGACTTCCTTCCGCAAACGGCGAAACGCTTTGACTCGGTGAGTTTCGCGGCATTCCGACTTCGATGCCCCGGTTGCCGAAATTCAGTTGCCTTTGAATTTCGGGTGATCCCTCTTGAGCATGTATGCTTCTGCTACTTGTTCTACATCACACTTCCTTCCGCAAACGGCGAAACGCTTTGACTCGGTGAGTTTCGCGGCATTCCGACTTCGATGCCCCGGTTGCCGAAATTCAGTTGCCTTTGAATTTCGGGTGATCCCTCTTGAGCATGTATGCTTCTGCTACTTGTTCTACATCAGACTTCCTTCCGCAAACGGCGAAACGCTTTGACTCGGTGAGTTTCGCGGCATTCCGACTTCGATGCCCCGGTTGCCGAAATTCAGTTGCCTTTGAATTTCGGGTGATCCCTCTTGAGCATGTATGCTTCTGCTACTTGTTCTACATCAGACTTCTTCCGCAAACGGCGAAACGCTTTGACTCGGTGAGTTTCGCGGCATTCCGACTTCGATGCCCCGGTTGCCGAAATTCAGTTGCCTTTGAATTTCGGGTGATCCCTCTTGAGCATGTATGCTTCTGCTACTTGTTCTACATCAGACTTCCTTCCGCAAACGGCGAAACGCTTTGACTCGGTGAGTTTCGCGGCATTCCGACTTCGATGCCCCGGTTGCCGAAATTCAGTTGCCTTTGAATTTCGGGTGATCCCTCTTGAGCATGTATGCTTCTGCTACTTGTTCTACATCACACTTCCTTCCGCAAACGGCGAAACGCTTTGACTCGGTGAGTTTCGCGGCATTCCGACTTCGATGCCCCGGTTGCCGAAATTCAGTTGCCTTTGAATTTCGGGTGATCCCTCTTGAGCATGTATGCTTCTGCTACTTGTTCTACATCAGACTTCCTTCCGCAAACGGCGAAACGCTTTGACTCGGTGAGTTTCGCGGCATTCCGACTTCGATGCCCCGGTTGCCGAAATTCAGTTGCCTTTGAATTTCGGGTGATCCCTCTTGAGCATGTATGCTTCTGCTACTTGTTCTACATCAGACTTCCTTCCGCAAACGGCGAAACGCTTTGACTCGGTGAGTTTCGCGGCATTCCGACTTCGATGCCCCGGTTGCCGAAATTCAGTTGCCTTTGAATTTCGGGTGATCCCTCTTGAGCATGTATGCTTCTGCTACTTGTTCTACATCAGACTTCCTTCCGCAAACGGCGAAACGCTTTGACTCGGTGAGTTTCGCGGCATTCCGACTTCGATGCCCCGGTTGCCGAAATTCAGTTGCCTTTGAATTTCGGGTGATCCCTCTTGAGCATGTATGCTTCTGCTACTTGTTCTACATCAGACTTCTTCCGCAAACGGCGAAACGCTTTGACTCGGTGAGTTTCGCGGCATTCCGACTTCGATGCCCCGGTTGCCGAAATTCAGTTGCCTTTGAATTTCGGGTGATCCCTCTTGAGCATGTATGCTTCTGCTACTTGTTCTACATCAGACTTCCTTCCGCAAACGGCGAAACGCTTTGACTCGGTGAGTTTCGCGGCATTCCGACTTCGATGCCCCGGTTGCCGAAATTCAGTTGCCTTTGAATTTCGGGTGATCCCTCTTGAGCATGTATGCTTCTGCTACTTGTTCTACATCACACTTCCTTCCGCAAACGGCGAAACGCTTTGACTCGGTGAGTTTCGCGGCATTCCGACTTCGATGCCCCGGTTGCCGAAATTCAGTTGCCTTTGAATTTCGGGTGATCCCTCTTGAGCATGTATGCTTCTGCTACTTGTTCTACATCAGACTTCCTTCCGCAAACGGCGAAACGCTTTGACTCGGTGAGTTTCGCGGCATTCCGACTTCGATGCCCCGGTTGCCGAAATTCAGTTGCCTTTGAATTTCGGGTGATCCCTCTTGAGCATGTATGCTTCTGCTACTTGTTCTACATCAGACTTCCTTCCGCAAACGGCGAAACGCTTTGACTCGGTGAGTTTCGCGGCATTCCGACTTCGATGCCCCGGTTGCCGAAATTCAGTTGCCTTTGAATTTCGGGTGATCCCTCTTGAGCATGTATGCTTCTGCTACTTGTTCTACATCAGACTTCCTTCCGCAAACGGCGAAACGCTTTGACTCGGTGAGTTTCGCGGCATTCCGACTTCGATGCCCCGGTTGCCGAAATTCAGTTGCCTTTGAATTTCGGGTGATCCCTCTTGAGCATGTATGCTTCTGCTACTTGTTCTACATCAGACTTCCTTCCGCAAACGGCGAAACGCTTTGACTCGGTGAGTTTCGCGGCATTCCGACTTCGATGCCCCGGTTGCCGAAATTCAGTTGCCTTTGAATTTCGGGTGATCCCTCTTGAGCATGTATGCTTCTGCTACTTGTTCTACATCAGACTTCCTTCCGCAAACGGCGAAACGCTTTGACTCGGTGAGTTTCGCGGCATTCCGACTTCGATGCCCCGGTTGCCGAAATTCAGTTGCCTTTGAATTTCGGGTGATCCCTCTTGAGCATGTATGCTTCTGCTACTTGTTCTACATCAGACTTCTTCCGCAAACGGCGAAACGCTTTGACTCGGTGAGTTTCGCGGCATTCCGACTTCGATGCCCCGGTTGCCGAAATTCAGTTGCCTTTGAATTTCGGGTGATCCCTCTTGAGCATGTATGCTTCTGCTACTTGTTCTACATCAGACTTCCTTCCGCAAACGGCGAAACGCTTTGACTCGGTGAGTTTCGCGGCATTCCGACTTCGATGCCCCGTTGCCGAAATTCAGTTGCCTTTGAATTTCGGGTGATCCCTCTTGAGCATGTATGCTTCTGCTACTTGTTCTACATCAGACTTCCTTCCGCAAACGGCGAAACGCTTTGACTCGGTGAGTTTCGCGGCATTCCGACTTCGATGCCCCGGTTGCCGAAATTCAGTTGCCTTTGAATTTCGGGTGATCCCTCTTGAGCATGTATGCTTCTGCTACTTGTTCTACATCAGACTTCCTTCCGCAAACGGCGAAACGCTTTGACTCGGTGAGTTTCGCGGCATTCCGACTTCGATGCCCCGGTTGCCGAAATTCAGTTGCCTTTGAATTTCGGGTGATCCCTCTTGAGCATGTATGCTTCTGCTACTTGTTCTACATCAGACTTCCTTCCGCAAACGGCGAAACGCTTTGACTCGGTGAGTTTCGCGGCATTCCGACTTCGATGCCCCGGTTGCCGAAATTCAGTTGCCTTTGAATTTCGGGTGATCCCTCTTGAGCATGTATGCTTCTGCTACTTGTTCTACATCAGACTTCCTTCCGCAAACGGCGAAACGCTTTGACTCGGTGAGTTTCGCGGCATTCCGACTTCGATGCCCCGGTTGCCGAAATTCAGTTGCCTTTGAATTTCGGGTGATCCCTCTTGAGCATGTATGCTTCTGCTACTTGTTCTACATCAGACTTCCTTCCGCAAACGGCGAAACGCTTTGACTCGGTGAGTTTCGCGGCATTCCGACTTCGATGCCCCGGTTGCCGAAATTCAGTTGCCTTTGAATTTCGGGTGATCCCTCTTGAGCATGTATGCTTCTGCTACTTGTTCTACATCAGACTTCTTCCGCAAACGGCGAAACGCTTTGACTCGGTGAGTTTCGCGGCATTCCGACTTCGATGCCCCGGTTGCCGAAATTCAGTTGCCTTTGAATTTCGGGTGATCCCTCTTGAGCATGTATGCTTCTGCTACTTGTTCTACATCAGACTTCCTTCCGCAAACGGCGAAACGCTTTGACTCGGTGAGTTTCGCGGCATTCCGACTTCGATGCCCCGGTTGCCGAAATTCAGTTGCCTTTGAATTTCGGGTGATCCCTCTTGAGCATGTATGCTTCTGCTACTTGTTCTACATCAGACTTCCTTCCGCAAACGGCGAAACGCTTTGACTCGGTGAGTTTCGCGGCATTCCGACTTCGATGCCCCGGTTGCCGAAATTCAGTTGCCTTTGAATTTCGGGTGATCCCTCTTGAGCATGTATGCTTCTGCTACTTGTTCTACATCAGACTTCCTTCCGCAAACGGCGAAACGCTTTGACTCGGTGAGTTTCGCGGCATTCCGACTTCGATGCCCCGGTTGCCGAAATTCAGTTGCCTTTGAATTTCGGGTGATCCCTCTTGAGCATGTATGCTTCTGCTACTTGTTCTACATCAGACTTCCTTCCGCAAACGGCGAAACGCTTTGACTCGGTGAGTTTCGCGGCATTCCGACTTCGATGCCCCGGTTGCCGAAATTCAGTTGCCTTTGAATTTCGGGTGATCCCTCTTGAGCATGTATGCTTCTGCTACTTGTTCTACATCACACTTCCTTCCGCAAACGGCGAAACGCTTTGACTCGGTGAGTTTCGCGGCATTCCGACTTCGATGCCCCGGTTGCCGAAATTCAGTTGCCTTTGAATTTCGGGTGATCCCTCTTGAGCATGTATGCTTCTGCTACTTGTTCTACATCAGACTTCCTTCCGCAAACGGCGAAACGCTTTGACTCGGTGAGTTTCGCGGCATTCCGACTTCGATGCCCCGGTTGCCGAAATTCAGTTGCCTTTGAATTTCGGGTGATCCCTCTTGAGCATGTATGCTTCTGCTACTTGTTCTACATCAGACTTCCTCCGCAAACGGCGAAACGCTTTGACTCGGTGAGTTTCGCGGCATTCCGACTTCGATGCCCCGGTTGCCGAAATTCAGTTGCCTTTGAATTTCGGGTGATCCCTCTTGAGCATGTATGCTTCTGCTACTTGTTCTACATCACACTTCCTTCCGCAAACGGCGAAACGCTTTGACTCGGTGAGTTTCGCGGCATTCCGACTTCGATGCCCCGGTTGCCGAAATTCAGTTGCCTTTGAATTTCGGGTGATCCCTCTTGAGCATGTATGCTTCTGCTACTTGTTCTACATCAGACTTCCTTCCGCAAACGGCGAAACGCTTTGACTCGGTGAGTTTCGCGGCATTCCGACTTCGATGCCCCGGTTGCCGAAATTCAGTTGCCTTTGAATTTCGGGTGATCCCTCTTGAGCATGTATGCTTCTGCTACTTGTTCTACATCAGACTTCCTTCCGCAAACGGCGAAACGCTTTGACTCGGTGAGTTTCGCGGCATTCCGACTTCGATGCCCCGGTTGCCGAAATTCAGTTGCCTTTGAATTTCGGGTGATCCCTCTTGAGCATGTATGCTTCTGCTACTTGTTCTACATCACACTTCCTTCCGCAAACGGCGAAACGCTTTGACTCGGTGAGTTTCGCGGCATTCCGACTTCGATGCCCCGGTTGCCGAAATTCAGTTGCCTTTGAATTTCGGGTGATCCCTCTTGAGCATGTATGCTTCTGCTACTTGTTCTACATCACACTTCCTTCCGCAAACGGCGAAACGCTTTGACTCGGTGAGTTTCGCGGCATTCCGACTTCGATGCCCCGGTTGCCGAAATTCAGTTGCCTTTGAATTTCGGGTGATCCCTCTTGAGCATGTATGCTTCTGCTACTTGTTCTACATCAGACTTCCTTCCGCAAACGGCGAAACGCTTTGACTCGGTGAGTTTCGCGGCATTCCGACTTCGATGCCCCGGTTGCCGAAATTCAGTTGCCTTTGAATTTCGGGTGATCCCTCTTGAGCATGTATGCTTCTGCTACTTGTTCTACATCACACTTCCTTCCGCAAACGGCGAAACGCTTTGACTCGGTGAGTTTCGCGGCATTCCGACTTCGATGCCCCGGTTGCCGAAATTCAGTTGCCTTTGAATTTCGGGTGATCCCTCTTGAGCATGTATGCTTCTGCTACTTGTTCTACATCAGACTTCCTTCCGCAAACGGCGAAACGCTTTGACTCGGTGAGTTTCGCGGCATTCCGACTTCGATGCCCCGGTTGCCGAAATTCAGTTGCCTTTGAATTTCGGGTGATCCCTCTTGAGCATGTATGCTTCTGCTACTTGTTCTACATCAGACTTCCTTCCGCAAACAGCGAAACGCTTTGACTCGGTGAGTTTCGCGGCATTCCGACTTCGATGCCCCGGTTGCCGAAATTCAGTTGCCTTTGAATTTCGGGTGATCCCTCTTGAGCATGTATGCTTCTGCTACTTGTTCTACATCACACTTCTTCCGCAAACGGCGAAACGCTTTGACTCGGTGAGTTTCGCGGCATTCCGACTTCGATGCCCCGGTTGCCGAAATTCAGTTGCCTTTGAATTTCGGGTGATCCCTCTTGAGCATGTATGCTTCTGCTACTTGTTCTACATCAGACTTCTTCCGCAAACGGCGAAACGCTTTGACTCGGTGAGTTTCGCGGCATTCCGACTTCGATGCCCGGTTGCCGAAATTCAGTTGCCTTTGAATTTCGGGTGATCCCTCTTGAGCATGTATGCTTCTGCTACTTGTTCTACATCAGACTTCTTCCGCAAACGGCGAAACGCTTTGACTCGGTGAGTTTCGCGGCATTCCGACTTCGATGCCCCGGTTGCCGAAATTCAGTTGCCTTTGAATTTCGGGTGATCCCTCTTGAGCATGTATGCTTCTGCTACTTGTTCTACATCAGACTTCTCTTCCGCAAACGGCGAAACGCTTTGACTCGGTGAGTTTCGCGGCATTCCGACTTCGATGCCCCGGTTGCCGAAATTCAGTTGCCTTTGAATTTCGGGTGATCCCTCTTGAGCATGTATGCTTCTGCTACTTGTTCTACATCAGACTTCTTCCGCAAACGGCGAAACGCTTTGACTCGGTGAGTTTCGCGGCATTCCGACTTCGATGCCCCGGTTGCCGAAATTCAGTTGCCTTTGAATTTCGGGTGATCCCTCTTGAGCATGTATGCTTCTGCTACTTGTTCTACATCACACTTCTTCCGCAAACGGCGAAACGCTTTGACTCGGTGAGTTTCGCGGCATTCCGACTTCGATGCCCCGGTTGCCGAAATTCAGTTGCCTTTGAATTTCGGGTGATCCCTCTTGAGCATGTATGCTTCTGCTACTTGTTCTACATCACACTTCTTCCGCAAACGGCGAAACGCTTTGACTCGGTGAGTTTCGCGGCATTCCGACTTCGATGCCCCGGTTGCCGAAATTCAGTTGCCTTTGAATTTCGGGTGATCCCTCTTGAGCATGTATGCTTCTGCTACTTGTTCTACATCAGACTTCTTCCGCAAACGGCGAAACGCTTTGACTCGGTGAGTTTCGCGGCATTCCGACTTCGATGCCCGGTTGCCGAAATTCAGTTGCCTTTGAATTTCGGGTGATCCCTCTTGAGCATGTATGCTTCTGCTACTTGTTCTACATCAGACTTCCTTCCGCAAACGGCGAAACGCTTTGACTCGGTGAGTTTCGCGGCATTCCGACTTCGATGCCCCGGTTGCCGAAATTCAGTTGCCTTTGAATTTCGGGTGATCCCTCTTGAGCATGTATGCTTCTGCTACTTGTTCTACATCAGACTTCCTCCGCAAACGGCGAAACGCTTTGACTCGGTGAGTTTCGCGGCATTCCGACTTCGATGCCCCGGTTGCCGAAATTCAGTTGCCTTTGAATTTCGGGTGATCCCTCTTGAGCATGTATGCTTCTGCTACTTGTTCTACATCACACTTCTTCCGCAAACGGCGAAACGCTTTGACTCGGTGAGTTTCGCGGCATTCCGACTTCGATGCCCCGGTTGCCGAAATTCAGTTGCCTTTGAATTTCGGGTGATCCCTCTTGAGCATGTATGCTTCTGCTACTTGTTCTACATCAGACTTCCTTCCGCAAACGGCGAAACGCTTTGACTCGGTGAGTTTCGCGGCATTCCGACTTCGATGCCCCGGTTGCCGAAATTCAGTTGCCTTTGAATTTCGGGTGATCCCTCTTGAGCATGTATGCTTCTGCTACTTGTTCTACATCAGACTTCTTCCGCAAACGGCGAAACGCTTTGACTCGGTGAGTTTCGCGGCATTCCGACTTCGATGCCCCGGTTGCCGAAATTCAGTTGCCTTTGAATTTCGGGTGATCCCTCTTGAGCATGTATGCTTCTGCTACTTGTTCTACATCAGACTTCTTCCGCAAACGGCGAAACGCTTTGACTCGGTGAGTTTCGCGGCATTCCGACTTCGATGCCCCGGTTGCCGAAATTCAGTTGCCTTTGAATTTCGGGTGATCCCTCTTGAGCATGTATGCTTCTGCTACTTGTTCTACATCAGACTTCCTTCCGCAAACGGCGAAACGCTTTGACTCGGTGAGTTTCGCGGCATTCCGACTTCGATGCCCCGGTTGCCGAAATTCAGTTGCCTTTGAATTTCGGGTGATCCCTCTTGAGCATGTATGCTTCTGCTACTTGTTCTACATCACACTTCTTCCGCAAACGGCGAAACGCTTTGACTCGGTGAGTTTCGCGGCATTCCGACTTCGATGCCCCGGTTGCCGAAATTCAGTTGCCTTTGAATTTCGGGTGATCCCTCTTGAGCATGTATGCTTCTGCTACTTGTTCTACATCAGACTTCTTCCGCAAACGGCGAAACGCTTTGACTCGGTGAGTTTCGCGGCATTCCGACTTCGATGCCCCGGTTGCCGAAATTCAGTTGCCTTTGAATTTCGGGTGATCCCTCTTGAGCATGTATGCTTCTGCTACTTGTTCTACATCAGACTTCTTCCGCAAACGGCGAAACGCTTTGACTCGGTGAGTTTCGCGGCATTCCGACTTCGATGCCCCGGTTGCCGAAATTCAGTTGCCTTTGAATTTCGGGTGATCCCTCTTGAGCATGTATGCTTCTGCTACTTGTTCTACATCAGACTTCTTCCGCAAACGGCGAAACGCTTTGACTCGGTGAGTTTCGCGGCATTCCGACTTCGATGCCCGGTTGCCGAAATTCAGTTGCCTTTGAATTTCGGGTGATCCCTCTTGAGCATGTATGCTTCTGCTACTTGTTCTACATCAGACTTCTTCCGCAAACGGCGAAACGCTTTGACTCGGTGAGTTTCGCGGCATTCCGACTTCGATGCCCCGGTTGCCGAAATTCAGTTGCCTTTGAATTTCGGGTGATCCCTCTTGAGCATGTATGCTTCTGCTACTTGTTCTACATCAGACTTCTTCCGCAAACGGCGAAACGCTTTGACTCGGTGAGTTTCGCGGCATTCCGACTTCGATGCCCCGGTTGCCGAAATTCAGTTGCCTTTGAATTTCGGGTGATCCCTCTTGAGCATGTATGCTTCTGCTACTTGTTCTACATCACACTTCCTTCCGCAAACGGCGAAACGCTTTGACTCGGTGAGTTTCGCGGCATTCCGACTTCGATGCCCCGGTTGCCGAAATTCAGTTGCCTTTGAATTTCGGGTGATCCCTCTTGAGCATGTATGCTTCTGCTACTTGTTCTACATCAGACTTCTTCCGCAAACGGCGAAACGCTTTGACTCGGTGAGTTTCGCGGCATTCCGACTTCGATGCCCCGGTTGCCGAAATTCAGTTGCCTTTGAATTTCGGGTGATCCCTCTTGAGCATGTATGCTTCTGCTACTTGTTCTACATCAGACTTCCTTCCGCAAACGGCGAAACGCTTTGACTCGGTGAGTTTCGCGGCATTCCGACTTCGATGCCCCGTTGCCGAAATTCAGTTGCCTTTGAATTTCGGGTGATCCCTCTTGAGCATGTATGCTTCTGCTACTTGTTCTACATCAGACTTCCTTCCGCAAACGGCGAAACGCTTTGACTCGGTGAGTTTCGCGGCATTCCGACTTCGATGCCCCGGTTGCCGAAATTCAGTTGCCTTTGAATTTCGGGTGATCCCTCTTGAGCATGTATGCTTCTGCTACTTGTTCTACATCAGACTTCCTTCCGCAAACGGCGAAACGCTTTGACTCGGTGAGTTTCGCGGCATTCCGACTTCGATGCCCCGGTTGCCGAAATTCAGTTGCCTTTGAATTTCGGGTGATCCCTCTTGAGCATGTATGCTTCTGCTACTTGTTCTACATCAGACTTCCTTCCGCAAACGGCGAAACGCTTTGACTCGGTGAGTTTCGCGGCATTCCGACTTCGATGCCCCGGTTGCCGAAATTCAGTTGCCTTTGAATTTCGGGTGATCCCTCTTGAGCATGTATGCTTCTGCTACTTGTTCTACATCAGACTTCCTTCCGCAAACGGCGAAACGCTTTGACTCGGTGAGTTTCGCGGCATTCCGACTTCGATGCCCCGTTGCCGAAATTCAGTTGCCTTTGAATTTCGGGTGATCCCTCTTGAGCATGTATGCTTCTGCTACTTGTTCTACATCAGACTTCTTCCGCAAACGCGAAACGCTTTGACTCGGTGAGTTTCGCGGCATTCCGACTTCGATGCCCGGTTGCCGAAATTCAGTTGCCTTTGAATTTCGGGTGATCCCTCTTGAGCATGTATGCTTCTGCTACTTGTTCTACATCAGACTTCCTTCCGCAAACGGCGAAACGCTTTGACTCGGTGAGTTTCGCGGCATTCCGACTTCGATGCCCCGGTTGCCGAAATTCAGTTGCCTTTGAATTTCGGGTGATCCCTCTTGAGCATGTATGCTTCTGCTACTTGTTCTACATCAGACTTCTTCCGCAAACGGCGAAACGCTTTGACTCGGTGAGTTTCGCGGCATTCCGACTTCGATGCCCCGTTGCCGAAATTCAGTTGCCTTTGAATTTCGGGTGATCCCTCTTGAGCATGTATGCTTCTGCTACTTGTTCTACATCAGACTTCTTCCGCAAACGGCGAAACGCTTTGACTCGGTGAGTTTCGCGGCATTCCGACTTCGATGCCCGGTTGCCGAAATTCAGTTGCCTTTGAATTTCGGGTGATCCCTCTTGAGCATGTATGCTTCTGCTACTTGTTCTACATCAGACTTCTTCCCGCAAACGAAACGCTTTGACTCGGTGAGTTTCGCGGCATTCCGACTTCGATGCCCCGGTTGCCGAAATTCAGTTGCCTTTGAATTTCGGGTGATCCCTCTTGAGCATGTATGCTTCTGCTACTTGTTCTACATCAGACTTCTTCCGCAAACGGCGAAACGCTTTGACTCGGTGAGTTTCGCGGCATTCCGACTTCGATGCCCCGGTTGCCGAAATTCAGTTGCCTTTGAATTTCGGGTGATCCCTCTTGAGCATGTATGCTTCTGCTACTTGTTCTACATCAGACTTCCTTCCGCAAACGGCGAAACGCTTTGACTCGGTGAGTTTCGCGGCATTCCGACTTCGATGCCCCGGTTGCCGAAATTCAGTTGCCTTTGAATTTCGGGTGATCCCTCTTGAGCATGTATGCTTCTGCTACTTGTTCTACATCAGACTTCCTTCCGCAAACGGCGAAACGCTTTGACTCGGTGAGTTTCGCGGCATTCCGACTTCGATGCCCCGGTTGCCGAAATTCAGTTGCCTTTGAATTTCGGGTGATCCCTCTTGAGCATGTATGCTTCTGCTACTTGTTCTACATCAGACTTCTTCCGCAAACGGCGAAACGCTTTGACTCGGTGAGTTTCGCGGCATTCCGACTTCGATGCCCCGGTTGCCGAAATTCAGTTGCCTTTGAATTTCGGGTGATCCCTCTTGAGCATGTATGCTTCTGCTACTTGTTCTACATCAGACTTCCTTCCGCAAACGGCGAAACGCTTTGACTCGGTGAGTTTCGCGGCATTCCGACTTCGATGCCCCGGTTGCCGAAATTCAGTTGCCTTTGAATTTCGGGTGATCCCTCTTGAGCATGTATGCTTCTGCTACTTGTTCTACATCAGACTTCTTCCGCAAACGGCGAAACGCTTTGACTCGGTGAGTTTCGCGGCATTCCGACTTCGATGCCCCGGTTGCCGAAATTCAGTTGCCTTTGAATTTCGGGTGATCCCTCTTGAGCATGTATGCTTCTGCTACTTGTTCTACATCAGACTTCTTCCGCAAACGGCGAAACGCTTTGACTCGGTGAGTTTCGCGGCATTCCGACTTCGATGCCCCGGTTGCCGAAATTCAGTTGCCTTTGAATTTCGGGTGATCCCTCTTGAGCATGTATGCTTCTGCTACTTGTTCTACATCAGACTTCTTCCGCAAACGGCGAAACGCTTTGACTCGGTGAGTTTCGCGGCATTCCGACTTCGATGCCCCGGTTGCCGAAATTCAGTTGCCTTTGAATTTCGGGTGATCCCTCTTGAGCATGTATGCTTCTGCTACTTGTTCTACATCAGACTTCTTCCGCAAACGGCGAAACGCTTTGACTCGGTGAGTTTCGCGGCATTCCGACTTCGATGCCCCGGTTGCCGAAATTCAGTTGCCTTTGAATTTCGGGTGATCCCTCTTGAGCATGTATGCTTCTGCTACTTGTTCTACATCAGACTTCCTTCCGCAAACGGCGAAACGCTTTGACTCGGTGAGTTTCGCGGCATTCCGACTTCGATGCCCCGTTTGCCGAAATTCAGTTGCCTTTGAATTTCGGGTGATCCCTCTTGAGCATGTATGCTTCTGCTACTTGTTCTACATCAGACTTCCTTCCGCAAACGGCGAAACGCTTTGACTCGGTGAGTTTCGCGGCATTCCGACTTCGATGCCCCGGTTGCCGAAATTCAGTTGCCTTTGAATTTCGGGTGATCCCTCTTGAGCATGTATGCTTCTGCTACTTGTTCTACATCAACTTCCTTCCGCAAACGGCGAAACGCTTTGACTCGGTGAGTTTCGCGGCATTCCGACTTCGATGCCCCGGTTGCCGAAATTCAGTTGCCTTTGAATTTCGGGTGATCCCTCTTGAGCATGTATGCTTCTGCTACTTGTTCTACATCACACTTCCTTCCGCAAACCAACTTTGACTCGTGAGAAACGACATTTGAATTTCGATGCCCCCCCTTTGAAAAATTTTTTTTTTGAACGGGTGATCCTTCAAAAAAAAAAACGAAACGCTTTGACTCGGTGAGTTTCGCGGCATTCCGACTTCGATGCCCCGGTTGCCGAAATTCAGTTGCCTTTGAATTTCGGTGATCCCTCTTGAGCATGTATGCTTCTGCTACTTGTTCTACATCACACTTCTTCCGCAAACGGCGAAACGCTTTGACTCGGTGAGTTTCGCGGCATTCCGACTTCGATGCCCCGGTTGCCGAAATTCAGTTGCCTTTGAATTTCGGGTGATCCCTCTTGAGCATGTATGCTTCTGCTACTTGTTCTACATCAGACTTCCTTCCGCAAACGGCGAAACGCTTTGACTCGGTGAGTTTCGCGGCATTCCGACTTCGATGCCCCGGTTGCCGAAATTCAGTTGCCTTTGAATTTCGGGTGATCCCTCTTGAGCATGTATGCTTCTGCTACTTGTTCTACATCACACTTCCTTCCGCAAACGGCGAAACGCTTTGACTCGGTGAGTTTCGCGGCATTCCGACTTCGATGCCCGGTTGCCGAAATTCAGTTGCCTTTGAATTTCGGGTGATCCCTCTTGAGCATGTATGCTTCTGCTACTTGTTCTACATCACACTTCTTCCGCAAACGGCGAAACGCTTTGACTCGGTGAGTTTCGCGGCATTCCGACTTCGATGCCCCGGTTGCCGAAATTCAGTTGCCTTTGAATTTCGGGTGATCCCTCTTGAGCATGTATGCTTCTGCTACTTGTTCTACATCACACTTCCTTCCGCAAACGGCGAAACGCTTTGACTCGGTGAGTTTCGCGGCATTCCGACTTCGATGCCCCGGTTGCCGAAATTCAGTTGCCTTTGAATTTCGGGTGATCCCTCTTGAGCATGTATGCTTCTGCTACTTGTTCTACATCAGACTTCTTCCGCAAACGGCGAAACGCTTTGACTCGGTGAGTTTCGCGGCATTCCGACTTCGATGCCCCGGTTGCCGAAATTCAGTTGCCTTTGAATTTCGGGTGATCCCTCTTGAGCATGTATGCTTCTGCTACTTGTTCTACATCACACTTCTTCCGCAAAGGCGAAACGCTTTGACTCGGTGAGTTTCGCGGCATTCCGACTTCGATGCCCCGGTTGCCGAAATTCAGTTGCCTTTGAATTTCGGGTGATCCCTCTTGAGCATGTATGCTTCTGCTACTTGTTCTACATCAGACTTCTTCCGAAACAGCGAAACGCTTTGACTCGGTGAGTTTCGCGGCATTCCGACTTCGATGCCCCGGTTGCCGAAATTCAGTTGCCTTTGAATTTCGGGTGATCCCTCTTGAGCATGTATGCTTCTGCTACTTGTTCTACATCACACTTCTTCCGCAAACGGCGAAACGCTTTGACTCGGTGAGTTTCGCGGCATTCCGACTTCGATGCCCCGGTTGCCGAAATTCAGTTGCCTTTGAATTTCGGTGATCCCTCTTGAGCATGTATGCTTCTGCTACTTGTTCTACAACAAACTTC
>CM055350.1:2281888-2320531 GCA_029228515.1 Populus alba x Populus x berolinensis | reverse complement strand
GGGCTCAAAAGGGATCACCCGAAAATTCAAAAGGCAACTGAATTTCGGCAACCGGGGCAACGAAGTCGGAATCGCGAATCCGCGAAACTCACCGAGTCAAAGCTTTTCGCCATTTACGGAAGGAAGTGTGATGTAGAACAAGTTGCAGAAAGCATACATGCTCAAGAGGGATCACCCGAAATTCCAAGGAAACTGAACTTTCGGCATCCGGGGCCATCGAAGTCGGACTGCCGGGAAAACTCACCGAGTCCAAGCGTTTGGCCGTGTGCGGAGGAAGAGTAATGTAGAACAAGTAGCAGAAGCATTACATGCTCAAGAGGGGATCACCTGGAAATTCAAAGGCAACTGAATTTCGGCAATCAGGGCATCGAAGTCGGAATGCCGGGAAACTCACCGAGTCAAAGCGTTTGGCCATTTGCGGAAGAAGTCTGATGTAGAACAAGTAGTAGAGGCATACATGCTCAAGAGGGATCACCCGAAATTCAAAGGCAACTAAATTTCGGCAACCGGGGCATCGAAGTCGGAATTCCGCGAAACTCACCGAGTCAAAGCGTTTCACTGTTTGCGGATGGAAGTGTGATGTAGAAAAAGAAGCAGAAGCATACATGCTCAAGAGGGATCACTCGAAATTCAAAGGCAACTGAATTTCGGCAACCGGGGCATCGAAGTCGGAATGCCGTGAAACTCACCGAGTCAAAGCGTTTCGCTGTTTGCGGAAGGAAGGTTGAAGTAGAACAAGTAGCAGAAGCATACATGCTCAAGAGGGATTACCAGAAATTCAAAGGCAACTGAATTTCGGCATCCGGGGCATCGAAGTCGGAATGCCGGGAAACTCACCAAGTCAAAGCATTTCGCCGTTTGCGGAAGGAAGAGTGATGTAGAACAAGTAGCAGAAGCATACATGCTCAAGAGGGATCACCTGAAATTCAAAGGCAACTAACTTTCGGCAACCTGGGCATCGAAGACGGAATGCCGCGAAAACCCCAAAACCCCCCCCCACACGAGTCAAGGCGTTATGCCGTTTGCGGAAGGAAGGGTGATGTAGAACTAGTAGGCAGAACCATACATGCTCAAGACATATCACCCAAAATTCAAAGGCAACTGATTTTCAGCAACCGGGGCATCGAAGTCGGAATGCCGCGAAACTCACCGTGTCAAAGAGTTTCGGTTGTTTGCGGAAGGAAGTGATGATGTAGGAACAAGTAGCCGAAGCATACCATGCATCAAGAGGAATCCACCCGAAATTCAACGGCAACTTACATTTCGGCAACCGGGGCATCGCAGACGGAATGCGGGGAAACTCACCAAGTCAAAGCGTTTCGATGTTTGCGGGCAGGAAGTGTGAAGTAGAACAAGTAGCAGGAGCATACATGCTCAAGAGGGATCACCCGAAATTCAAAGGCAACTGAATTTCGGCAACCGGGGCATCGAAGGTGGAATGCCGCGAAACTCGCCGAATCAAAGCGTTTCGCGGTTTGCGAAAGGAAGTGTGAAGTAGAACAAGTAGCAGGAGCATACATGCTCAAGAGGGATCACCCGAAATTCAAAGGCAACTGAATTTCGGCAACCTGGGCATCGAAGTCGGAATGCCGCGAAACTCCCACCGTGTCAAAGGCGTTTCGTTGTTTGCGGATGGAAGTGTGATGTAGAACAAGTAGCAGAAGCATACATGCTCAAGAGGGATAATCACCTGAAATTCAAAGGCAACTAAATTTTCGGCAACCGGGGCATCGAAGTCGGAATTGCGGGAAACTCACCAAGTCAAAGCGTTACGATGTTTGCGGAAGGAAGTGTGAAGTATAACAAGTATGCAGAAGCATACATGCTCAAGAGGGATCACCCGGAAATTCAAAGGCAACTGATCTTCGGCAACCGGGGCATCGAAGTCGGAATTCCGCGAAACTCACCGAGTCAAAGCTGTTTCGCTGTTTGCGGAAGGACGTGTGAAGTAGAACAAGTAGCAGAAGCATACATTGCTCTAGTAGGGATCACCCGAAATTCAAAGGCAACTGAATTTCGGCATCCGGGGCATCGAAGTCGGAATTGCCGGCAAACTCACCAAGTCAAAGCCGTTTGCGGAAGGGGAATGATGGTATGAGAAGCACATGCAGGGGAAATCACCCGAAATTCAAAGCATTTCGAATTTCGGCAAGGGCTCGAAGTCGGAATGCCCGAAACTCACCCCAAAGCGTTTCGCCGTTTGCGGAAGGACGTAGTGATGTAGAACAAGTAGCAGAAGCATAATAACATGCTCAAGAGGGATCACCCGAAATTCCAAAGGCAACTGAATTTCGGCAACCAGGGCATCGGAGTCCGAATGCCGCGGGAAACTCACCGAGTCAAAGCGTTTCGGCCGTTTGCGGAAGGAAGTGTGATGTAGAACAAGTAGCAGAAGCATAACATGCCTCACGAGGGATCACCCGAATTTCAAAGGCAAATCGAATTTCGGCAACCGGGGCATCGAAGTCGGAATTCCGCGAAACTCACCGAGTCAAAGCGTTTCGCTGGTTTTGCGGGATGAAGTGTGAAGTAGAACAAGTAGCAGAACCATACATGCTAAAAGAGGGATCACCCGAAATTCAAAGGCAACTGAATTTCGGCATCCGGGGCATCGAAGTCGGAATGCGGCGAAACTCACCCAAGTCACCCCCAAGCGTTTCGCCGTTTGCGGAAGGAAGAGTCGATGTAGAACAAAAGTAGCAGAAGCATATTGCTCACGAGGGATCACCTGAAATTCAAAGGCAACTGAATTTCGGCAACCGGGGCATCGAAGTCGGAATGCCGCGAAAATCACCGAGTCAAAGCGTTTTCGCTGTTTATCGGAGGAAGTGTGATGTTCGAACAAGTAGCAGAAGCATACATGCTCAAGAGGGATCACTGATAATTCAAAGGCAACTAAATTTCGGCAACCGGGGCATCGAAGTCAGAATTCCGCGAAAACTCACCGAGTCAAACCGTTGCGTATTTGCGGATGGAAGTGTGCTGTAGAAAAAGAAGCAGAAAGCATTTCATGCTCAAGAGAGGATCATCCGAAATTCAAAGGCAACTGAATTTCGGCAACCGGGGCATCGAAGTCGGAATGCCGCGAAACTCACCGAGTCAAAGCGTTTCGTGTTTGCGGAAGGAAGTGTGAAGTAGAACAAGTAGCAAGAAGCATACATGCTCAAGAGGGATCACCCGAAATTCAAAGGCAACTGAATTTCGGCATTCCGGCGGCAACGAAGTCGGAATGCCGCGAAACTCACCAAGTCAAAGCCGTTTCGCCGTTTGCGGAAGGGAAGAGTGATGTAGAACAAGTAGCAGAAGCATACATGCTTAAGAGGGATCACCGAATTCAAGGCAACTGAATTTCGGCAACAGGGCTCAAGAGGGATCACCTGAAATTCAAGGGCAAACTAAATGTTCGGCAACCGGGGCATCGAAGTCGGGGAATCCCGCGAAACTCACGTAGTCAAAGCGTTTGGCCGTTTGCGGAACGGAAGTGTGATGTAGAACATGTAGCTGACTATACATGCTCAAGAGGGATCACCCAAAATTCGAAAGGCAAAAACCTGATTTTCAGCAACCGGGGCATCGAAGTCGGAATGCCGCGAAACTCACCGTGTCCAAAGCGTTTCGTTGTTTGCGGAAGGAAGTGTGATGTAGAAACAAGTTAGCAGAAGCCATACATGCTCAAGAGGAATCACCCGAAATTCAAAGGCAACTGAATTTCGGCAACCGGAGCATCTAAGTCGGGTATTCCGCGAAAACTCACCGAGTCAAAGCGTTTCACTGTTTGCGGATGGAAGATGTGATGTAGAAAAAGATTAGCAGAAAGCATACATGCTCAAGAGGGATCACCCGAAATTCAAAGGCAACTGAATTTCGGCAACCGGGGCATCGAAGACGGAATGCCGCGAAACTCACCGAGTCAAAGCGTTTCGCTGTTTGCGGAAGGAAGTGTGATGTAGAGCAAGTAGCAGGAAGCTATACGTGTGCTTACAAAAAGGAATCACGCCGAAATTCAAAGGCAATTGAATTTTGGCAGCGCGGGGCACCGAAGGACGGAATGGCCGCGGAAACGTTACCGATGGATCAAAGCGTTTTGCCATTTGCAAAGGAAGTGTGATGTAGAACAAGTAGGCAGAAGCATACATGCTGCAAGAGGGAATCACCGGGGGGGGCGGGCGAGAATTCAAAGGCCGACTGAATTTTAGGGCAACGCGGGGCACTTAAGGCGGAATGCCGCGAAACTGTACCGAGTCTCTAAGAGTTTCGCTGTTTGCGGAAGGAAGTGGTGATGTAGAGACTAGTAGCAAAAGCGCGTACATGCGAGCAAGAAGGCGCGCACCCGAAATTCGCGAGTCAGGAGCGAATCTGAATTTCGGCGAACCGGGGGCATGCGAGCAGGTTCGGAATTCCCGTTGCGATGAACTCACCCGAGTTAGCAAAGCGTTTCGCTGTTTGCGGAAGGAACGGTGTGATGTTGACCATGTAGGCAAGAAGCATACGATGCTCAATGAGGGATCACCCGAGCAATTCAAAGGCCAACTGAATTTCGGCAACTCGCGGGGCATCGAAGATCGGAATGGGGCCGCGGCGAACTCACCGAGTGAAAGCGTTTCGCTGTGATTGCGGAAGGAAGGTGGTGATGTAGAACAAGAAGGCAGAATGCAATAGCACGATGGTGTGCTCAACAGGGATCACCCGAAATTCAAAGGCAACTGAATTTCGGCAGACGCGGGGGCATCGAAGTGGCTGTGAATGCGCTGAAACTCAACCGAGTCAAAGCGTTATGTATTTTCAGGAGGAAAAGTAGAACAAGTAGGAAATTCAGGGAAGCCTGAAATTCACCGATTAAAAAGCATTTCGCTTTTTGCTGGACCCCATGGGAATCGTTTGCTTTGCAAGGGGTGGAGAGAGGCAATAGTGGCAGAAGCATATTATGCTCAAGAAGTGATCACGCCGAAATTCAAAGGCAACTTGAAGACATGCGCCCAAAGAGCGAAAAAAAAGTTTGGGCGAACGAACGTTGGGTGGGGCAGGGGGGAGGCGAAGTCTGGAATGCCGCGAAACTCACGCGAGTCAAGAGCGTTTCGCTATTTGTGGAAGGAACAGTGTGAGGTAGAACAAGTAGAAAAGAAGCATCGCGCGTGCTCAAGAGGCATCATCACCCGAAATTTCAAAGGCAACTGAATTTTCTGCAAACCGTCAGGGATACCGAAATTCAAAGGCAACTGATTTCGGCAACCGGGGCAGTCGAAGGCGGAATGCCGTGAAACCCATCTAGTTAAATCGTTTCGAGCTGGGTTTGCGGGAAGTGAAGTGTGTATGTCGAAACAGAGTAGGCCGACTAGCATACAATGGCTCAACAGGGATCACCGGGCGGGGCGTCGTTACACGCGAAAATCACTAGTGGGGGGGGGGGGGGGGGGGGTCAACTGATTATTATTTGCCGACATCACGGGGGGGCAAGTCGAGTTTTCGGGAATGCCGCGATAATCACCGTAGAGGTTAAAGCTGTTTCCGGGCTGTGTTATTGCGGACAAGGAAGGGTGATGGAGGAAATCTAGTCTATGCGGAGTAAGGGCAAGAGTCTCTCTTGGCTCAACAGAGGTAGGAACGACTCCCGAAACTGCGAGACCGGGCAGCGACTTAATTTTCGGTAAACCCGGGCAATCGAAGGCGGGAAAGGCCGGCGAAACTCCACCGAGTCAACGAGCGAGTTCGCGTTTTGCGGATGGAAGTGGAGTGGGATGTATAAGTCAGATGTAGGCCAGTAATGGTGGAGCACGAGCGCGATGCGCAGTGCTCCCTGTGGAGGGCGAGCGGACGAGCCGAAATTCAAAGTGGCCGACTACAGCTGAACTTTGCGGTCAGCACGCGGGTGGCAGTCCTCAGGTCGGGAGATGCCGCGAAACTCACCGAGGTCGCGCAGAGTTTCGCAGTTTGGGCGGAGCTTGACTCGTGTGATGTAGAGTCGAACTTGGCAGAACTGCACATGCGCATGCTCAAAAGGGGACGTCACATCTCTAAATTCAAAGGCAACTATGACTTTCGAGCAGGAGCGAGAGGTGCGATCGAAGTCGGGGGAATGCCGGCGAAAGGTCACCTAGGTCCAGAAGCGTTTCGAGTGCCATTTGGGCGGAAGAAGTGTGATGTAGAAGCAATGTTAGCAGAAGCATAACATGCTCAAGAAGAAATCACCCCAAAAGTTTCAATAGCGAGCGTCAGCTGGAAGTTTGCGGCGCGACGGCGGGGAGCAGGGGAGGATCGAAGTCTGGAATATCCGTCGTGAAACTCACCGAGTCAAAGCGTTTTCGTGCTGTTTGCGGATGGAAGTGTGACATGTAGAAGACGTAGCAGCAAGCATACAGTGCTGCAAAAGGGATCAGCCAGTGATATTCGAAAGCACGCTAAATTTGCGGCAACGCGGGGGCCATTGAAGGGACGAGGCAATGCCGACGAAAACTCTACGCGGTGAGTGCAAAGCTGTGTTTTTACGTCTGTTGCAGGAATGAAGTTGTGATGTGTAAAGCAAGTAGCAGGCAGGCGCAGACATTCTCAAGAAGGGATTGCACCCGAAAGGTTCAAGAGCAACTAAATTTCGGGCAAACCGTGGGGCTCAGTCGAAGGCGGAATGCCGCGACAACTCACCGAGTCAAAGGCGTTTCGCAGATTTATCGATAATGAAGGTGTAGGGATGTAGAGCACAGGGATTGGCAGTGAAGGCGATGGCCATGCTTCACAGAAAAGGGCGTCACCGCACTTCGCGAAATAGACAAGAGGCAACTGAATTTCGCCGAACTGGCGTGGCAGTGCGATAAGTCGGAAGTGGCCGTGCGACCACCTCACACTCTGGTCGACGCGGGCGTTGGGAGCAGCGATTTGGCGGAGAGGGATGTCGGTGGTGATGTAGAGGACAAGTAAGCAGCAGCATACATGCTCAAAAGGAAGAGCACGGTCGGGCGAGCGAATTGTCAAAGTGCAACTGAATTTGCGGGCGTACACGGGGCGGATGGGGGGGGGCGATCGAAGTCGGAATGCTCGACTCGAAAATAAACTCACCGAGTCAAAGCGTTTGCGTCTGTTTGCGGAAGGAAGTTGTGTTCTGTATGAACAGGACTGTAAGCAGTAGAGCCGTAGCATGCTCAAGGGATCACCCGAAATTCAAAGGCAACTGATTTTCGAGTAGGGGGCATCAAAAAGGGAGCGCCGGAAATTCAAAGGCAACTGAATTTCGGCAACCGGGGCATCGGAAGTCGGGTAATGCCGCGAAACTTCCACCGCGATTAAAGACCGTTTCGGCTGTTTTTTGCGGAAGGAAGGGTGATGCAGAAAAAGTAGCAGGAAGCATACATGATCTCCACAGGGATCTACCCGAAATTCAGAGGCCAACTGTGAATTTCGGCGAACGCGGGGGGGGGCAATCGAAGGCGGAATAGTGGCCGGAGCGAAACTCACCGAGTCGAAAGCGTTTCGCCGATTTTGCGAATGGAAGTGTGTTGTAGAACAAGGAGCAGGAAGATCATAACATGCTCAAGAGGGATCACCTGAAATTCAAAGGCCACTGAATTTCAGCAACCGGGGGGGGCACGTTTCAAGGTCGGGAATGGCTGCGAAACTTCTCGCCGGGAAGGGGTCAATTCGTATTCGCCGTTTGTTGCAAGATATCGCTGATGTAGAACAAGTACCGAGAAGGCATCGCATGCTCGAAAAGACTCACCCGAAATTCAAAAGGGCAACTTGAGATTATCGGCAACGGCGGGGCCAGGCTTAAGTATGTCGGTAACGTGCCGCGAAAGCTCACCGGCGGTCAAAGCATTTTAGTGCCATTTGCGAGAGGGGAAGTGTGAGGTAGAAAACAAGTAGCGAAGAAGCGATACGAGAGGGCGCAGAAGGGATCTCCCGAAACTCAAAGGCACGAGCTTTATATTCGGGCAAGCCGCGGGGCGCTTGAAGGCGTGAGATATGCCTTCGAAACTCGCCGGCGCAAAGCGTTTCGCCATTTTGCTGAAGGAAGTGGTGACGTAGATACTGGATCACCATGGTAGGGTCATATGAGTCATACGATGCTCATCTGTGGATCACCAACGTAGAAGTTCAAGAGGGGCCGCTGAATTATCTGCACAACCTGGGCATCGAAGGGGTTCGGAATGCGCGGCGAAACTCTTACCGGAGGATCAAAGCTCGTTACGTGCTTATTTTGCGGAAGGAAGTGTGATGGTTCGAACATGATAGCGAGAGAGCATAACATGCTTCAAGAGGGATCACCCGAGAATTCAACAGGTCCGACAGAATTTCTGCAACGACGGGGCATCGAAGTCGGAATGCCGCGAAGACTCACCGAGTGAAAGCGTTTCGCTGTTTGCGGAAGGGAAAGGTGTGTGTGACATGTAGGCAACAGAGTAGCAGAATCATACATGCGTCAAAAGGTGATCACCCGAAACTCAAAGGCAACTTATTTTCGGCAACCGGGGCATAGAAGGCGGAATGCCTCCGAACTCACCGAGTCAAAGCGTTTCGCCATTTTGCGAAGAAGGAAGGGTGACGTAGAACAAGTAGCCCAGAAGCATACTATGCTCTCAAGAGGGGAGTGCGAGACCCGGAAATTCAAGAGGCCACTGACTTCTCGGCAACCGGGGGCAGCGCGGAAGTCGTAAATGCCCGCAAAAATAAAAAAAAAGAAACTCTCAAGGGGGGGGCGAGTCAAAGTGTGGTTTGGCCATTTGCAGAAGGAAGTGTGATGTAGAACAAGATAGCAGAAGCGTACATGCTCCCAAGGTTGTGGTATTCACCCTAAATTCAAAGGCCACTGAATTAGCGGCAACCGGGTGGCAACCGAAGTCGGGAATGCCGCGAAACTCACCGAGTGCAAAGCGTTGACGCTGTTTGGCGGAAGGAAGTGTGATGTAGAAGAAGTAGCTGAGGAGGCGATGCGCATGCTCAAGAGGGATCACCCGAAATTGGGGCGAGAGGCAACTAGAATTTCAAAACAACCGGGGCATCGAAGTCGGAATGCCGGCGGAAACTCAGCCGAGTCAAAGCGTTTCGCTGTTTTTGCGGAAGGAAGTGTGATGGGTAGAACAAGTAGCAGAAGGCTACATGTTTTCAAGTGGGATCACCCGAAAATCAAAGGCAACTGAATTTCGGCAACCGGGGCTTCAAAAAAGGGATCACCCCGAAATTCAAAGGCAACTGAAATTCGGCAACCGGGGGGGGGCACCCGTAGTCGGAATTGCCGCTGAAACTGTCACCGAGTCAGGCAAGCGTAGTCGCTGTTTGCGGGAAGGAAGTGTGATGTAGAGAAAGATTAGCAGAAGCATACATGCTCAAGAGGGTGGGATCACCCAAAATTCAAAGGCAACTGTATTTTGGCAACCGGTGGCAGTCGAAAGTCGTGTAATGGCCGCGAAACTCACCCGAGGCAAAGCATTTGGCGCTGTTTTGTGGCGAAGGAAGTTGGAGTTAGAACAAGTAGCATAAGCCATACAGAGCTCAAGGCGAGGGGGGGGCAAATCACGCGCGAAATTCAAACAGGCACCCTGAATTTCGGCATCAGGGGCATCCGAAGTCGGAATGCCGTGCCGAAAACTTCACCGAGGGGGATCGAAAGCCTTTCGCCGGTTTGTGGAAGGAAGTGTGGATGTAGAACAAGTAGCAGAAGCATACATGCTCAAGAGGGATCACCCGAAATTCAAAGGCAACTGAATTTCGGCAACCGGGGCATCGAAGTCGGAATGCCGCGAAACTCACCGAGTCAAAGCGTTTCGCCGTTTGCGGAAGAAGTGTGATGTAGAACAAGTAGCAGAAGCATACATGCTCAAGAGGGATCACCCGAAATTCAAAGGCAACTGAATTTCGGCAACCGGGGCATCGAAGTCGGAATGCCGCGAAACTCACCGAGTCAAAGCGTTTCGCCGTTTGCGGAAGAAGTGTGATGTAGAACAAGTAGCAGAAGCATACATGCTCAAGAGGGATCACCCGAAATTCAAAGGCAACTGAATTTCGGCAACCGGGGCATCGAAGTCGGAATGCCGCGAAACTCACCGAGTCAAAGCGTTTCGCCGTTTGCGGAAGGAAGTGTGATGTAGAACAAGTAGCAGAAGCATACATGCTCAAGAGGGATCACCCGAAATTCAAAGGCAACTGAATTTCGGCAACCGGGGCATCGAAGTCGGAATGCCGCGAAACTCACCGAGTCAAAGCGTTTCGCCGTTTGCGGAAGAAGTGTGATGTAGAACAAGTAGCAGAAGCATACATGCTCAAGAGGGATCACCCGAAATTCAAAGGCAACTGAATTTCGGCAACCGGGGCATCGAAGTCGGAATGCCGCGAAACTCACCGAGTCAAAGCGTTTCGCCGTTTGCGGAAGGAAGTGTGATGTAGAACAAGTAGCAGAAGCATACATGCTCAAGAGGGATCACCCGAAATTCAAAGGCAACTGAATTTCGGCAACCGGGGCATCGAAGTCGGAATGCCGCGAAACTCACCGAGTCAAAGCGTTTCGCCGTTTGCGGAAGGAAGTGTGATGTAGAACAAGTAGCAGAAGCATACATGCTCAAGAGGGATCACCCGAAATTCAAAGGCAACTGAATTTCGGCAACCGGGGCATCGAAGTCGGAATGAAACTCACCGAGTCAAAGCGTTTCGCCGTTTGCGGAAGGAAGTGTGATGTAGAACAAGTAGCAGAAGCATACATGCTCAAGAGGGATCACCCGAAATTCAAAGGCAACTGAATTTCGGCAACCGGGGCATCGAAGTCGGAATGCCGCGAAACTCACCGAGTCAAAGCGTTTCGCCGTTTGCGGAAGGAAGTGTGATGTAGAACAAGTAGCAGAAGCATACATGCTCAAGAGGGATCACCCGAAATTCAAAGGCAACTGAATTTCGGCAACCGGGGCATCGAAGTCGGAATGCCGCGAAACTCACCGAGTCAAAGCGTTTCGCCGTTTGCGGAAGGAAGTGTGATGTAGAACAAGTAGCAGAAGCATACATGCTCAAGAGGGATCACCCGAAATTCAAAGGCAACTGAATTTCGGCAACCGGGGCATCGAAGTCGGAATGCCGCGAAACTCACCGAGTCAAAGCGTTTCGCCATTTGCGGAAGGAAGTCTGATGTAGAACAAGTAGCAGAAGCATACATGCTCAAGAGGGATCACCCGAAATTCAAAAGCAACTGAATTTCGGCAACCGGGGCATCGAAGGCGGAATGCCGCGAAAGTCACCGAGTCAAAGCGTTTCGCCGTTTGCGGAAGGAAGTAGGATGTAGAACAAGTAGCAGAAGCATACATGCTCAAGAGGGATCACCCGAAATTCAAAGGCAATGAATTTCGGCAACCGGGGCTCAAAAGGGATCACACGAAATTCAAAGGCAACTGAATTTCGGCAACCGGGCATCGAATTCGGAATGCCGCGAAACTCACCGAGTCAAAGCGTTTCGCCGTTTGCGGAAGGAAGTGTGATGTAGAACAAGTAGCAGAAGCATACATGCTCAAGAGGGATCACCCGAAATTCAAAGGCAACTGAATTTCGGCAACCGGGGCATCGAAGTCGGAATGCCGCGAAACTCACCGAGTCAAAGCGTTTCGCCGTTTGCGGAAGGAAGTGTGATGTAGAACAAGTAGCAGAAGCATACATGCTCAAGAGGGATCACCCGAAATTCAAAGGCAACTGAATTTCGGCAACCGGGGCATCGAAGTCGGAATGCCGCGAAACTCACCGAGTCAAAGCGTTTCGCGTTTGCGGAAGAAGTGTGATGTAGAACAAGTAGCAGAAGCATACATGCTCAAGAGGGATCACCCGAAATTCAAAGGCAACTGAATTTCGGCAACCGGGCATCGAAGTCGGAATGCCGCGAAACTCACCGAGTCAAAGCGTTTCGCCGTTTGCGGAAGGAAGTGTGATGTAGAACAAGTAGCAGAAGCATACATGCTCAAGAGGGATCACCCGAAATTCAAAGGCAACTGAATTTCGGCAACCGGGGCATCGAAGTCGGAATGCCGCGAAACTCACCGAGTCAAAGCGTTTCGCCGTTTGCGGAAGGAAGTGTGATGTAGAACAAGTAGCAGAAGCATACATGCTCAAGAGGGATCACCCGAAATTCAAAGGCAACTGAATTTCGGCAACCGGGGCATCGAAGTCGGAATGCCGCGAAACTCACCGAGTCAAAGCGTTTCGCCGTTTGCGGAAGGAAGTGTGATGTAGAACAAGTAGCAGAAGCATACATGCTCAAGAGGGATCACCCGAAATTCAAAGGCAACTGAATTTCGGCAACCGGGGCATCGAAGTCGGAATGCCGCGAAACTCACCGAGTCAAAGCGTTTCGCCGTTTGCGGAAGGAAGTGTGATGTAGAACAAGTAGCAGAAGCATACATGCTCAAGAGGGATCACCCGAAATTCAAAGGCAACTGAATTTCGGCAACCGGGGCATCGAAGTCGGAATGCCGCGAAACTCACCGAGTCAAAGCGTTTCGCCGTTTGCGGAAGGAAGTGTGATGTAGAACAAGTAGCAGAAGCATACATGCTCAAGAGGGATCACCCGAAATTCAAAGGCAACTGAATTTCGGCAACCGGGGCATCGAAGTCGGAATGCCGCGAAACTCACCGAGTCAAAGCGTTTCGCCGTTTGCGGAAGGAAGTGTGATGTAGAACAAGTAGCAGAAGCATACATGCTCAAGAGGGATCACCCGAAATTCAAAGGCAACTGAATTTCGGCAACCGGGGCATCGAAGTCGGAATGCCGCGAAACTCACCGAGTCAAAGCGTTTCGCCGTTTGCGGAAGGAAGTGTGATGTAGAACAAGTAGCAGAAGCATACATGCTCAAGAGGGATCACCCGAAATTCAAAGGCAACTGAATTTCGGCAACCGGGGCATCGAAGTCGGAATGCCGCGAAACTCACCGAGTCAAAGCGTTTCGCCGTTTGCGGAAGGAAGTGTGATGTAGAACAAGTAGCAGAAGCATACATGCTCAAGAGGGATCACCCGAAATTCAAAGGCAACTGAATTTCGGCAACCGGGGCATCGAAGTCGGAATGCCGCGAAACTCACCGAGTCAAAGCGTTTCGCCGTTTGCGGAAGGAAGTGTGATGTAGAACAAGTAGCAGAAGCATACATGCTCAAGAGGGATCACCCGAAATTCAAAGGCAACTGAATTTCGGCAACGGGGCATCGAAGTCGGAATGCCGCGAAACTCACCGAGTCAAAGCGTTTCGCCGTTTGCGGAAGAAGTGTGATGTAGAACAAGTAGCAGAAGCATACATGCTCAAGAGGGATCACCCGAAATTCAAAGGCAACTGAATTTCGGCAACCGGGGCATCGAAGTCGGAATGCCGCGAAACTCACCGAGTCAAAGCGTTTCGCCGTTTGCGGAAGGAAGTGTGATGTAGAACAAGTAGCAGAAGCATACATGCTCAAGAGGGATCACCCGAAATTCAAAGGCAACTGAATTTCGGCAACCGGGGCATCGAAGTCGGAATGCCGCGAAACTCACCGAGTCAAAGCGTTTCGCCGTTTGCGGAAGGAAGTGTGATGTAGAACAAGTAGCAGAAGCATACATGCTCAAGAGGGATCACCCGAAATTCAAAGGCAACTGAATTTCGGCAACCGGGGCATCGAAGTCGGAATGCCGCGAAACTCACCGAGTCAAAGCGTTTCGCCGTTTGCGGAAGGAAGTGTGATGTAGAACAAGTAGCAGAAGCATACATGCTCAAGAGGGATCACCCGAAATTCAAAGGCAACTGAATTTCGGCAACCGGGGCATCGAAGTCGGAATGCCGCGAAACTCACCGAGTCAAAGCGTTTCGCCGTTTGCGGAAGGAAGTGTGATGTAGAACAAGTAGCAGAAGCATACATGCTCAAGAGGGATCACCCGAAATTCAAAGGCAACTGAATTTCGGCAACCGGGGCATCGAAGTCGGAATGCCGCGAAACTCACCGAGTCAAAGCGTTTCGCGTTTGCGGAAGGAAGTGTGATGTAGAACAAGTAGCAGAAGCATACATGCTCAAGAGGGATCACCCGAAATTCAAAGGCAACTGAATTTCGGCAACCGGGGCATCGAAGTCGGAATGCCGCGAAACTCACCGAGTCAAAGCGTTTCGCCGTTTGCGGAAGGAAGTGTGATGTAGAACAAGTAGCAGAAGCATACATGCTCAAGAGGGATCACCCGAAATTCAAAGGCAACTGAATTTCGGCAACCGGGGCATCGAAGTCGGAATGCCGCGAAACTCACCGAGTCAAAGCGTTTCGCCGTTTGCGGAAGGAAGTGTGATGTAGAACAAGTAGCAGAAGCATACATGCTCAAGAGGGATCACCCGAAATTCAAAGGCAACTGAATTTCGGCAACCGGGGCATCGAAGTCGGAATGCCGCGAAACTCACCGAGTCAAAGCGTTTCGCCGTTTGCGGAAGGAAGTGTGATGTAGAACAAGTAGCAGAAGCATACATGCTCAAGAGGGATCACCCGAAATTCAAAGGCAACTGAATTTCGGCAACCGGGGCATCGAAGTCGGAATGCCGCGAAACTCACCGAGTCAAAGCGTTTCGCCGTTTGCGGAAGGAAGTGTGATGTAGAACAAGTAGCAGAAGCATACATGCTCAAGAGGGATCACCCGAAATTCAAAGGCAACTGAATTTCGGCAACCGGGGCATCGAAGTCGGAATGCCGCGAAACTCACCGAGTCAAAGCGTTTCGCCGTTTGCGGAAGGAAGTGTGATGTAGAACAAGTAGCAGAAGCATACATGCTCAAGAGGGATCACCCGAAATTCAAAGGCAACTGAATTTCGGCAACCGGGGCATCGAAGTCGGAATGCCGCGAAACTCACCGAGTCAAAGCGTTTCGCCGTTTGCGGAAGGAAGTGTGATGTAGAACAAGTAGCAGAAGCATACATGCTCAAGAGGGATCACCCGAAATTCAAAGGCAACTGAATTTCGGCAACCGGGGCATCGAAGTCGGAATGCCGCGAAACTCACCGAGTCAAAGCGTTTCGCCGTTTGCGGAAGGAAGTGTGATGTAGAACAAGTAGCAGAAGCATACATGCTCAAGAGGGATCACCCGAAATTCAAAGGCAACTGAATTTCGGCAACCGGGGCATCGAAGTCGGAATGCCGCGAAACTCACCGAGTCAAAGCGTTTCGCCGTTTGCGGAAGGAAGTGTGATGTAGAACAAGTAGCAGAAGCATACATGCTCAAGAGGGATCACCCGAAATTCAAAGGCAACTGAATTTCGGCAACCGGGGCATCGAAGTCGGAATGCCGCGAAACTCACCGAGTCAAAGCGTTTCGCGTTTGCGGAAGGAAGTGTGATGTAGAACAAGTAGCAGAAGCATACATGCTCAAGAGGGATCACCCGAAATTCAAAGGCAACTGAATTTCGGCAACCGGGGCATCGAAGTCGGAATGCCGCGAAACTCACCGAGTCAAAGCGTTTCGCCTTTGCGGAAGGAAGTGTGATGTAGAACAAGTAGCAGAAGCATACATGCTCAAGAGGGATCACCCGAAATTCAAAGGCAACTGAATTTCGGCAACCGGGGCATCGAAGTCGGAATGCCGCGAAACTCACCGAGTCAAAGCGTTTCGCCGTTTGCGGAAGGAAGTGTGATGTAGAACAAGTAGCAGAAGCATACATGCTCAAGAGGGATCACCCGAAATTCAAAGGCAACTGAATTTCGGCAACCGGGGCATCGAAGTCGGAATGCCGCGAAACTCACCGAGTCAAAGCGTTTCGCCGTTTGCGGAAGGAAGTGTGATGTAGAACAAGTAGCAGAAGCATACATGCTCAAGAGGGATCACCCGAAATTCAAAGGCAACTGAATTTCGGCAACCGGGGCATCGAAGTCGGAATGCCGCGAAACTCACCGAGTCAAAGCGTTTCGCCGTTTGCGGAAGGAAGTGTGATGTAGAACAAGTAGCAGAAGCATACATGCTCAAGAGGGATCACCCGAAATTCAAAGGCAACTGAATTTCGGCAACCGGGGCATCGAAGTCGGAATGCCGCGAAACTCACCGAGTCAAAGCGTTTCGCCGTTTGCGGAAGGAAGTGTGATGTAGAACAAGTAGCAGAAGCATACATGCTCAAGAGGGATCACCCGAAATTCAAAGGCAACTGAATTTCGGCAACCGGGGCATCGAAGTCGGAATGCCGCGAAACTCACCGAGTCAAAGCGTTTCGCCGTTTGCGGAAGGAAGTGTGATGTAGAACAAGTAGCAGAAGCATACATGCTCAAGAGGGATCACCCGAAATTCAAAGGCAACTGAATTTCGGCAACCGGGGCATCGAAGTCGGAATGCCGCGAAACTCACCGAGTCAAAGCGTTTCGCCGTTTGCGGAAGGAAGTGTGATGTAGAACAAGTAGCAGAAGCATACATGCTCAAGAGGGATCACCCGAAATTCAAAGGCAACTGAATTTCGGCAACCGGGGCATCGAAGTCGGAATGCCGCGAAACTCACCGAGTCAAAGCGTTTCGCCGTTTGCGGAAGGAAGTGTGATGTAGAACAAGTAGCAGAAGCATACATGCTCAAGAGGGATCACCCGAAATTCAAAGGCAACTGAATTTCGGCAACCGGGGCATCGAAGTCGGAATGCCGCGAAACTCACCGAGTCAAAGCGTTTCGCCGTTTGCGGAAGAAGTGTGATGTAGAACAAGTAGCAGAAGCATACATGCTCAAGAGGGATCACCCGAAATTCAAAGGCAACTGAATTTCGGCAACCGGGGCATCGAAGTCGGAATGCCGCGAAACTCACCGAGTCAAAGCGTTTCGCCGTTTGCGGAAGAAGTGTGATGTAGAACAAGTAGCAGAAGCATACATGCTCAAGAGGGATCACCCGAAATTCAAAGGCAACTGAATTTCGGCAACCGGGGCATCGAAGTCGGAATGCCGCGAAACTCACCGAGTCAAAGCGTTTCGCCGTTTGCGGAAGGAAGTGTGATGTAGAACAAGTAGCAGAAGCATACATGCTCAAGAGGGATCACCCGAAATTCAAAGGCAACTGAATTTCGGCAACCGGGGCATCGAAGTCGGAATGCCGCGAAACTCACCGAGTCAAAGCGTTTCGCCGTTTGCGGAAGGAAGTGTGATGTAGAACAAGTAGCAGAAGCATACATGCTCAAGAGGGATCACCCGAAATTCAAAGGCAACTGAATTTCGGCAACCGGGGCATCGAAGTCGGAATGCCGCGAAACTCACCGAGTCAAAGCGTTTCGCCGTTTGCGGAAGGAAGTGTGATGTAGAACAAGTAGCAGAAGCATACATGCTCAAGAGGGATCACCCGAAATTCAAAGGCAACTGAATTTCGGCAACCGGGGCATCGAAGTCGGAATGCCGCGAAACTCACCGAGTCAAAGCGTTTCGCCGTTTGCGGAAGGAAGTGTGATGTAGAACAAGTAGCAGAAGCATACATGCTCAAGAGGGATCACCCGAAATTCAAAGGCAACTGAATTTCGGCAACCGGGGCATCGAAGTCGGAATGCCGCGAAACTCACCGAGTCAAAGCGTTTCGCCGTTTGCGGAAGGAAGTGTGATGTAGAACAAGTAGCAGAAGCATACATGCTCAAGAGGGATCACCCGAAATTCAAAGGCAACTGAATTTCGGCAACCGGGGCATCGAAGTCGGAATGCCGCGAAACTCACCGAGTCAAAGCGTTTCGCCGTTTGCGGAAGGAAGTGTGATGTAGAACAAGTAGCAGAAGCATACATGCTCAAGAGGGATCACCCGAAATTCAAAGGCAACTGAATTTCGGCAACCGGGGCATCGAAGTCGGAATGCCGCGAAACTCACCGAGTCAAAGCGTTTCGCCGTTTGCGGAAGGAAGTGTGATGTAGAACAAGTAGCAGAAGCATACATGCTCAAGAGGGATCACCCGAAATTCAAAGGCAACTGAATTTCGGCAACCGGGGCATCGAAGTCGGAATGCCGCGAAACTCACCGAGTCAAAGCGTTTCGCCGTTTGCGGAAGGAAGTGTGATGTAGAACAAGTAGCAGAAGCATACATGCTCAAGAGGGATCACCCGAAATTCAAAGGCAACTGAATTTCGGCAACCGGGGCATCGAAGTCGGAATGCCGCGAAACTCACCGAGTCAAAGCGTTTCGCCGTTTGCGGAAGGAAGTGTGATGTAGAACAAGTAGCAGAAGCATACATGCTCAAGAGGGATCACCCGAAATTCAAAGGCAACTGAATTTCGGCAACCGGGGCATCGAAGTCGGAATGCCGCGAAACTCACCGAGTCAAAGCGTTTCGCCGTTTGCGGAAGGAAGTGTGATGTAGAACAAGTAGCAGAAGCATACATGCTCAAGAGGGATCACCCGAAATTCAAAGGCAACTGAATTTCGGCAACCGGGGCATCGAAGTCGGAATGCCGCGAAACTCACCGAGTCAAAGCGTTTCGCCGTTTGCGGAAGGAAGTGTGATGTAGAACAAGTAGCAGAAGCATACATGCTCAAGAGGGATCACCCGAAATTCAAAGGCAACTGAATTTCGGCAACCGGGGCATCGAAGTCGGAATGCCGCGAAACTCACCGAGTCAAAGCGTTTCGCCGTTTGCGGAAGGAAGTGTGATGTAGAACAAGTAGCAGAAGCATACATGCTCAAGAGGGATCACCCGAAATTCAAAGGCAACTGAATTTCGGCAACCGGGGCATCGAAGTCGGAATGCCGCGAAACTCACCGAGTCAAAGCGTTTCGCCGTTTGCGGAAGGAAGTGTGATGTAGAACAAGTAGCAGAAGCATACATGCTCAAGAGGGATCACCCGAAATTCAAAGGCAACTGAATTTCGGCAACCGGGGCATCGAAGTCGGAATGCCGCGAAACTCACCGAGTCAAAGCGTTTCGCCGTTTGCGGAAGGAAGTGTGATGTAGAACAAGTAGCAGAAGCATACATGCTCAAGAGGGATCACCCGAAATTCAAAGGCAACTGAATTTCGGCAACCGGGGCATCGAAGTCGGAATGCCGCGAAACTCACCGAGTCAAAGCGTTTCGCGTTTGCGGAAGGAAGTGTGATGTAGAACAAGTAGCAGAAGCATACATGCTCAAGAGGGATCACCCGAAATTCAAAGGCAACTGAATTTCGGCAACCGGGGCATCGAAGTCGGAATGCCGCGAAACTCACCGAGTCAAAGCGTTTCGCCGTTTGCGGAAGGAAGTGTGATGTAGAACAAGTAGCAGAAGCATACATGCTCAAGAGGGATCACCCGAAATTCAAAGGCAACTGAATTTCGGCAACCGGGGCATCGAAGTCGGAATGCCGCGAAACTCACCGAGTCAAAGCGTTTCGCCGTTTGCGGAAGGAAGTGTGATGTAGAACAAGTAGCAGAAGCATACATGCTCAAGAGGGATCACCCGAAATTCAAAGGCAACTGAATTTCGGCAACCGGGGCATCGAAGTCGGAATGCCGCGAAACTCACCGAGTCAAAGCGTTTCGCCGTTTGCGGAAGGAAGTGTGATGTAGAACAAGTAGCAGAAGCATACATGCTCAAGAGGGATCACCCGAAATTCAAAGGCAACTGAATTTCGGCAACCGGGGCATCGAAGTCGGAATGCCGCGAAACTCACCGAGTCAAAGCGTTTCGCCGTTTGCGGAAGGAAGTGTGATGTAGAACAAGTAGCAGAAGCATACATGCTCAAGAGGGATCACCCGAAATTCAAAGGCAACTGAATTTCGGCAACCGGGGCATCGAAGTCGGAATGCCGCGAAACTCACCGAGTCAAAGCGTTTCGCCGTTTGCGGAAGGAAGTGTGATGTAGAACAAGTAGCAGAAGCATACATGCTCAAGAGGGATCACCCGAAATTCAAAGGCAACTGAATTTCGGCAACCGGGGCATCGAAGTCGGAATGCCGCGAAACTCACCGAGTCAAAGCGTTTCGCCGTTTGCGGAAGGAAGTGTGATGTAGAACAAGTAGCAGAAGCATACATGCTCAAGAGGGATCACCCGAAATTCAAAGGCAACTGAATTTCGGCAACCGGGGCATCGAAGTCGGAATGCCGCGAAACTCACCGAGTCAAAGCGTTTCGCCGTTTGCGGAAGGAAGTGTGATGTAGAACAAGTAGCAGAAGCATACATGCTCAAGAGGGATCACCCGAAATTCAAAGGCAACTGAATTTCGGCAACCGGGGCATCGAAGTCGGAATGCCGCGAAACTCACCGAGTCAAAGCGTTTCGCCGTTTGCGGAAGGAAGTGTGATGTAGAACAAGTAGCAGAAGCATACATGCTCAAGAGGGATCACCCGAAATTCAAAGGCAACTGAATTTCGGCAACCGGGGCATCGAAGTCGGAATGCCGCGAAACTCACCGAGTCAAAGCGTTTCGCCGTTTGCGGAAGGAAGTGTGATGTAGAACAAGTAGCAGAAGCATACATGCTCAAGAGGGATCACCCGAAATTCAAAGGCAACTGAATTTCGGCAACCGGGGCATCGAAGTCGGAATGCCGCGAAACTCACCGAGTCAAAGCGTTTCGCCGTTTGCGGAAGAAGTGTGATGTAGAACAAGTAGCAGAAGCATACATGCTCAAGAGGGATCACCCGAAATTCAAAGGCAACTGAATTTCGGCAACCGGGGCATCGAAGTCGGAATGCCGCGAAACTCACCGAGTCAAAGCGTTTCGCCGTTTGCGGAAGGAAGTGTGATGTAGAACAAGTAGCAGAAGCATACATGCTCAAGAGGGATCACCCGAAATTCAAAGGCAACTGAATTTCGGCAACCGGGGCATCGAAGTCGGAATGCCGCGAAACTCACCGAGTCAAAGCGTTTCGCCGTTTGCGGAAGGAAGTGATGTAGAACAAGTAGCAGAAGCATACATGCTCAAGAGGGATCACCCGAAATTCAAAGGCAACTGAATTTCGGCAACCGGGGCATCGAAGTCGGAATGCCGCGAAACTCACCGAGTCAAAGCGTTTCGCCGTTTGCGGAAGGAAGTGTGATGTAGAACAAGTAGCAGAAGCATACATGCTCAAGAGGGATCACCCGAAATTCAAAGGCAACTGAATTTCGGCAACCGGGGCATCGAAGTCGGAATGCCGCGAAACTCACCGAGTCAAAGCGTTTCGCCGTTTGCGGAAGGAAGTGTGATGTAGAACAAGTAGCAGAAGCATACATGCTCAAGAGGGATCACCCGAAATTCAAAGGCAACTGAATTTCGGCAACCGGGGCATCGAAGTCGGAATGCCGCGAAACTCACCGAGTCAAAGCGTTTCGCCGTTTGCGGAAGGAAGTGTGATGTAGAACAAGTAGCAGAAGCATACATGCTCAAGAGGGATCACCCGAAATTCAAAGGCAACTGAATTTCGGCAACCGGGGCATCGAAGTCGGAATGCCGCGAAACTCACCGAGTCAAAGCGTTTCGCCGTTTGCGGAAGGAAGTGTGATGTAGAACAAGTAGCAGAAGCATACATGCTCAAGAGGGATCACCCGAAATTCAAAGGCAACTGAATTTCGGCAACCGGGGCATCGAAGTCGGAATGCCGCGAAACTCACCGAGTCAAAGCGTTTCGCCGTTTGCGGAAGGAAGTGTGATGTAGAACAAGTAGCAGAAGCATACATGCTCAAGAGGGATCACCCGAAATTCAAAGGCAACTGAATTTCGGCAACCGGGGCATCGAAGTCGGAATGCCGCGAAACTCACCGAGTCAAAGCGTTTCGCCGTTTGCGGAAGGAAGTGTGATGTAGAACAAGTAGCAGAAGCATACATGCTCAAGAGGGATCACCCGAAATTCAAAGGCAACTGAATTTCGGCAACCGGGGCATCGAAGTCGGAATGCCGCGAAACTCACCGAGTCAAAGCGTTTCGCCGTTTGCGGAAGGAAGTGTGATGTAGAACAAGTAGCAGAAGCATACATGCTCAAGAGGGATCACCCGAAATTCAAAGGCAACTGAATTTCGGCAACCGGGGCATCGAAGTCGGAATGCCGCGAAACTCACCGAGTCAAAGCGTTTCGCCGTTTGCGGAAGGAAGTGTGATGTAGAACAAGTAGCAGAAGCATACATGCTCAAGAGGGATCACCCGAAATTCAAAGGCAACTGAATTTCGGCAACCGGGGCATCGAAGTCGGAATGCCGCGAAACTCACCGAGTCAAAGCGTTTCGCCGTTTGCGGAAGGAAGTGTGATGTAGAACAAGTAGCAGAAGCATACATGCTCAAGAGGGATCACCCGAAATTCAAAGGCAACTGAATTTCGGCAACCGGGGCATCGAAGTCGGAATGCCGCGAAACTCACCGAGTCAAAGCGTTTCGCCGTTTGCGGAAGGAAGTGTGATGTAGAACAAGTAGCAGAAGCATACATGCTCAAGAGGGATCACCCGAAATTCAAAGGCAACTGAATTTCGGCAACCGGGGCATCGAAGTCGGAATGCCGCGAAACTCACCGAGTCAAAGCGTTTCGCCGTTTGCGGAAGGAAGTGTGATGTAGAACAAGTAGCAGAAGCATACATGCTCAAGAGGGATCACCCGAAATTCAAAGGCAACTGAATTTCGGCAACCGGGGCATCGAAGTCGGAATGCCGCGAAACTCACCGAGTCAAAGCGTTTCGCCGTTTGCGGAAGGAAGTGTGATGTAGAACAAGTAGCAGAAGCATACATGCTCAAGAGGGATCACCCGAAATTCAAAGGCAACTGAATTTCGGCAACCGGGGCATCGAAGTCGGAATGCCGCGAAACTCACCGAGTCAAAGCGTTTCGCCGTTTGCGGAAGGAAGTGTGATGTAGAACAAGTAGCAGAAGCATACATGCTCAAGAGGGATCACCCGAAATTCAAAGGCAACTGAATTTCGGCAACCGGGGCATCGAAGTCGGAATGCCGCGAAACTCACCGAGTCAAAGCGTTTCGCCGTTTGCGGAAGGAAGTGTGATGTAGAACAAGTAGCAGAAGCATACATGCTCAAGAGGGATCACCCGAAATTCAAAGGCAACTGAATTTCGGCAACCGGGGCATCGAAGTCGGAATGCCGCGAAACTCACCGAGTCAAAGCGTTTCGCCGTTTGCGGAAGGAAGTGTGATGTAGAACAAGTAGCAGAAGCATACATGCTCAAGAGGGATCACCCGAAATTCAAAGGCAACTGAATTTCGGCAACCGGGGCATCGAAGTCGGAATGCCGCGAAACTCACCGAGTCAAAGCGTTTCGCCGTTTGCGGAAGGAAGTGTGATGTAGAACAAGTAGCAGAAGCATACATGCTCAAGAGGGATCACCCGAAATTCAAAGGCAACTGAATTTCGGCAACCGGGGCATCGAAGTCGGAATGCCGCGAAACTCACCGAGTCAAAGCGTTTCGCCGTTTGCGGAAGGAAGTGTGATGTAGAACAAGTAGCAGAAGCATACATGCTCAAGAGGGATCACCCGAAATTCAAAGGCAACTGAATTTCGGCAACCGGGGCATCGAAGTCGGAATGCCGCGAAACTCACCGAGTCAAAGCGTTTCGCCGTTTGCGGAAGGAAGTGTGATGTAGAACAAGTAGCAGAAGCATACATGCTCAAGAGGGATCACCCGAAATTCAAAGGCAACTGAATTTCGGCAACCGGGGCATCGAAGTCGGAATGCCGCGAAACTCACCGAGTCAAAGCGTTTCGCCGTTTGCGGAAGGAAGTGTGATGTAGAACAAGTAGCAGAAGCATACATGCTCAAGAGGGATCACCCGAAATTCAAAGGCAACTGAATTTCGGCAACCGGGGCATCGAAGTCGGAATGCCGCGAAACTCACCGAGTCAAAGCGTTTCGCCGTTTGCGGAAGGAAGTGTGATGTAGAACAAGTAGCAGAAGCATACATGCTCAAGAGGGATCACCCGAAATTCAAAGGCAACTGAATTTCGGCAACCGGGGCATCGAAGTCGGAATGCCGCGAAACTCACCGAGTCAAAGCGTTTCGCCGTTTGCGGAAGGAAGTGTGATGTAGAACAAGTAGCAGAAGCATACATGCTCAAGAGGGATCACCCGAAATTCAAAGGCAACTGAATTTCGGCAACCGGGGCATCGAAGTCGGAATGCCGCGAAACTCACCGAGTCAAAGCGTTTCGCCGTTTGCGGAAGGAAGTGTGATGTAGAACAAGTAGCAGAAGCATACATGCTCAAGAGGGATCACCCGAAATTCAAAGGCAACTGAATTTCGGCAACCGGGGCATCGAAGTCGGAATGCCGCGAAACTCACCGAGTCAAAGCGTTTCGCCGTTTGCGGAAGGAAGTGTGATGTAGAACAAGTAGCAGAAGCATACATGCTCAAGAGGGATCACCCGAAATTCAAAGGCAACTGAATTTCGGCAACCGGGGCATCGAAGTCGGAATGCCGCGAAACTCACCGAGTCAAAGCGTTTCGCCGTTTGCGGAAGGAAGTGTGATGTAGAACAAGTAGCAGAAGCATACATGCTCAAGAGGGATCACCCGAAATTCAAAGGCAACTGAATTTCGGCAACCGGGGCATCGAAGTCGGAATGCCGCGAAACTCACCGAGTCAAAGCGTTTCGCCGTTTGCGGAAGGAAGTGTGATGTAGAACAAGTAGCAGAAGCATACATGCTCAAGAGGGATCACCCGAAATTCAAAGGCAACTGAATTTCGGCAACCGGGGCATCGAAGTCGGAATGCCGCGAAACTCACCGAGTCAAAGCGTTTCGCCTTTGCGGAAGGAAGTGTGATGTAGAACAAGTAGCAGAAGCATACATGCTCAAGAGGGATCACCCGAAATTCAAAGGCAACTGAATTTCGGCAACCGGGGCATCGAAGTCGGAATGCCGCGAAACTCACCGAGTCAAAGCGTTTCGCCGTTTGCGGAAGGAAGTGTGATGTAGAACAAGTAGCAGAAGCATACATGCTCAAGAGGGATCACCCGAAATTCAAAGGCAACTGAATTTCGGCAACCGGGGCATCGAAGTCGGAATGCCGCGAAACTCACCGAGTCAAAGCGTTTCGCCGTTTGCGGAAGGAAGTGTGATGTAGAACAAGTAGCAGAAGCATACATGCTCAAGAGGGATCACCCGAAATTCAAAGGCAACTGAATTTCGGCAACCGGGGCATCGAAGTCGGAATGCCGCGAAACTCACCGAGTCAAAGCGTTTCGCCGTTTGCGGAAGGAAGTGTGATGTAGAACAAGTAGCAGAAGCATACATGCTCAAGAGGGATCACCCGAAATTCAAAGGCAACTGAATTTCGGCAACCGGGGCATCGAAGTCGGAATGCCGCGAAACTCACCGAGTCAAAGCGTTTCGCCGTTTGCGGAAGGAAGTGTGATGTAGAACAAGTAGCAGAAGCATACATGCTCAAGAGGGATCACCCGAAATTCAAAGGCAACTGAATTTCGGCAACCGGGGCATCGAAGTCGGAATGCCGCGAAACTCACCGAGTCAAAGCGTTTCGCCGTTTGCGGAAGGAAGTGTGATGTAGAACAAGTAGCAGAAGCATACATGCTCAAGAGGGATCACCCGAAATTCAAAGGCAACTGAATTTCGGCAACCGGGGCATCGAAGTCGGAATGCCGCGAAACTCACCGAGTCAAAGCGTTTCGCCGTTTGCGGAAGGAAGTGTGATGTAGAACAAGTAGCAGAAGCATACATGCTCAAGAGGGATCACCCGAAATTCAAAGGCAACTGAATTTCGGCAACCGGGGCATCGAAGTCGGAATGCCGCGAAACTCACCGAGTCAAAGCGTTTCGCCGTTTGCGGAAGGAAGTGTGATGTAGAACAAGTAGCAGAAGCATACATGCTCAAGAGGGATCACCCGAAATTCAAAGGCAACTGAATTTCGGCAACCGGGGCATCGAAGTCGGAATGCCGCGAAACTCACCGAGTCAAAGCGTTTCGCCGTTTGCGGAAGAAGTGTGATGTAGAACAAGTAGCAGAAGCATACATGCTCAAGAGGGATCACCCGAAATTCAAAGGCAACTGAATTTCGGCAACCGGGGCATCGAAGTCGGAATGCCGCGAAACTCACCGAGTCAAAGCGTTTCGCCGTTTGCGGAAGGAAGTGTGATGTAGAACAAGTAGCAGAAGCATACATGCTCAAGAGGGATCACCCGAAATTCAAAGGCAACTGAATTTCGGCAACCGGGGCATCGAAGTCGGAATGCCGCGAAACTCACCGAGTCAAAGCGTTTCGCCGTTTGCGGAAGGAAGTGTGATGTAGAACAAGTAGCAGAAGCATACATGCTCAAGAGGGATCACCCGAAATTCAAAGGCAACTGAATTTCGGCAACCGGGGCATCGAAGTCGGAATGCCGCGAAACTCACCGAGTCAAAGCGTTTCGCCGTTTGCGGAAGGAAGTGTGATGTAGAACAAGTAGCAGAAGCATACATGCTCAAGAGGGATCACCCGAAATTCAAAGGCAACTGAATTTCGGCAACCGGGGCATCGAAGTCGGAATGCCGCGAAACTCACCGAGTCAAAGCGTTTCGCCGTTTGCGGAAGGAAGTGTGATGTAGAACAAGTAGCAGAAGCATACATGCTCAAGAGGGATCACCCGAAATTCAAAGGCAACTGAATTTCGGCAACCGGGGCATCGAAGTCGGAATGCCGCGAAACTCACCGAGTCAAAGCGTTTCGCCGTTTGCGGAAGGAAGTGTGATGTAGAACAAGTAGCAGAAGCATACATGCTCAAGAGGGATCACCCGAAATTCAAAGGCAACTGAATTTCGGCAACCGGGGCATCGAAGTCGGAATGCCGCGAAACTCACCGAGTCAAAGCGTTTCGCCGTTTGCGGAAGAAGTGTGATGTAGAACAAGTAGCAGAAGCATACATGCTCAAGAGGGATCACCCGAAATTCAAAGGCAACTGAATTTCGGCAACCGGGGCATCGAAGTCGGAATGCCGCGAAACTCACCGAGTCAAAGCGTTTCGCCGTTTGCGGAAGGAAGTGTGATGTAGAACAAGTAGCAGAAGCATACATGCTCAAGAGGGATCACCCGAAATTCAAAGGCAACTGAATTTCGGCAACCGGGGCATCGAAGTCGGAATGCCGCGAAACTCACCGAGTCAAAGCGTTTCGCCGTTTGCGGAAGGAAGTGTGATGTAGAACAAGTAGCAGAAGCATACATGCTCAAGAGGGATCACCCGAAATTCAAAGGCAACTGAATTTCGGCAACCGGGGCATCGAAGTCGGAATGCCGCGAAACTCACCGAGTCAAAGCGTTTCGCCGTTTGCGGAAGGAAGTGTGATGTAGAACAAGTAGCAGAAGCATACATGCTCAAGAGGGATCACCCGAAATTCAAAGGCAACTGAATTTCGGCAACCGGGGCATCGAAGTCGGAATGCCGCGAAACTCACCGAGTCAAAGCGTTTCGCCGTTTGCGGAAGAAGTGTGATGTAGAACAAGTAGCAGAAGCATACATGCTCAAGAGGGATCACCCGAAATTCAAAGGCAACTGAATTTCGGCAACCGGGGCATCGAAGTCGGAATGCCGCGAAACTCACCGAGTCAAAGCGTTTCGCCGTTTGCGGAAGGAAGTGTGATGTAGAACAAGTAGCAGAAGCATACATGCTCAAGAGGGATCACCCGAAATTCAAAGGCAACTGAATTTCGGCAACCGGGGCATCGAAGTCGGAATGCCGCGAAACTCACCGAGTCAAAGCGTTTCGCCGTTTGCGGAAGGAAGTGTGATGTAGAACAAGTAGCAGAAGCATACATGCTCAAGAGGGATCACCCGAAATTCAAAGGCAACTGAATTTCGGCAACCGGGGCATCGAAGTCGGAATGCCGCGAAACTCACCGAGTCAAAGCGTTTCGCCGTTTGCGGAAGGAAGTGTGATGTAGAACAAGTAGCAGAAGCATACATGCTCAAGAGGGATCACCCGAAATTCAAAGGCAACTGAATTTCGGCAACCGGGGCATCGAAGTCGGAATGCCGCGAAACTCACCGAGTCAAAGCGTTTCGCCGTTTGCGGAAGGAAGTGTGATGTAGAACAAGTAGCAGAAGCATACATGCTCAAGAGGGATCACCCGAAATTCAAAGGCAACTGAATTTCGGCAACCGGGGCATCGAAGTCGGAATGCCGCGAAACTCACCGAGTCAAAGCGTTTCGCCGTTTGCGGAAGGAAGTGTGATGTAGAACAAGTAGCAGAAGCATACATGCTCAAGAGGGATCACCCGAAATTCAAAGGCAACTGAATTTCGGCAACCGGGGCATCGAAGTCGGAATGCCGCGAAACTCACCGAGTCAAAGCGTTTCGCCGTTTGCGGAAGGAAGTGTGATGTAGAACAAGTAGCAGAAGCATACATGCTCAAGAGGGATCACCCGAAATTCAAAGGCAACTGAATTTCGGCAACCGGGGCATCGAAGTCGGAATGCCGCGAAACTCACCGAGTCAAAGCGTTTCGCCGTTTGCGGAAGAAGTGTGATGTAGAACAAGTAGCAGAAGCATACATGCTCAAGAGGGATCACCCGAAATTCAAAGGCAACTGAATTTCGGCAACCGGGGCATCGAAGTCGGAATGCCGCGAAACTCACCGAGTCAAAGCGTTTCGCCGTTTGCGGAAGGAAGTGTGATGTAGAACAAGTAGCAGAAGCATACATGCTCAAGAGGGATCACCCGAAATTCAAAGGCAACTGAATTTCGGCAACCGGGGCATCGAAGTCGGAATGCCGCGAAACTCACCGAGTCAAAGCGTTTCGCCGTTTGCGGAAGGAAGTGTGATGTAGAACAAGTAGCAGAAGCATACATGCTCAAGAGGGATCACCCGAAATTCAAAGGCAACTGAATTTCGGCAACCGGGGCATCGAAGTCGGAATGCCGCGAAACTCACCGAGTCAAAGCGTTTCGCCGTTTGCGGAAGAAGTGTGATGTAGAACAAGTAGCAGAAGCATACATGCTCAAGAGGGATCACCCGAAATTCAAAGGCAACTGAATTTCGGCAACCGGGGCATCGAAGTCGGAATGCCGCGAAACTCACCGAGTCAAAGCGTTTCGCCGTTTGCGGAAGGAAGTGTGATGTAGAACAAGTAGCAGAAGCATACATGCTCAAGAGGGATCACCCGAAATTCAAAGGCAACTGAATTTCGGCAACCGGGGCATCGAAGTCGGAATGCCGCGAAACTCACCGAGTCAAAGCGTTTCGCCCTTTGCGGAAGAAGTGTGATGTAGAACAAGTAGCAGAAGCATACATGCTCAAGAGGGATCACCCGAAATTCAAAGGCAACTGAATTTCGGCAACCGGGGCATCGAAGTCGGAATGCCGCGAAACTCACCGAGTCAAAGCGTTTCGCCGTTTGCGGAAGGAAGTGTGATGTAGAACAAGTAGCAGAAGCATACATGCTCAAGAGGGATCACCCGAAATTCAAAGGCAACTGAATTTCGGCAACCGGGCATCGAAGTCGGAATGCCGCGAAACTCACCGAGTCAAAGCGTTTCGCCGTTTGCGGAAGGAAGTGTGATGTAGAACAAGTAGCAGAAGCATACATGCTCAAGAGGGATCACCCGAAATTCAAAGGCAACTGAATTTCGGCAACCGGGGCATCGAAGTCGGAATGCCGCGAAACTCACCGAGTCAAAGCGTTTCGCCTTTTGCGGAAGAAGTGTGATGTAGAACAAGTAGCAGAAGCATACATGCTCAAGAGGGATCACCCGAAATTCAAAGGCAACTGAATTTCGGCAACCGGGGCATCGAAGTCGGAATGCCGCGAAACTCACCGAGTCAAAGCGTTTCGCCGTTTGCGGAAGAAGTGTGATGTAGAACAAGTAGCAGAAGCATACATGCTCAAGAGGGATCACCCGAAATTCAAAGGCAACTGAATTTCGGCAACCGGGGCATCGAAGTCGGAATGCCGCGAAACTCACCGAGTCAAAGCGTTTCGCCGTTTGCGGAAGGAAGTGTGATGTAGAACAAGTAGCAGAAGCATACATGCTCAAGAGGGATCACCCGAAATTCAAAGGCAACTGAATTTCGGCAACCGGGGCATCGAAGTCGGAATGCCGCGAAACTCACGAGTCAAAGCGTTTCGCCGTTTGCGGAAGAAGTGTGATGTAGAACAAGTAGCAGAAGCATACATGCTCAAGAGGGATCACCCGAAATTCAAAGGCAACTGAATTTCGGCAACCGGGGCATCGAAGTCGGAATGCCGCGAAACTCACCGAGTCAAAGCGTTTCGCCGTTTGCGGAAGGAAGTGTGATGTAGAACAAGTAGCAGAAGCATACATGCTCAAGAGGGATCACCCGAAATTCAAAGGCAACTGAATTTCGGCAACCGGGGCATCGAAGTCGGAATGCCGCGAAACTCACCGAGTCAAAGCGTTTCGCCGTTTGCGGAAGGAAGTGTGATGTAGAACAAGTAGCAGAAGCATACATGCTCAAGAGGGATCACCCGAAATTCAAAGGCAACTGAATTTCGGCAACCGGGGCATCGAAGTCGGAATGCCGCGAAACTCACCGAGTCAAAGCGTTTCGCCTTTTGCGGAAGAAAGTGTGATGTAGAACAAGTAGCAGAAGCATACATGCTCAAGAGGGATCACCCGAAATTCAAAGGCAACTGAATTTCGGCAACGGGGCATCGAAGTCGGAATGCCGCGAAACTCACCGAGTCAAAGCGTTTCGCCGTTTGCGGAAGGAAGTTGATGTAGAACAAGTAGCAGAAGCATACATGCTCAAGAGGGATCACCCGAAATTCAAAGGCAACTGAATTTCGGCAACGGGGCATCGAAGTCGGAATGCCGCGAAACTCACCGAGTCAAAGCGTTTCGCGTTTGCGGAAGGAAGTCTGATGTAGAACAAGTAGCAGAAGCATACATGCTCAAGAGGGATCACCCGAAATTCAAAGGCAACTGAATTTCGGCAACCGGGGCATCGAAGTCGGAATGCCGCGAAACTCACCGAGTCAAAGCGTTTCGCCGTTTGCGGAAGGAAGTGTGATGTAGAACAAGTAGCAGAAGCATACATGCTCAAGAGGGATCACCCGAAATTCAAAGGCAACTGAATTTCGGCAACCGGGGCATCGAAGTCGGAATGCCGCGAAACTCACCGAGTCAAAGCGTTTTCGCGGTTTGCGGAAGAGAGTGTGATGTAGACACGACCAAAAGCTTGATGTCTTCTCCCAAGTGCAGGAGTGTCGAAGTAATAAATAACCCGGCAAGACCGGGGTCGAACCACAGAGAGGTTAATTGTATAAATTATAAATAACAAGACAACAACAACAAAAAACAACAACAACAACAATAATAATACTCAGTACGTGGCGTTGTTATACCTGAGAATGATCTAAAGATCGGGTCACAGGTTTCCAGCCTATATACTGACTTTATGAAAAGATCAAAGGGATATATTACAGAATGTAAATAACAACAACAACAATAATAAAAATAATAATAGTAGTAGTAGTAGCAATAGAAGAAGATGAAGAAATTAATGAGAACTTTGAGTTGGAAGATTAATGTAAGGATTAAACAATGATAAAAACGAATGTCAAGGTTAGAGGATCCACTAATGGTACTTCAAACAAGTATAATATAAACTCTTATTACTCAATTGGAAACCACACATAAAGGAGGTTCCAATCAGATTATAAATTGTTAACATGATTACATTAGTTATCTTATTCGAATAAAGCTAATACTTGTAAATGTTGGCAGGCATTCATGATTATAACTTATGTTAACAACAAATCAAGTCCCTTTCATAGCTCAGGTGTCGGTTATACCATACAGTATGGGCTATGAAAGTACCAAGTATTTGTTGTACCAAGTGTTATACAACATAAATCTAGATTAACCATTTAACAAGCAAAGTATTAAAAGTGAACAAGATAACAAATATAAAACATGTTAGTATCCAACGTTAAGGTTCATGTTAAGTTTATATTATACTTATTCTTACACCATTAGTGTGCCCTTTTCACCTTGACATAATTAACTTAGCTAAACATAATGAAAGAAAGAAACATAAATAAACAAGATAAGAACATAAATGAGAAAGAAGTTAACTAAGTAAAAGAAAGGAAATGAAGTGCATAAACTTGATATTAATGAAAGCAAGACATAAGCAATACAAAGAGAGAAAGCAAGAGCATGATCTTGATCTGGAAACCAAGATGCCTTAATACATGGTAAGTGCCTCCTTTTATAGGCCAAAATTTGGAACTATTGATTTGTTGACTAATTGATGAGTGGGTGGCCACATCTTGACTTTGGTGACAATCCTTATCTTCTTGTCTGAACAAAACGTCATTGCTAACATCATAATTTGCCCAGAATCCTCAGGAATGTTCTAGGAAATTGTCTTAGCTTTCCAACAAAAAAAAGATGAGGTCATTTGGACTTCTAGAACTCAAGATATGGGCTGAACACTAAATAGTGTCTGGGCTGCAGGACAGCTTCGGACTTCTTCGTTGTTCCTTCAATTTGGACTTCAAAACGGCCTTCTTAGATCTTGGGCTCCTCATGAAAGTTGTAGGCCTTTGTCTTACCTTTCCATCCATATAAAATGGACCTAAATCCGAGATCTAGAGCTCCAGATATGATCCAATTACCGAGCAATGTTCCGGTTTGGACTCCACTGACATCTCTTTTCTAAGTTTGGCCATCTCTTTGTCCTTTAACTTTCAATACTTAAACTCATCAATCAATCCTTTTATTTATGTGATCGGCCTGCATTTAAGATGAGCATTTACCATAAATTAAGGTATCTTATAATATCAAAGTTGTTATTATAAAACATGCTTTAGTTAAGGAGTTATTGATACTTCAAGTGCAAAATGATGATATAAAACCTTGATAAACATGCACTTTTAAGTACTAATCACACCCCCCAACCAGCTTATTACTAGTCCCTAGTAATCTAAAGCGTTAAAATAGAGAAACAATTTGCAAGTATCACAAAGCAAGGCATTCATCATTCAACTTCTATTAATCTATCCAGATAAACAAACTCTCACTAAATTTATATTACTGCTTCATACTTCTTAAACAAGATATTAATAAACCTTCTTTTTACGTGCTCAATATATGAAAACATAGATGATGGGGCTTTTGTTGGAAGAAAACAATATTATGTTCAAATGTTTAAGGTGAACTTCCTTGGGTTGGGATTATTATTATTATTACTCTTTTTTTTTTTTTTTTTTCTTTTTTTTTTTAATTTTATTTATATACACATACAACTTAAAACATAATGTATCTTTAACCCATGTAACGAGTTTTAGGCTAATGACTCCCAGACCAGTTGGTCTTAGGGCATTAGGTGTTGAGACACCCCTACGAGCTTAACAACTCGGGTTGCAGATACTGATACGTAGATAGTGCAATGTTTGATTTCCTTAAGCTTTTCTCCTTAACCCATGTAACAAGCTTTGGGCCAATAACTCCCAAGTCAGTTGACTTTAGGGTATTAGGTGTTAAAACACCCCTTCGGGCTTAATTGCTTAGGTTAAGGAGGCTACGAAACCAAACTTATCTACGTTTTTATTATCATCAATATTATCATCTTTTTTTTCTTCTTTTTTTGTTTTTTTTTTTTTTTTTGCAAATTATATACTAACCCTTACCTTAGTTGTTACCTTCAACAAAAGAACATAAATAATGTAATAATCCAATGTGCAACCCACAATCATATGTTAAAGTGTGTGTGTGAAAATGAAGGTTTAATAATACTTGTTAAATGAGTATATGAAGCAGAATCAAGTGATAACAATTCGAGAGTTTGTAAACCTGAATATTTCAAGAAGTATTATGATAGACCTTGTTATGAATATTGCAAATAACCATTAGAAAATTTTTACTAAGATGCGTCTCAAGAATAATTCCTCTTTACTCTGCCATCCTAGTAATAACAGTTTTGCCAAATGGTTTTTTAAAAAACAAAAACAGTTAGTTGGTTATTATTTTTTTTTTTTAACTACTACCCTCTCCCCCCAACCAAAACGAGACATTGTCCTCAATGTCCTAAGGTAGAAAGATAGAGTATAGAAGACATCACCTGAAACAGCAAACAATGACAAACCTGAAACACACTTAAACAAATATAAGAAGTAACAAAACAAAATACTATGCTATTAATAAAACCAAAAGACACAAGGTTTCACAGATGAAGGCTCAAATCTAATCTAAGCTTTTTACTTTATTTTGACAAAGCATGTATGTACAGGTAGTTGTGATTGTGGCTCACATCTTCCCTTGGTTTTACGTCCAAGAACGGCTTAAACGCCCTCTATGGGTCGGGGATAGGCTTCCCATCCAGTTTTCTTAAAAACTAGCAAACAGGGTCTTTTTTAGTCAGATTCCCAAGACTAAGTCGAGCATGTTCTTTATGAAAATGGAGTCATAAGTCATGAAATGCACAATGCACATCTCCACAGGATATGCCTCAAAAGTCAATAAAAGATTATCTAAAGATTCCTTATGTTTTGAAATGAATCCTGACTTTTGACAATTTTCACAAGTTTTGCAGAACACATATGCGTCTTTGAACATGGTGGGCAATAAAATCCACATTGTAAGATTTTTGCAGTCGTCTTTTTGATGAGAATTGACTCCCACATGCTTCAGAATGACAAAGTTTAATGACATTACTTACCTCATTGTCGGGAATGCATTTTTGAAATATTTGATCAGGACAATTTTTGAATAAGTAAGGGTCATCTAAGTAAAAGTTCTTCACTTCGTTCAAAAACTTTCCTTTGTCTTCGGTACTCCAGTGAGCTGGCAAATCTCCTAAAGGAAGAAAATTGATATTTTTAGCAAACCAAGGCATTGAACTAAGAGAAAGTAAGGATTCGTCAGGAGAGTAATCATCGATTGGTGGGATGTCAGATGTCAAATCTGTTGTCACTCTTGACAAAAGATCGGCATCAATATTTTTGGTGCCTTTTTCATCTGTGATTTCTTCCTGAGAATAAATCATTTGCAAATCTTCAAATTCATCCAACTCAATTTTACTCAAAGTAGATTCAAGTTGATCATGAACTAATTCTTCAATAAGATCTACTTCTTGTAAATCATTATCATCTCCAGGTTGCTTGCAAATGTTGAAAATATTCATCTCCAATGTCATGTTTCCAAAGATAACTTCATGAGTCCATTCCTACAATTAATCAATGCATTAGAAGTTGCAAGAAACGGACGTCCTAAAATAATAGGAAATGAATTACATGCTTCAACAGGTTGCGTGTCCAAGACAATAAAATCCACAGGATAAATGAATTTATCGACTTGTACTAACACATCTTCAATTATTCCTCTAGGCACTTTTACAGATCTATCAGCAAGTAAAAGAGTTACAGAGGTTGGTTTTAACTCACCTAGATTGAGATTCTGAAAAACTGAATATGGAAGTAAATTCACACTAGCTCCAAGATCAAGTAAGGCTCTTTCAATTTTATGTTCTCCAATAAAGCAAGAAATTGTAGGACAACCAGGGTCTTTATATTTCAAAGCATTATTGTTCTGAAGAATGGCACTTACTTGTTCGGCTAAAAAGGCTTTCTTTTTCACATTCAGTTTTCTCTTCACAGTGCACAGATCTTTCAAAAATTTAGCATAGGAAGGAACCTGTTTAATAGCATCCAACAAAGGTATATTGATCCTTACCTGTTTGAAAATTTCAAAGATTTCAGAGTTGTGATTGACTTTCCTTTGTTTGGTCATGGCATGAGGAAATGGAAGTGCTGGCGGGGAATCAGCCTTTCTTTGCAATGTTCAGGTTCAACCCCTTCCTTACCCTCAGAGATAGACTCATCATCTTTCTCACAAGGTTCAAGAATAGGTTTTTCAATAACCTTACCACTACGAAGAGTGATGACTGATTTGACTTGATCCATGTGTTGGCTTCCAGAACCACTTGCATTTGCATTGTATTGCCCCTTTGGATTTTGCTGTGGTTGAGAAGGAAACTTACCTTTCTCTTGGAAACTGAGAGCAGATGTTAATTTTGCAAGAGCATCTTTAAAATCTGTCATGCTTTGAGCAAGTTGAGTGTTGATTGTCTCCTGCTTTTCAATGAATGCATGCAATGTTTCCTCAAAATTTCTTCTAGGAGGTGGAGCATAAGGAGGTGCATATCCATGAGAATTTTGAAAATTATGGTGTGCTTGAAACGGTGGCTGTGAAGTTTGTGCATTATTGTTATCACTCTTCCAACTGAAATTTGGGTGATTTCTCCAACCAGGGTTATATGTTTGTGAGTATGGGTTATGGTTGGGTCTTTGGAAACTGTTTAAAGCATGGGCTTGTTCATGGAGGCATTCCTTGAAAGAAGGCAAAGTTGGACAATCATTTGTTGAATGTTCATTGGTTTCACAGATTTGACACACAATGTCTTGAACAGATTTTAATTGACCACTCTTTTTCAATTCTAGTGCCTCGACTTTTCTAGCTAAAGATGCAAATTTGGCTTGGAGGTCATGATCTTCCCTAAGGTTGTGCATACCTCCACTAGATGTATGAGGTTGAGTTTTACTTGGTGCCTCATAAGTACCTGTGGTGTCCCAATTTTGAGCATTTTCGGCTAGCAAGTCTAGGTACTCCATTGCTTCATTAGGGTCTTTATCTTCGAAAGTTCCATTGCACATCAATTCAACCATTTGCCTATCTCTAGGTGTTAAACCTTCATAAAAATGTGAAACCAATCTCCATGTTTCAAAACCATGATGTGGGCAAGTATTAAGTAAATCTCGATACCTATCCCAACATTGGTAAAATGTTTCTCCTGGTTTTTGAGTGAAAGTGATGATTTGTCTTTTGAAAGAGTTTGTTCTGTGAGATGGAAAAAACTTCTTTAAAAATTGTTGTTGCATTTCATCCCAAGCACGAATGGATCCGGGTCTCAAATTTTGTAGCCATGTTTTAGCTTTATCTTTTAATGAAAAAGGAAAAAGCTTTAATCGAATGGTGTTCATGCTACAATTTGAGTCATTATAGGTATTACAGACCTCCTCAAATTCCCTTAAATGCAAGTATGGATTTTCTAAGTCTAAGCCATGAAAAGATGGTAAAAGTTGAATAATGCCTGGCTTAAAATTAAAATGAGATGCATCAGGAGGGAAAACTATGCATGAGGGTGCACTTGTTCTTGTGGGATTCATGTGGTCTCTAAGTGTTCTCATACGGTTATTCTCATTATTCTCATTATGAAGTGATTGATTATCTTCTTCGGCCATATTTTCTGAAAATGATGAGGATACCCTACAAAGTCGACCACTTAATGTACGTGACCAAACTCTCATGCACGTGTAAGAAGAGAATAAAAGGAAGAAAAGAAAAGAGAAGAAAAAGAAACAAAACAAAACAAAGAAAAAAAAAGTTAAATAAAATGAAAAGTGAAAAGAGAAAATAAAATAAATATTATAATTTATACAAGAATTTACCTCCCCGGCAACGGCGCCAAAAACTTGACACGACCAAAAGCTTGATGTCTTTCCCAAGTGCAGGAGTGTCGAAGTAATAAATAACCCGGCAAGACCGGGGTCGAACCACAGAGAGGTTAATTGTATAAATTATAAATAACAAGACAACAACAACAACAACAACAACAACAACACAACAATAATAATAATACTCAGTACGTGGCGTTGTTATACCTGAGAATGATCTAAAGATCGGGTCACAGGTTTCCAGCCTATATACTGAGTTTATGAAAAGATCAAAGGGATATATTACAGAATGTAAATAACAACAACAACATAATAAAAATAATAATAGTAGTAGTAGTAGCAATAGAAGAAGATGAAGAAATTAATGAGAACTTTGAGTTGGAAGATTAATGTAAGGATTAAACAATGATAAAAACGAATGTCAAGGTTAGAGGATCCACTAATGGTACTTCAAACAAGTATAATATAAACTCTTATTACTCAATTGGAAAACACACATAAGGAGGTTCCAATCAGATTATAAATTGTTAACATGATTACATTAGTTATCTTATTCGAATAAAGCTAATACTTGTAAATGTTGGCAGGCATTCATGATTATAACTTATGTTAACAACAAATCAAGTCCCTTTCATAGCTCAGGTGTCGGTTATACCATACAGTATGGGCTATGAAAGTACCAAGTATTTGTTGTACCAAGTGTTATACAACATTAATCTAGATTAACCATTTACAAGCAAAGTATTAAATTGAACAAGATAAAATATAAAACATGTTAGTATCCAAACGTTAAGGTCCATGTTAAGTTTATATTATACTTATTCTTACACCATTAGTGTGCCCTTTTCACCTTGACATAATTAACTTAGCTAAACATAATGAAGAAAGAAAACATAAATAAACAAGATAAGAACATAATTGAGAAAAGAAGTTAACTAAGTAAAGAAAGGAAATGAAGTGCATAAACTTGATATTAATGAAAGAAAGACATAAGCATTACAAAGAGAGAAAAGCAAGAGCATGATCTTGATCTGGAAACCAAGATGCCTTAATACATGGTAAGTGCCTCCTTTTATAGGCCCAAATTTGGAACTATTGATTTGTTGACTAATTGATGAGTGGGTGGCCACATCTTGACTTTGGTGACAATCCTTATCTTCTTGTCTGAACAAAACGTCATTGCTAAACATCATAATTTGCCCAGAATCCTCAGGAATGTTCTAGGAAATTGTCTTAGCTTTCCAACAAAAAAAAGATGAGGTCATTTGGACTTCTAGAACTCAATAGATTGGGCTGAACACTAAATAGTGTCTGGGCTGCAGGGACAGCTTCGGACTTCTTCGTTGTTCTTCAATTTGGACTTCAAAACGGCTTCTTAGATCTTGGGCTCCTC
>CM055350.1:2249608-2281788 GCA_029228515.1 Populus alba x Populus x berolinensis | reverse complement strand
TTCGGCAACGGGGGCATCGAAGTCGGAATGCCCGAAACTCACCGAGGTAAAGCGTTTTGCTGTTTGCGGAAGAAAGTCTGATGTAGAACAAGTAGCAGAAGCATACATGCTCAAGAGGGATCACCCGAAATTCAAAGGCAACTGAATTTCGGCAACCGGGGCATCGAAGTCGGAATGCCGCGAAACTCACCGAGTAAAAGAGTTTCGCCATTTGCGGAAGAAAGACTGATGTAGAACAAGTAGCAGAAGCATACATGCTCAAGAGGGATCACCCGAAATTCAAAGGCAACTGAATTTCGGCAACCGGGGCATCGAAATCGGAATGCCGCGAAACTCACCAAGTCAAAGCGTTTCGCCGTTTGCGGAAGAAGTGTGATGTAGAACAACTAGCAGAAGCTTACATGCTCAAGAGGGATCACCCGAAATTCAAAGGCAACAGAATTTCGGCAACCGGGGCATCGAAGTCGAAATGCCGCGAAACTCACTGAGTCAAAGCGTTTGGCCATTTGCAGAAGAAGACTGATGTAGAACAAGTAGCAGAAGCATACATGCTCAAGAGGGATCACCCGAAATTCAAAGGCAACTGAATTTCGGCAACCGGGGCATCGAAGTCGAAATGCCGCGAAACTCACTGAGTCAAAGCGTTTGGCCATTTGCAGAAGAAGACTGATGTAGAACAAGTAGCAGAAGCATACATGCTCAAGAGGGATCACCCGAAATTCAAAGGCAACTGAATTTCGGCAACCGGGGCATCGAAGTCGGAATGCCGCGAAACTCACCAAGTCAAAGCGTTTCGCCGTTTGCGGAAGAAGACTGATGTAGAACAAGTAGCAGAAGCATACATGCTCAAGAGGGATCACCCGAAATTCAAAGGCAACTGAATTTCGGCAACCGGGGCATCGAAATCGGAATGCCGCGAAACTCACCGAGTCAAAGCGTTTCGCGTTTGCGGAAGAAGTCTGATGTAGAACAAGTAGCAGAAGCATACATGCTCAAGAGGGATCACCCGAAATTCAAAGGCAACTGAATTTCGGCAACCGGGGCATCGAAGTCGGAATGCCGCGAAACTCACCGAGTCAAAGCGTTTCGCCGTTTGCGGAAGAAGTCTGATGTAGAACAAGTAGCAGAAGCATACATGCTCAAGAGGGATCACCCGAAATTCAAAGGCAACTGAATTTCGGCAACGGGGCATCGAAGTCGGAATGCCGCGAAACTCACCGAGTCAAAGCGTTTCGCCGTTTGCGGAAGAAGTCTGATGTAGAACAAGTAGCAGAAGCATACATGCTCAAGAGGGATCACCCGAAATTCAAAGGCAACTGAATTTCGGCAACCGGGGCATCGAAGTCGGAATGCCGCGAAACTCACCGAGTCAAAGCGTTTCGCCGTTTGCGGAAGAAGTCTGATGTAGAACAAGTAGCAGAAGCATACATGCTCAAGAGGGATCACCCGAAATTCAAAGGCAACTGAATTTCGGCAACCGGGGCATCGAAGTCGGAATGCCGCGAAACTCACCGAGTCAAAGCGTTTCGCCGTTTGCGGAAGAAGTCTGATGTAGAACAAGTAGCAGAAGCATACATGCTCAAGAGGGATCACCCGAAATTCAAAGGCAACTGAATTTCGGCAACCGGGGCATCGAAGTCGGAATGCCGCGAAACTCACCGAGTCAAAGCGTTTCGCCGTTTGCGGAAGAAGTCTGATGTAGAACAAGTAGCAGAAGCATACATGCTCAAGAGGGATCACCCGAAATTCAAAGGCAACTGAATTTCGGCAACCGGGGCATCGAAGTCGGAATGCCGCGAAACTCACCGAGTCAAAGCGTTTCGCCGTTTGCGGAAGAAGTCTGATGTAGAACAAGTAGCAGAAGCATACATGCTCAAGAGGGATCACCCGAAATTCAAAGGCAACTGAATTTCGGCAACCGGGGCATCGAAGTCGGAATGCCGCGAAACTCACCGAGTCAAAGCGTTTCGCCGTTTGCGGAAGAAGTCTGATGTAGAACAAGTAGCAGAAGCATACATGCTCAAGAGGGATCACCCGAAATTCAAAGGCAACTGAATTTCGGCAACCGGGGCATCGAAGTCGGAATGCCGCGAAACTCACCGAGTCAAAGCGTTTCGCCGTTTGCGGAAGAAGTCTGATGTAGAACAAGTAGCAGAAGCATACATGCTCAAGAGGGATCACCCGAAATTCAAAGGCAACTGAATTTCGGCAACCGGGGCATCGAAGTCGGAATGCCGCGAAACTCACCGAGTCAAAGCGTTTCGCCGTTTGCGGAAGAAGTCTGATGTAGAACAAGTAGCAGAAGCATACATGCTCAAGAGGGATCACCCGAAATTCAAAGGCAACTGAATTTCGGCAACCGGGGCATCGAAGTCGGAATGCCGCGAAACTCACCGAGTCAAAGCGTTTCGCCGTTTGCGGAAGAAGTCTGATGTAGAACAAGTAGCAGAAGCATACATGCTCAAGAGGGATCACCCGAAATTCAAAGGCAACTGAATTTCGGCAACCGGGGCATCGAAGTCGGAATGCCGCGAAACTCACCGAGTCAAAGCGTTTCGCCGTTTGCGGAAGAAGTCTGATGTAGAACAAGTAGCAGAAGCATACATGCTCAAGAGGGATCACCCGAAATTCAAAGGCAACTGAATTTCGGCAACCGGGGCATCGAAGTCGGAATGCCGCGAAACTCACCGAGTCAAAGCGTTTCGCCGTTTGCGGAAGAAGTCTGATGTAGAACAAGTAGCAGAAGCATACATGCTCAAGAGGGATCACCCGAAATTCAAAGGCAACTGAATTTCGGCAACCGGGGCATCGAAGTCGGAATGCCGCGAAACTCACCGAGTCAAAGCGTTTCGCCGTTTGCGGAAGAAGTCTGATGTAGAACAAGTAGCAGAAGCATACATGCTCAAGAGGGATCACCCGAAATTCAAAGGCAACTGAATTTCGGCAACCGGGGCATCGAAGTCGGAATGCCGCGAAACTCACCGAGTCAAAGCGTTTCGCCGTTTGCGGAAGAAGTCTGATGTAGAACAAGTAGCAGAAGCATACATGCTCAAGAGGGATCACCCGAAATTCAAAGGCAACTGAATTTCGGCAACCGGGGCATCGAAGTCGGAATGCCGCGAAACTCACCGAGTCAAAGCGTTTCGCCGTTTGCGGAAGAAGTCTGATGTAGAACAAGTAGCAGAAGCATACATGCTCAAGAGGGATCACCCGAAATTCAAAGGCAACTGAATTTCGGCAACCGGGGCATCGAAGTCGGAATGCCGCGAAACTCACCGAGTCAAAGCGTTTCGCCGTTTGCGGAAGAAGTCTGATGTAGAACAAGTAGCAGAAGCATACATGCTCAAGAGGGATCACCCGAAATTCAAAGGCAACTGAATTTCGGCAACCGGGGCATCGAAGTCGGAATGCCGCGAAACTCACCGAGTCAAAGCGTTTCGCCGTTTGCGGAAGAAGTCTGATGTAGAACAAGTAGCAGAAGCATACATGCTCAAGAGGGATCACCCGAAATTCAAAGGCAACTGAATTTCGGCAACCGGGGCATCGAAGTCGGAATGCCGCGAAACTCACCGAGTCAAAGCGTTTCGCCGTTTGCGGAAGAAGTCTGATGTAGAACAAGTAGCAGAAGCATACATGCTCAAGAGGGATCACCCGAAATTCAAAGGCAACTGAATTTCGGCAACCGGGGCATCGAAGTCGGAATGCCGCGAAACTCACCGAGTCAAAGCGTTTCGCCGTTTGCGGAAGAAGTCTGATGTAGAACAAGTAGCAGAAGCATACATGCTCAAGAGGGATCACCCGAAATTCAAAGGCAACTGAATTTCGGCAACCGGGGCATCGAAGTCGGAATGCCGCGAAACTCACCGAGTCAAAGCGTTTCGCCGTTTGCGGAAGAAGTCTGATGTAGAACAAGTAGCAGAAGCATACATGCTCAAGAGGGATCACCCGAAATTCAAAGGCAACTGAATTTCGGCAACCGGGGCATCGAAGTCGGAATGCCGCGAAACTCACCGAGTCAAAGCGTTTCGCCGTTTGCGGAAGAAGTCTGATGTAGAACAAGTAGCAGAAGCATACATGCTCAAGAGGGATCACCCGAAATTCAAAGGCAACTGAATTTCGGCAACCGGGGCATCGAAGTCGGAATGCCGCGAAACTCACCGAGTCAAAGCGTTTCGCCGTTTGCGGAAGAAGTCTGATGTAGAACAAGTAGCAGAAGCATACATGCTCAAGAGGGATCACCCGAAATTCAAAGGCAACTGAATTTCGGCAACCGGGGCATCGAAGTCGGAATGCCGCGAAACTCACCGAGTCAAAGCGTTTCGCCGTTTGCGGAAGAAGTCTGATGTAGAACAAGTAGCAGAAGCATACATGCTCAAGAGGGATCACCCGAAATTCAAAGGCAACTGAATTTCGGCAACCGGGGCATCGAAGTCGGAATGCCGCGAAACTCACCGAGTCAAAGCGTTTCGCCGTTTGCGGAAGAAGTCTGATGTAGAACAAGTAGCAGAAGCATACATGCTCAAGAGGGATCACCCGAAATTCAAAGGCAACTGAATTTCGGCAACCGGGGCATCGAAGTCGGAATGCCGCGAAACTCACCGAGTCAAAGCGTTTCGCCGTTTGCGGAAGAAGTCTGATGTAGAACAAGTAGCAGAAGCATACATGCTCAAGAGGGATCACCCGAAATTCAAAGGCAACTGAATTTCGGCAACCGGGGCATCGAAGTCGGAATGCCGCGAAACTCACCGAGTCAAAGCGTTTCGCCGTTTGCGGAAGAAGTCTGATGTAGAACAAGTAGCAGAAGCATACATGCTCAAGAGGGATCACCCGAAATTCAAAGGCAACTGAATTTCGGCAACCGGGGCATCGAAGTCGGAATGCCGCGAAACTCACCGAGTCAAAGCGTTTCGCCGTTTGCGGAAGAAGTCTGATGTAGAACAAGTAGCAGAAGCATACATGCTCAAGAGGGATCACCCGAAATTCAAAGGCAACTGAATTTCGGCAACCGGGGCATCGAAGTCGGAATGCCGCGAAACTCACCGAGTCAAAGCGTTTCGCCGTTTGCGGAAGAAGTCTGATGTAGAACAAGTAGCAGAAGCATACATGCTCAAGAGGGATCACCCGAAATTCAAAGGCAACTGAATTTCGGCAACCGGGGCATCGAAGTCGGAATGCCGCGAAACTCACCGAGTCAAAGCGTTTCGCCGTTTGCGGAAGAAGTCTGATGTAGAACAAGTAGCAGAAGCATACATGCTCAAGAGGGATCACCCGAAATTCAAAGGCAACTGAATTTCGGCAACCGGGGCATCGAAGTCGGAATGCCGCGAAACTCACCGAGTCAAAGCGTTTCGCCGTTTGCGGAAGAAGTCTGATGTAGAACAAGTAGCAGAAGCATACATGCTCAAGAGGGATCACCCGAAATTCAAAGGCAACTGAATTTCGGCAACCGGGGCATCGAAGTCGGAATGCCGCGAAACTCACCGAGTCAAAGCGTTTCGCCGTTTGCGGAAGAAGTCTGATGTAGAACAAGTAGCAGAAGCATACATGCTCAAGAGGGATCACCCGAAATTCAAAGGCAACTGAATTTCGGCAACCGGGGCATCGAAGTCGGAATGCCGCGAAACTCACCGAGTCAAAGCGTTTCGCCGTTTGCGGAAGAAGTCTGATGTAGAACAAGTAGCAGAAGCATACATGCTCAAGAGGGATCACCCGAAATTCAAAGGCAACTGAATTTCGGCAACCGGGGCATCGAAGTCGGAATGCCGCGAAACTCACCGAGTCAAAGCGTTTCGCCGTTTGCGGAAGAAGTCTGATGTAGAACAAGTAGCAGAAGCATACATGCTCAAGAGGGATCACCCGAAATTCAAAGGCAACTGAATTTCGGCAACCGGGGCATCGAAGTCGGAATGCCGCGAAACTCACCGAGTCAAAGCGTTTCGCCGTTTGCGGAAGAAGTCTGATGTAGAACAAGTAGCAGAAGCATACATGCTCAAGAGGGATCACCCGAAATTCAAAGGCAACTGAATTTCGGCAACCGGGGCATCGAAGTCGGAATGCCGCGAAACTCACCGAGTCAAAGCGTTTCGCCGTTTGCGGAAGAAGTCTGATGTAGAACAAGTAGCAGAAGCATACATGCTCAAGAGGGATCACCCGAAATTCAAAGGCAACTGAATTTCGGCAACCGGGGCATCGAAGTCGGAATGCCGCGAAACTCACCGAGTCAAAGCGTTTCGCCGTTTGCGGAAGAAGTCTGATGTAGAACAAGTAGCAGAAGCATACATGCTCAAGAGGGATCACCCGAAATTCAAAGGCAACTGAATTTCGGCAACCGGGGCATCGAAGTCGGAATGCCGCGAAACTCACCGAGTCAAAGCGTTTCGCCGTTTGCGGAAGAAGTCTGATGTAGAACAAGTAGCAGAAGCATACATGCTCAAGAGGGATCACCCGAAATTCAAAGGCAACTGAATTTCGGCAACCGGGGCATCGAAGTCGGAATGCCGCGAAACTCACCGAGTCAAAGCGTTTCGCCGTTTGCGGAAGAAGTCTGATGTAGAACAAGTAGCAGAAGCATACATGCTCAAGAGGGATCACCCGAAATTCAAAGGCAACTGAATTTCGGCAACCGGGGCATCGAAGTCGGAATGCCGCGAAACTCACCGAGTCAAAGCGTTTCGCCGTTTGCGGAAGAAGTCTGATGTAGAACAAGTAGCAGAAGCATACATGCTCAAGAGGGATCACCCGAAATTCAAAGGCAACTGAATTTCGGCAACCGGGGCATCGAAGTCGGAATGCCGCGAAACTCACCGAGTCAAAGCGTTTCGCCGTTTGCGGAAGAAGTCTGATGTAGAACAAGTAGCAGAAGCATACATGCTCAAGAGGGATCACCCGAAATTCAAAGGCAACTGAATTTCGGCAACCGGGGCATCGAAGTCGGAATGCCGCGAAACTCACCGAGTCAAAGCGTTTCGCCGTTTGCGGAAGAAGTCTGATGTAGAACAAGTAGCAGAAGCATACATGCTCAAGAGGGATCACCCGAAATTCAAAGGCAACTGAATTTCGGCAACCGGGGCATCGAAGTCGGAATGCCGCGAAACTCACCGAGTCAAAGCGTTTCGCCGTTTGCGGAAGAAGTCTGATGTAGAACAAGTAGCAGAAGCATACATGCTCAAGAGGGATCACCCGAAATTCAAAGGCAACTGAATTTCGGCAACCGGGGCATCGAAGTCGGAATGCCGCGAAACTCACCGAGTCAAAGCGTTTCGCCGTTTGCGGAAGAAGTCTGATGTAGAACAAGTAGCAGAAGCATACATGCTCAAGAGGGATCACCCGAAATTCAAAGGCAACTGAATTTCGGCAACCGGGGCATCGAAGTCGGAATGCCGCGAAACTCACCGAGTCAAAGCGTTTCGCCGTTTGCGGAAGAAGTCTGATGTAGAACAAGTAGCAGAAGCATACATGCTCAAGAGGGATCACCCGAAATTCAAAGGCAACTGAATTTCGGCAACCGGGGCATCGAAGTCGGAATGCCGCGAAACTCACCGAGTCAAAGCGTTTCGCCGTTTGCGGAAGAAGTCTGATGTAGAACAAGTAGCAGAAGCATACATGCTCAAGAGGGATCACCCGAAATTCAAAGGCAACTGAATTTCGGCAACCGGGGCATCGAAGTCGGAATGCCGCGAAACTCACCGAGTCAAAGCGTTTCGCCGTTTGCGGAAGAAGTCTGATGTAGAACAAGTAGCAGAAGCATACATGCTCAAGAGGGATCACCCGAAATTCAAAGGCAACTGAATTTCGGCAACCGGGCATCGAAGTCGGAATGCCGCGAAACTCACCGAGTCAAAGCGTTTCGCCGTTTGCGGAAGAAGTCTGATGTAGAACAAGTAGCAGAAGCATACATGCTCAAGAGGGATCACCCGAAATTCAAAGGCAACTGAATTTCGGCAACCGGGGCATCGAAGTCGGAATGCCGCGAAACTCACCGAGTCAAAGCGTTTCGCCGTTTGCGGAAGAAGTCTGATGTAGAACAAGTAGCAGAAGCATACATGCTCAAGAGGGATCACCCGAAATTCAAAGGCAACTGAATTTCGGCAACCGGGGCATCGAAGTCGGAATGCCGCGAAACTCACCGAGTCAAAGCGTTTCGCCGTTTGCGGAAGAAGTCTGATGTAGAACAAGTAGCAGAAGCATACATGCTCAAGAGGGATCACCCGAAATTCAAAGGCAACTGAATTTCGGCAACCGGGGCATCGAAGTCGGAATGCCGCGAAACTCACCGAGTCAAAGCGTTTCGCCGTTTGCGGAAGAAGTCTGATGTAGAACAAGTAGCAGAAGCATACATGCTCAAGAGGGATCACCCGAAATTCAAAGGCAACTGAATTTCGGCAACCGGGGCATCGAAGTCGGAATGCCGCGAAACTCACCGAGTCAAAGCGTTTCGCCGTTTGCGGAAGAAGTCTGATGTAGAACAAGTAGCAGAAGCATACATGCTCAAGAGGGATCACCCGAAATTCAAAGGCAACTGAATTTCGGCAACCGGGGCATCGAAGTCGGAATGCCGCGAAACTCACCGAGTCAAAGCGTTTCGCCGTTTGCGGAAGAAGTCTGATGTAGAACAAGTAGCAGAAGCATACATGCTCAAGAGGGATCACCCGAAATTCAAAGGCAACTGAATTTCGGCAACCGGGGCATCGAAGTCGGAATGCCGCGAAACTCACCGAGTCAAAGCGTTTCGCCGTTTGCGGAAGAAGTCTGATGTAGAACAAGTAGCAGAAGCATACATGCTCAAGAGGGATCACCCGAAATTCAAAGGCAACTGAATTTCGGCAACCGGGGCATCGAAGTCGGAATGCCGCGAAACTCACCGAGTCAAAGCGTTTCGCCGTTTGCGGAAGAAGTCTGATGTAGAACAAGTAGCAGAAGCATACATGCTCAAGAGGGATCACCCGAAATTCAAAGGCAACTGAATTTCGGCAACCGGGGCATCGAAGTCGGAATGCCGCGAAACTCACCGAGTCAAAGCGTTTCGCCGTTTGCGGAAGAAGTCTGATGTAGAACAAGTAGCAGAAGCATACATGCTCAAGAGGGATCACCCGAAATTCAAAGGCAACTGAATTTCGGCAACCGGGGCATCGAAGTCGGAATGCCGCGAAACTCACCGAGTCAAAGCGTTTCGCCGTTTGCGGAAGAAGTCTGATGTAGAACAAGTAGCAGAAGCATACATGCTCAAGAGGGATCACCCGAAATTCAAAGGCAACTGAATTTCGGCAACCGGGGCATCGAAGTCGGAATGCCGCGAAACTCACCGAGTCAAAGCGTTTCGCCGTTTGCGGAAGAAGTCTGATGTAGAACAAGTAGCAGAAGCATACATGCTCAAGAGGGATCACCCGAAATTCAAAGGCAACTGAATTTCGGCAACCGGGGCATCGAAGTCGGAATGCCGCGAAACTCACCGAGTCAAAGCGTTTCGCCGTTTGCGGAAGAAGTCTGATGTAGAACAAGTAGCAGAAGCATACATGCTCAAGAGGGATCACCCGAAATTCAAAGGCAACTGAATTTCGGCAACCGGGGCATCGAAGTCGGAATGCCGCGAAACTCACCGAGTCAAAGCGTTTCGCCGTTTGCGGAAGAAGTCTGATGTAGAACAAGTAGCAGAAGCATACATGCTCAAGAGGGATCACCCGAAATTCAAAGGCAACTGAATTTCGGCAACCGGGGCATCGAAGTCGGAATGCCGCGAAACTCACCGAGTCAAAGCGTTTCGCCGTTTGCGGAAGAAGTCTGATGTAGAACAAGTAGCAGAAGCATACATGCTCAAGAGGGATCACCCGAAATTCAAAGGCAACTGAATTTCGGCAACCGGGGCATCGAAGTCGGAATGCCGCGAAACTCACCGAGTCAAAGCGTTTCGCCGTTTGCGGAAGAAGTCTGATGTAGAACAAGTAGCAGAAGCATACATGCTCAAGAGGGATCACCCGAAATTCAAAGGCAACTGAATTTCGGCAACCGGGGCATCGAAGTCGGAATGCCGCGAAACTCACCGAGTCAAAGCGTTTCGCCGTTTGCGGAAGAAGTCTGATGTAGAACAAGTAGCAGAAGCATACATGCTCAAGAGGGATCACCCGAAATTCAAAGGCAACTGAATTTCGGCAACCGGGGCATCGAAGTCGGAATGCCGCGAAACTCACCGAGTCAAAGCGTTTCGCCGTTTGCGGAAGAAGTCTGATGTAGAACAAGTAGCAGAAGCATACATGCTCAAGAGGGATCACCCGAAATTCAAAGGCAACTGAATTTCGGCAACCGGGGCATCGAAGTCGGAATGCCGCGAAACTCACCGAGTCAAAGCGTTTCGCCGTTTGCGGAAGAAGTCTGATGTAGAACAAGTAGCAGAAGCATACATGCTCAAGAGGGATCACCCGAAATTCAAAGGCAACTGAATTTCGGCAACCGGGGCATCGAAGTCGGAATGCCGCGAAACTCACCGAGTCAAAGCGTTTCGCCGTTTGCGGAAGAAGTCTGATGTAGAACAAGTAGCAGAAGCATACATGCTCAAGAGGGATCACCCGAAATTCAAAGGCAACTGAATTTCGGCAACCGGGGCATCGAAGTCGGAATGCCGCGAAACTCACCGAGTCAAAGCGTTTCGCCGTTTGCGGAAGAAGTCTGATGTAGAACAAGTAGCAGAAGCATACATGCTCAAGAGGGATCACCCGAAATTCAAAGGCAACTGAATTTCGGCAACCGGGGCATCGAAGTCGGAATGCCGCGAAACTCACCGAGTCAAAGCGTTTCGCCGTTTGCGGAAGAAGTCTGATGTAGAACAAGTAGCAGAAGCATACATGCTCAAGAGGGATCACCCGAAATTCAAAGGCAACTGAATTTCGGCAACCGGGGCATCGAAGTCGGAATGCCGCGAAACTCACCGAGTCAAAGCGTTTCGCCGTTTGCGGAAGAAGTCTGATGTAGAACAAGTAGCAGAAGCATACATGCTCAAGAGGGATCACCCGAAATTCAAAGGCAACTGAATTTCGGCAACCGGGGCATCGAAGTCGGAATGCCGCGAAACTCACCGAGTCAAAGCGTTTCGCCGTTTGCGGAAGAAGTCTGATGTAGAACAAGTAGCAGAAGCATACATGCTCAAGAGGGATCACCCGAAATTCAAAGGCAACTGAATTTCGGCAACCGGGGCATCGAAGTCGGAATGCCGCGAAACTCACCGAGTCAAAGCGTTTCGCCGTTTGCGGAAGAAGTCTGATGTAGAACAAGTAGCAGAAGCATACATGCTCAAGAGGGATCACCCGAAATTCAAAGGCAACTGAATTTCGGCAACCGGGGCATCGAAGTCGGAATGCCGCGAAACTCACCGAGTCAAAGCGTTTCGCCGTTTGCGGAAGAAGTCTGATGTAGAACAAGTAGCAGAAGCATACATGCTCAAGAGGGATCACCCGAAATTCAAAGGCAACTGAATTTCGGCAACCGGGGCATCGAAGTCGGAATGCCGCGAAACTCACCGAGTCAAAGCGTTTCGCCGTTTGCGGAAGAAGTCTGATGTAGAACAAGTAGCAGAAGCATACATGCTCAAGAGGGATCACCCGAAATTCAAAGGCAACTGAATTTCGGCAACCGGGGCATCGAAGTCGGAATGCCGCGAAACTCACCGAGTCAAAGCGTTTCGCCGTTTGCGGAAGAAGTCTGATGTAGAACAAGTAGCAGAAGCATACATGCTCAAGAGGGATCACCCGAAATTCAAAGGCAACTGAATTTCGGCAACCGGGGCATCGAAGTCGGAATGCCGCGAAACTCACCGAGTCAAAGCGTTTCGCCGTTTGCGGAAGAAGTCTGATGTAGAACAAGTAGCAGAAGCATACATGCTCAAGAGGGATCACCCGAAATTCAAAGGCAACTGAATTTCGGCAACCGGGGCATCGAAGTCGGAATGCCGCGAAACTCACCGAGTCAAAGCGTTTCGCCGTTTGCGGAAGAAGTCTGATGTAGAACAAGTAGCAGAAGCATACATGCTCAAGAGGGATCACCCGAAATTCAAAGGCAACTGAATTTCGGCAACCGGGGCATCGAAGTCGGAATGCCGCGAAACTCACCGAGTCAAAGCGTTTCGCCGTTTGCGGAAGAAGTCTGATGTAGAACAAGTAGCAGAAGCATACATGCTCAAGAGGGATCACCCGAAATTCAAAGGCAACTGAATTTCGGCAACCGGGGCATCGAAGTCGGAATGCCGCGAAACTCACCGAGTCAAAGCGTTTCGCCGTTTGCGGAAGAAGTCTGATGTAGAACAAGTAGCAGAAGCATACATGCTCAAGAGGGATCACCCGAAATTCAAAGGCAACTGAATTTCGGCAACCGGGGCATCGAAGTCGGAATGCCGCGAAACTCACCGAGTCAAAGCGTTTCGCCGTTTGCGGAAGAAGTCTGATGTAGAACAAGTAGCAGAAGCATACATGCTCAAGAGGGATCACCCGAAATTCAAAGGCAACTGAATTTCGGCAACCGGGGCATCGAAGTCGGAATGCCGCGAAACTCACCGAGTCAAAGCGTTTCGCCGTTTGCGGAAGAAGTCTGATGTAGAACAAGTAGCAGAAGCATACATGCTCAAGAGGGATCACCCGAAATTCAAAGGCAACTGAATTTCGGCAACCGGGGCATCGAAGTCGGAATGCCGCGAAACTCACCGAGTCAAAGCGTTTCGCCGTTTGCGGAAGAAGTCTGATGTAGAACAAGTAGCAGAAGCATACATGCTCAAGAGGGATCACCCGAAATTCAAAGGCAACTGAATTTCGGCAACCGGGGCATCGAAGTCGGAATGCCGCGAAACTCACCGAGTCAAAGCGTTTCGCCGTTTGCGGAAGAAGTCTGATGTAGAACAAGTAGCAGAAGCATACATGCTCAAGAGGGATCACCCGAAATTCAAAGGCAACTGAATTTCGGCAACCGGGGCATCGAAGTCGGAATGCCGCGAAACTCACCGAGTCAAAGCGTTTCGCCGTTTGCGGAAGAAGTCTGATGTAGAACAAGTAGCAGAAGCATACATGCTCAAGAGGGATCACCCGAAATTCAAAGGCAACTGAATTTCGGCAACCGGGGCATCGAAGTCGGAATGCCGCGAAACTCACCGAGTCAAAGCGTTTCGCCGTTTGCGGAAGAAGTCTGATGTAGAACAAGTAGCAGAAGCATACATGCTCAAGAGGGATCACCCGAAATTCAAAGGCAACTGAATTTCGGCAACCGGGGCATCGAAGTCGGAATGCCGCGAAACTCACCGAGTCAAAGCGTTTCGCCGTTTGCGGAAGAAGTCTGATGTAGAACAAGTAGCAGAAGCATACATGCTCAAGAGGGATCACCCGAAATTCAAAGGCAACTGAATTTCGGCAACCGGGGCATCGAAGTCGGAATGCCGCGAAACTCACCGAGTCAAAGCGTTTCGCCGTTTGCGGAAGAAGTCTGATGTAGAACAAGTAGCAGAAGCATACATGCTCAAGAGGGATCACCCGAAATTCAAAGGCAACTGAATTTCGGCAACCGGGGCATCGAAGTCGGAATGCCGCGAAACTCACCGAGTCAAAGCGTTTCGCCGTTTGCGGAAGAAGTCTGATGTAGAACAAGTAGCAGAAGCATACATGCTCAAGAGGGATCACCCGAAATTCAAAGGCAACTGAATTTCGGCAACCGGGGCATCGAAGTCGGAATGCCGCGAAACTCACCGAGTCAAAGCGTTTCGCCGTTTGCGGAAGAAGTCTGATGTAGAACAAGTAGCAGAAGCATACATGCTCAAGAGGGATCACCCGAAATTCAAAGGCAACTGAATTTCGGCAACCGGGGCATCGAAGTCGGAATGCCGCGAAACTCACCGAGTCAAAGCGTTTCGCCGTTTGCGGAAGAAGTCTGATGTAGAACAAGTAGCAGAAGCATACATGCTCAAGAGGGATCACCCGAAATTCAAAGGCAACTGAATTTCGGCAACCGGGGCATCGAAGTCGGAATGCCGCGAAACTCACCGAGTCAAAGCGTTTCGCCGTTTGCGGAAGAAGTCTGATGTAGAACAAGTAGCAGAAGCATACATGCTCAAGAGGGATCACCCGAAATTCAAAGGCAACTGAATTTCGGCAACCGGGGCATCGAAGTCGGAATGCCGCGAAACTCACCGAGTCAAAGCGTTTCGCCGTTTGCGGAAGAAGTCTGATGTAGAACAAGTAGCAGAAGCATACATGCTCAAGAGGGATCACCCGAAATTCAAAGGCAACTGAATTTCGGCAACCGGGGCATCGAAGTCGGAATGCCGCGAAACTCACCGAGTCAAAGCGTTTCGCCGTTTGCGGAAGAAGTCTGATGTAGAACAAGTAGCAGAAGCATACATGCTCAAGAGGGATCACCCGAAATTCAAAGGCAACTGAATTTCGGCAACCGGGGCATCGAAGTCGGAATGCCGCGAAACTCACCGAGTCAAAGCGTTTCGCCGTTTGCGGAAGAAGTCTGATGTAGAACAAGTAGCAGAAGCATACATGCTCAAGAGGGATCACCCGAAATTCAAAGGCAACTGAATTTCGGCAACCGGGGCATCGAAGTCGGAATGCCGCGAAACTCACCGAGTCAAAGCGTTTCGCCGTTTGCGGAAGAAGTCTGATGTAGAACAAGTAGCAGAAGCATACATGCTCAAGAGGGATCACCCGAAATTCAAAGGCAACTGAATTTCGGCAACCGGGGCATCGAAGTCGGAATGCCGCGAAACTCACCGAGTCAAAGCGTTTCGCCGTTTGCGGAAGAAGTCTGATGTAGAACAAGTAGCAGAAGCATACATGCTCAAGAGGGATCACCCGAAATTCAAAGGCAACTGAATTTCGGCAACCGGGGCATCGAAGTCGGAATGCCGCGAAACTCACCGAGTCAAAGCGTTTCGCCGTTTGCGGAAGAAGTCTGATGTAGAACAAGTAGCAGAAGCATACATGCTCAAGAGGGATCACCCGAAATTCAAAGGCAACTGAATTTCGGCAACCGGGGCATCGAAGTCGGAATGCCGCGAAACTCACCGAGTCAAAGCGTTTCGCCGTTTGCGGAAGAAGTCTGATGTAGAACAAGTAGCAGAAGCATACATGCTCAAGAGGGATCACCCGAAATTCAAAGGCAACTGAATTTCGGCAACCGGGGCATCGAAGTCGGAATGCCGCGAAACTCACCGAGTCAAAGCGTTTCGCCGTTTGCGGAAGAAGTCTGATGTAGAACAAGTAGCAGAAGCATACATGCTCAAGAGGGATCACCCGAAATTCAAAGGCAACTGAATTTCGGCAACCGGGGCATCGAAGTCGGAATGCCGCGAAACTCACCGAGTCAAAGCGTTTCGCCGTTTGCGGAAGAAGTCTGATGTAGAACAAGTAGCAGAAGCATACATGCTCAAGAGGGATCACCCGAAATTCAAAGGCAACTGAATTTCGGCAACCGGGGCATCGAAGTCGGAATGCCGCGAAACTCACCGAGTCAAAGCGTTTCGCCGTTTGCGGAAGAAGTCTGATGTAGAACAAGTAGCAGAAGCATACATGCTCAAGAGGGATCACCCGAAATTCAAAGGCAACTGAATTTCGGCAACCGGGGCATCGAAGTCGGAATGCCGCGAAACTCACCGAGTCAAAGCGTTTCGCCGTTTGCGGAAGAAGTCTGATGTAGAACAAGTAGCAGAAGCATACATGCTCAAGAGGGATCACCCGAAATTCAAAGGCAACTGAATTTCGGCAACCGGGGCATCGAAGTCGGAATGCCGCGAAACTCACCGAGTCAAAGCGTTTCGCCGTTTGCGGAAGAAGTCTGATGTAGAACAAGTAGCAGAAGCATACATGCTCAAGAGGGATCACCCGAAATTCAAAGGCAACTGAATTTCGGCAACCGGGGCATCGAAGTCGGAATGCCGCGAAACTCACCGAGTCAAAGCGTTTCGCCGTTTGCGGAAGAAGTCTGATGTAGAACAAGTAGCAGAAGCATACATGCTCAAGAGGGATCACCCGAAATTCAAAGGCAACTGAATTTCGGCAACCGGGGCATCGAAGTCGGAATGCCGCGAAACTCACCGAGTCAAAGCGTTTCGCCGTTTGCGGAAGAAGTCTGATGTAGAACAAGTAGCAGAAGCATACATGCTCAAGAGGGATCACCCGAAATTCAAAGGCAACTGAATTTCGGCAACCGGGGCATCGAAGTCGGAATGCCGCGAAACTCACCGAGTCAAAGCGTTTCGCCGTTTGCGGAAGAAGTCTGATGTAGAACAAGTAGCAGAAGCATACATGCTCAAGAGGGATCACCCGAAATTCAAAGGCAACTGAATTTCGGCAACCGGGGCATCGAAGTCGGAATGCCGCGAAACTCACCGAGTCAAAGCGTTTCGCCGTTTGCGGAAGAAGTCTGATGTAGAACAAGTAGCAGAAGCATACATGCTCAAGAGGGATCACCCGAAATTCAAAGGCAACTGAATTTCGGCAACCGGGGCATCGAAGTCGGAATGCCGCGAAACTCACCGAGTCAAAGCGTTTCGCCGTTTGCGGAAGAAGTCTGATGTAGAACAAGTAGCAGAAGCATACATGCTCAAGAGGGATCACCCGAAATTCAAAGGCAACTGAATTTCGGCAACCGGGGCATCGAAGTCGGAATGCCGCGAAACTCACCGAGTCAAAGCGTTTCGCCGTTTGCGGAAGAAGTCTGATGTAGAACAAGTAGCAGAAGCATACATGCTCAAGAGGGATCACCCGAAATTCAAAGGCAACTGAATTTCGGCAACCGGGGCATCGAAGTCGGAATGCCGCGAAACTCACCGAGTCAAAGCGTTTCGCCGTTTGCGGAAGAAGTCTGATGTAGAACAAGTAGCAGAAGCATACATGCTCAAGAGGGATCACCCGAAATTCAAAGGCAACTGAATTTCGGCAACCGGGGCATCGAAGTCGGAATGCCGCGAAACTCACCGAGTCAAAGCGTTTCGCCGTTTGCGGAAGAAGTCTGATGTAGAACAAGTAGCAGAAGCATACATGCTCAAGAGGGATCACCCGAAATTCAAAGGCAACTGAATTTCGGCAACCGGGGCATCGAAGTCGGAATGCCGCGAAACTCACCGAGTCAAAGCGTTTCGCCGTTTGCGGAAGAAGTCTGATGTAGAACAAGTAGCAGAAGCATACATGCTCAAGAGGGATCACCCGAAATTCAAAGGCAACTGAATTTCGGCAACCGGGGCATCGAAGTCGGAATGCCGCGAAACTCACCGAGTCAAAGCGTTTCGCCGTTTGCGGAAGAAGTCTGATGTAGAACAAGTAGCAGAAGCATACATGCTCAAGAGGGATCACCCGAAATTCAAAGGCAACTGAATTTCGGCAACCGGGGCATCGAAGTCGGAATGCCGCGAAACTCACCGAGTCAAAGCGTTTCGCCGTTTGCGGAAGAAGTCTGATGTAGAACAAGTAGCAGAAGCATACATGCTCAAGAGGGATCACCCGAAATTCAAAGGCAACTGAATTTCGGCAACCGGGGCATCGAAGTCGGAATGCCGCGAAACTCACCGAGTCAAAGCGTTTCGCCGTTTGCGGAAGAAGTCTGATGTAGAACAAGTAGCAGAAGCATACATGCTCAAGAGGGATCACCCGAAATTCAAAGGCAACTGAATTTCGGCAACCGGGGCATCGAAGTCGGAATGCCGCGAAACTCACCGAGTCAAAGCGTTTCGCCGTTTGCGGAAGAAGTCTGATGTAGAACAAGTAGCAGAAGCATACATGCTCAAGAGGGATCACCCGAAATTCAAAGGCAACTGAATTTCGGCAACCGGGGCATCGAAGTCGGAATGCCGCGAAACTCACCGAGTCAAAGCGTTTCGCCGTTTGCGGAAGAAGTCTGATGTAGAACAAGTAGCAGAAGCATACATGCTCAAGAGGGATCACCCGAAATTCAAAGGCAACTGAATTTCGGCAACCGGGGCATCGAAGTCGGAATGCCGCGAAACTCACCGAGTCAAAGCGTTTCGCCGTTTGCGGAAGAAGTCTGATGTAGAACAAGTAGCAGAAGCATACATGCTCAAGAGGGATCACCCGAAATTCAAAGGCAACTGAATTTCGGCAACCGGGGCATCGAAGTCGGAATGCCGCGAAACTCACCGAGTCAAAGCGTTTCGCCGTTTGCGGAAGAAGTCTGATGTAGAACAAGTAGCAGAAGCATACATGCTCAAGAGGGATCACCCGAAATTCAAAGGCAACTGAATTTCGGCAACCGGGGCATCGAAGTCGGAATGCCGCGAAACTCACCGAGTCAAAGCGTTTCGCCGTTTGCGGAAGAAGTCTGATGTAGAACAAGTAGCAGAAGCATACATGCTCAAGAGGGATCACCCGAAATTCAAAGGCAACTGAATTTCGGCAACCGGGGCATCGAAGTCGGAATGCCGCGAAACTCACCGAGTCAAAGCGTTTCGCCGTTTGCGGAAGAAGTCTGATGTAGAACAAGTAGCAGAAGCATACATGCTCAAGAGGGATCACCCGAAATTCAAAGGCAACTGAATTTCGGCAACCGGGGCATCGAAGTCGGAATGCCGCGAAACTCACCGAGTCAAAGCGTTTCGCCGTTTGCGGAAGAAGTCTGATGTAGAACAAGTAGCAGAAGCATACATGCTCAAGAGGGATCACCCGAAATTCAAAGGCAACTGAATTTCGGCAACCGGGGCATCGAAGTCGGAATGCCGCGAAACTCACCGAGTCAAAGCGTTTCGCCGTTTGCGGAAGAAGTCTGATGTAGAACAAGTAGCAGAAGCATACATGCTCAAGAGGGATCACCCGAAATTCAAAGGCAACTGAATTTCGGCAACCGGGGCATCGAAGTCGGAATGCCGCGAAACTCACCGAGTCAAAGCGTTTCGCCGTTTGCGGAAGAAGTCTGATGTAGAACAAGTAGCAGAAGCATACATGCTCAAGAGGGATCACCCGAAATTCAAAGGCAACTGAATTTCGGCAACCGGGGCATCGAAGTCGGAATGCCGCGAAACTCACCGAGTCAAAGCGTTTCGCCGTTTGCGGAAGAAGTCTGATGTAGAACAAGTAGCAGAAGCATACATGCTCAAGAGGGATCACCCGAAATTCAAAGGCAACTGAATTTCGGCAACCGGGGCATCGAAGTCGGAATGCCGCGAAACTCACCGAGTCAAAGCGTTTCGCCGTTTGCGGAAGAAGTCTGATGTAGAACAAGTAGCAGAAGCATACATGCTCAAGAGGGATCACCCGAAATTCAAAGGCAACTGAATTTCGGCAACCGGGGCATCGAAGTCGGAATGCCGCGAAACTCACCGAGTCAAAGCGTTTCGCCGTTTGCGGAAGAAGTCTGATGTAGAACAAGTAGCAGAAGCATACATGCTCAAGAGGGATCACCCGAAATTCAAAGGCAACTGAATTTCGGCAACCGGGGCATCGAAGTCGGAATGCCGCGAAACTCACCGAGTCAAAGCGTTTCGCCGTTTGCGGAAGAAGTCTGATGTAGAACAAGTAGCAGAAGCATACATGCTCAAGAGGGATCACCCGAAATTCAAAGGCAACTGAATTTCGGCAACCGGGGCATCGAAGTCGGAATGCCGCGAAACTCACCGAGTCAAAGCGTTTCGCCGTTTGCGGAAGAAGTCTGATGTAGAACAAGTAGCAGAAGCATACATGCTCAAGAGGGATCACCCGAAATTCAAAGGCAACTGAATTTCGGCAACCGGGGCATCGAAGTCGGAATGCCGCGAAACTCACCGAGTCAAAGCGTTTCGCCGTTTGCGGAAGAAGTCTGATGTAGAACAAGTAGCAGAAGCATACATGCTCAAGAGGGATCACCCGAAATTCAAAGGCAACTGAATTTCGGCAACCGGGGCATCGAAGTCGGAATGCCGCGAAACTCACCGAGTCAAAGCGTTTCGCCGTTTGCGGAAGAAGTCTGATGTAGAACAAGTAGCAGAAGCATACATGCTCAAGAGGGATCACCCGAAATTCAAAGGCAACTGAATTTCGGCAACCGGGGCATCGAAGTCGGAATGCCGCGAAACTCACCGAGTCAAAGCGTTTCGCCGTTTGCGGAAGAAGTCTGATGTAGAACAAGTAGCAGAAGCATACATGCTCAAGAGGGATCACCCGAAATTCAAAGGCAACTGAATTTCGGCAACCGGGGCATCGAAGTCGGAATGCCGCGAAACTCACCGAGTCAAAGCGTTTCGCCGTTTGCGGAAGAAGTCTGATGTAGAACAAGTAGCAGAAGCATACATGCTCAAGAGGGATCACCCGAAATTCAAAGGCAACTGAATTTCGGCAACCGGGGCATCGAAGTCGGAATGCCGCGAAACTCACCGAGTCAAAGCGTTTCGCCGTTTGCGGAAGAAGTCTGATGTAGAACAAGTAGCAGAAGCATACATGCTCAAGAGGGATCACCCGAAATTCAAAGGCAACTGAATTTCGGCAACCGGGGCATCGAAGTCGGAATGCCGCGAAACTCACCGAGTCAAAGCGTTTCGCCGTTTGCGGAAGAAGTCTGATGTAGAACAAGTAGCAGAAGCATACATGCTCAAGAGGGATCACCCGAAATTCAAAGGCAACTGAATTTCGGCAACCGGGGCATCGAAGTCGGAATGCCGCGAAACTCACCGAGTCAAAGCGTTTCGCCGTTTGCGGAAGAAGTCTGATGTAGAACAAGTAGCAGAAGCATACATGCTCAAGAGGGATCACCCGAAATTCAAAGGCAACTGAATTTCGGCAACCGGGGCATCGAAGTCGGAATGCCGCGAAACTCACCGAGTCAAAGCGTTTCGCCGTTTGCGGAAGAAGTCTGATGTAGAACAAGTAGCAGAAGCATACATGCTCAAGAGGGATCACCCGAAATTCAAAGGCAACTGAATTTCGGCAACCGGGGCATCGAAGTCGGAATGCCGCGAAACTCACCGAGTCAAAGCGTTTCGCCGTTTGCGGAAGAAGTCTGATGTAGAACAAGTAGCAGAAGCATACATGCTCAAGAGGGATCACCCGAAATTCAAAGGCAACTGAATTTCGGCAACCGGGCATCGAAGTCGGAATGCCGCGAAACTCACCGAGTCAAAGCGTTTCGCCGTTTGCGGAAGAAGTCTGATGTAGAACAAGTAGCAGAAGCATACATGCTCAAGAGGGATCACCCGAAATTCAAAGGCAACTGAATTTCGGCAACCGGGGCATCGAAGTCGGAATGCCGCGAAACTCACCGAGTCAAAGCGTTTCGCCGTTTGCGGAAGAAGTCTGATGTAGAACAAGTAGCAGAAGCATACATGCTCAAGAGGGATCACCCGAAATTCAAAGGCAACTGAATTTCGGCAACCGGGGCATCGAAGTCGGAATGCCGCGAAACTCACCGAGTCAAAGCGTTTCGCCGTTTGCGGAAGAAGTCTGATGTAGAACAAGTAGCAGAAGCATACATGCTCAAGAGGGATCACCCGAAATTCAAAGGCAACTGAATTTCGGCAACCGGGGCATCGAAGTCGGAATGCCGCGAAACTCACCGAGTCAAAGCGTTTCGCCGTTTGCGGAAGAAGTCTGATGTAGAACAAGTAGCAGAAGCATACATGCTCAAGAGGGATCACCCGAAATTCAAAGGCAACTGAATTTCGGCAACCGGGGCATCGAAGTCGGAATGCCGCGAAACTCACCGAGTCAAAGCGTTTCGCCGTTTGCGGAAGAAGTCTGATGTAGAACAAGTAGCAGAAGCATACATGCTCAAGAGGGATCACCCGAAATTCAAAGGCAACTGAATTTCGGCAACCGGGGCATCGAAGTCGGAATGCCGCGAAACTCACCGAGTCAAAGCGTTTCGCCGTTTGCGGAAGAAGTCTGATGTAGAACAAGTAGCAGAAGCATACATGCTCAAGAGGGATCACCCGAAATTCAAAGGCAACTGAATTTCGGCAACCGGGGCATCGAAGTCGGAATGCCGCGAAACTCACCGAGTCAAAGCGTTTCGCCGTTTGCGGAAGAAGTCTGATGTAGAACAAGTAGCAGAAGCATACATGCTCAAGAGGGATCACCCGAAATTCAAAGGCAACTGAATTTCGGCAACCGGGGCATCGAAGTCGGAATGCCGCGAAACTCACCGAGTCAAAGCGTTTCGCCGTTTGCGGAAGAAGTCTGATGTAGAACAAGTAGCAGAAGCATACATGCTCAAGAGGGATCACCCGAAATTCAAAGGCAACTGAATTTCGGCAACCGGGGCATCGAAGTCGGAATGCCGCGAAACTCACCGAGTCAAAGCGTTTCGCCGTTTGCGGAAGAAGTCTGATGTAGAACAAGTAGCAGAAGCATACATGCTCAAGAGGGATCACCCGAAATTCAAAGGCAACTGAATTTCGGCAACCGGGGCATCGAAGTCGGAATGCCGCGAAACTCACCGAGTCAAAGCGTTTCGCCGTTTGCGGAAGAAGTCTGATGTAGAACAAGTAGCAGAAGCATACATGCTCAAGAGGGATCACCCGAAATTCAAAGGCAACTGAATTTCGGCAACCGGGGCATCGAAGTCGGAATGCCGCGAAACTCACCGAGTCAAAGCGTTTCGCCGTTTGCGGAAGAAGTCTGATGTAGAACAAGTAGCAGAAGCATACATGCTCAAGAGGGATCACCCGAAATTCAAAGGCAACTGAATTTCGGCAACCGGGGCATCGAAGTCGGAATGCCGCGAAACTCACCGAGTCAAAGCGTTTCGCCGTTTGCGGAAGAAGTCTGATGTAGAACAAGTAGCAGAAGCATACATGCTCAAGAGGGATCACCCGAAATTCAAAGGCAACTGAATTTCGGCAACCGGGGCATCGAAGTCGGAATGCCGCGAAACTCACCGAGTCAAAGCGTTTCGCCGTTTGCGGAAGAAGTCTGATGTAGAACAAGTAGCAGAAGCATACATGCTCAAGAGGGATCACCCGAAATTCAAAGGCAACTGAATTTCGGCAACCGGGGCATCGAAGTCGGAATGCCGCGAAACTCACCGAGTCAAAGCGTTTCGCCGTTTGCGGAAGAAGTCTGATGTAGAACAAGTAGCAGAAGCATACATGCTCAAGAGGGATCACCCGAAATTCAAAGGCAACTGAATTTCGGCAACCGGGGCATCGAAGTCGGAATGCCGCGAAACTCACCGAGTCAAAGCGTTTCGCCGTTTGCGGAAGAAGTCTGATGTAGAACAAGTAGCAGAAGCATACATGCTCAAGAGGGATCACCCGAAATTCAAAGGCAACTGAATTTCGGCAACCGGGGCATCGAAGTCGGAATGCCGCGAAACTCACCGAGTCAAAGCGTTTCGCCGTTTGCGGAAGAAGTCTGATGTAGAACAAGTAGCAGAAGCATACATGCTCAAGAGGGATCACCCGAAATTCAAAGGCAACTGAATTTCGGCAACCGGGGCATCGAAGTCGGAATGCCGCGAAACTCACCGAGTCAAAGCGTTTCGCCGTTTGCGGAAGAAGTCTGATGTAGAACAAGTAGCAGAAGCATACATGCTCAAGAGGGATCACCCGAAATTCAAAGGCAACTGAATTTCGGCAACCGGGGCATCGAAGTCGGAATGCCGCGAAACTCACCGAGTCAAAGCGTTTCGCCGTTTGCGGAAGAAGTCTGATGTAGAACAAGTAGCAGAAGCATACATGCTCAAGAGGGATCACCCGAAATTCAAAGGCAACTGAATTTCGGCAACCGGGGCATCGAAGTCGGAATGCCGCGAAACTCACCGAGTCAAAGCGTTTCGCCGTTTGCGGAAGAAGTCTGATGTAGAACAAGTAGCAGAAGCATACATGCTCAAGAGGGATCACCCGAAATTCAAAGGCAACTGAATTTCGGCAACCGGGGCATCGAAGTCGGAATGCCGCGAAACTCACCGAGTCAAAGCGTTTCGCCGTTTGCGGAAGAAGTCTGATGTAGAACAAGTAGCAGAAGCATACATGCTCAAGAGGGATCACCCGAAATTCAAAGGCAACTGAATTTCGGCAACCGGGGCATCGAAGTCGGAATGCCGCGAAACTCACCGAGTCAAAGCGTTTCGCCGTTTGCGGAAGAAGTCTGATGTAGAACAAGTAGCAGAAGCATACATGCTCAAGAGGGATCACCCGAAATTCAAAGGCAACTGAATTTCGGCAACCGGGGCATCGAAGTCGGAATGCCGCGAAACTCACCGAGTCAAAGCGTTTCGCCGTTTGCGGAAGAAGTCTGATGTAGAACAAGTAGCAGAAGCATACATGCTCAAGAGGGATCACCCGAAATTCAAAGGCAACTGAATTTCGGCAACCGGGGCATCGAAGTCGGAATGCCGCGAAACTCACCGAGTCAAAGCGTTTCGCCGTTTGCGGAAGAAGTCTGATGTAGAACAAGTAGCAGAAGCATACATGCTCAAGAGGGATCACCCGAAATTCAAAGGCAACTGAATTTCGGCAACCGGGGCATCGAAGTCGGAATGCCGCGAAACTCACCGAGTCAAAGCGTTTCGCCGTTTGCGGAAGAAGTCTGATGTAGAACAAGTAGCAGAAGCATACATGCTCAAGAGGGATCACCCGAAATTCAAAGGCAACTGAATTTCGGCAACCGGGGCATCGAAGTCGGAATGCCGCGAAACTCACCGAGTCAAAGCGTTTCGCCGTTTGCGGAAGAAGTCTGATGTAGAACAAGTAGCAGAAGCATACATGCTCAAGAGGGATCACCCGAAATTCAAAGGCAACTGAATTTCGGCAACCGGGGCATCGAAGTCGGAATGCCGCGAAACTCACCGAGTCAAAGCGTTTCGCCGTTTGCGGAAGAAGTCTGATGTAGAACAAGTAGCAGAAGCATACATGCTCAAGAGGGATCACCCGAAATTCAAAGGCAACTGAATTTCGGCAACCGGGGCATCGAAGTCGGAATGCCGCGAAACTCACCGAGTCAAAGCGTTTCGCCGTTTGCGGAAGAAGTCTGATGTAGAACAAGTAGCAGAAGCATACATGCTCAAGAGGGATCACCCGAAATTCAAAGGCAACTGAATTTCGGCAACCGGGGCATCGAAGTCGGAATGCCGCGAAACTCACCGAGTCAAAGCGTTTCGCCGTTTGCGGAAGAAGTCTGATGTAGAACAAGTAGCAGAAGCATACATGCTCAAGAGGGATCACCCGAAATTCAAAGGCAACTGAATTTCGGCAACCGGGGCATCGAAGTCGGAATGCCGCGAAACTCACCGAGTCAAAGCGTTTCGCCGTTTGCGGAAGAAGTCTGATGTAGAACAAGTAGCAGAAGCATACATGCTCAAGAGGGATCACCCGAAATTCAAAGGCAACTGAATTTCGGCAACCGGGGCATCGAAGTCGGAATGCCGCGAAACTCACCGAGTCAAAGCGTTTCGCCGTTTGCGGAAGAAGTCTGATGTAGAACAAGTAGCAGAAGCATACATGCTCAAGAGGGATCACCCGAAATTCAAAGGCAACTGAATTTCGGCAACCGGGGCATCGAAGTCGGAATGCCGCGAAACTCACCGAGTCAAAGCGTTTCGCCGTTTGCGGAAGAAGTCTGATGTAGAACAAGTAGCAGAAGCATACATGCTCAAGAGGGATCACCCGAAATTCAAAGGCAACTGAATTTCGGCAACCGGGGCATCGAAGTCGGAATGCCGCGAAACTCACCGAGTCAAAGCGTTTCGCCGTTTGCGGAAGAAGTCTGATGTAGAACAAGTAGCAGAAGCATACATGCTCAAGAGGGATCACCCGAAATTCAAAGGCAACTGAATTTCGGCAACCGGGGCATCGAAGTCGGAATGCCGCGAAACTCACCGAGTCAAAGCGTTTCGCCGTTTGCGGAAGAAGTCTGATGTAGAACAAGTAGCAGAAGCATACATGCTCAAGAGGGATCACCCGAAATTCAAAGGCAACTGAATTTCGGCAACCGGGGCATCGAAGTCGGAATGCCGCGAAACTCACCGAGTCAAAGCGTTTCGCCGTTTGCGGAAGAAGTCTGATGTAGAACAAGTAGCAGAAGCATACATGCTCAAGAGGGATCACCCGAAATTCAAAGGCAACTGAATTTCGGCAACCGGGGCATCGAAGTCGGAATGCCGCGAAACTCACCGAGTCAAAGCGTTTCGCCGTTTGCGGAAGAAGTCTGATGTAGAACAAGTAGCAGAAGCATACATGCTCAAGAGGGATCACCCGAAATTCAAAGGCAACTGAATTTCGGCAACCGGGGCATCGAAGTCGGAATGCCGCGAAACTCACCGAGTCAAAGCGTTTCGCCGTTTGCGGAAGAAGTCTGATGTAGAACAAGTAGCAGAAGCATACATGCTCAAGAGGGATCACCCGAAATTCAAAGGCAACTGAATTTCGGCAACCGGGGCATCGAAGTCGGAATGCCGCGAAACTCACCGAGTCAAAGCGTTTCGCCGTTTGCGGAAGAAGTCTGATGTAGAACAAGTAGCAGAAGCATACATGCTCAAGAGGGATCACCCGAAATTCAAAGGCAACTGAATTTCGGCAACCGGGGCATCGAAGTCGGAATGCCGCGAAACTCACCGAGTCAAAGCGTTTCGCCGTTTGCGGAAGAAGTCTGATGTAGAACAAGTAGCAGAAGCATACATGCTCAAGAGGGATCACCCGAAATTCAAAGGCAACTGAATTTCGGCAACCGGGGCATCGAAGTCGGAATGCCGCGAAACTCACCGAGTCAAAGCGTTTCGCCGTTTGCGGAAGAAGTCTGATGTAGAACAAGTAGCAGAAGCATACATGCTCAAGAGGGATCACCCGAAATTCAAAGGCAACTGAATTTCGGCAACCGGGGCATCGAAGTCGGAATGCCGCGAAACTCACCGAGTCAAAGCGTTTCGCCGTTTGCGGAAGAAGTCTGATGTAGAACAAGTAGCAGAAGCATACATGCTCAAGAGGGATCACCCGAAATTCAAAGGCAACTGAATTTCGGCAACCGGGGCATCGAAGTCGGAATGCCGCGAAACTCACCGAGTCAAAGCGTTTCGCCGTTTGCGGAAGAAGTCTGATGTAGAACAAGTAGCAGAAGCATACATGCTCAAGAGGGATCACCCGAAATTCAAAGGCAACTGAATTTCGGCAACCGGGGCATCGAAGTCGGAATGCCGCGAAACTCACCGAGTCAAAGCGTTTCGCCGTTTGCGGAAGAAGTCTGATGTAGAACAAGTAGCAGAAGCATACATGCTCAAGAGGGATCACCCGAAATTCAAAGGCAACTGAATTTCGGCAACCGGGGCATCGAAGTCGGAATGCCGCGAAACTCACCGAGTCAAAGCGTTTCGCCGTTTGCGGAAGAAGTCTGATGTAGAACAAGTAGCAGAAGCATACATGCTCAAGAGGGATCACCCGAAATTCAAAGGCAACTGAATTTCGGCAACCGGGGCATCGAAGTCGGAATGCCGCGAAACTCACCGAGTCAAAGCGTTTCGCCGTTTGCGGAAGAAGTCTGATGTAGAACAAGTAGCAGAAGCATACATGCTCAAGAGGGATCACCCGAAATTCAAAGGCAACTGAATTTCGGCAACCGGGGCATCGAAGTCGGAATGCCGCGAAACTCACCGAGTCAAAGCGTTTCGCCGTTTGCGGAAGAAGTCTGATGTAGAACAAGTAGCAGAAGCATACATGCTCAAGAGGGATCACCCGAAATTCAAAGGCAACTGAATTTCGGCAACCGGGGCATCGAAGTCGGAATGCCGCGAAACTCACCGAGTCAAAGCGTTTCGCCGTTTGCGGAAGAAGTCTGATGTAGAACAAGTAGCAGAAGCATACATGCTCAAGAGGGATCACCCGAAATTCAAAGGCAACTGAATTTCGGCAACCGGGGCATCGAAGTCGGAATGCCGCGAAACTCACCGAGTCAAAGCGTTTCGCCGTTTGCGGAAGAAGTCTGATGTAGAACAAGTAGCAGAAGCATACATGCTCAAGAGGGATCACCCGAAATTCAAAGGCAACTGAATTTCGGCAACCGGGGCATCGAAGTCGGAATGCCGCGAAACTCACCGAGTCAAAGCGTTTCGCCGTTTGCGGAAGAAGTCTGATGTAGAACAAGTAGCAGAAGCATACATGCTCAAGAGGGATCACCCGAAATTCAAAGGCAACTGAATTTCGGCAACCGGGGCATCGAAGTCGGAATGCCGCGAAACTCACCGAGTCAAAGCGTTTCGCCGTTTGCGGAAGAAGTCTGATGTAGAACAAGTAGCAGAAGCATACATGCTCAAGAGGGATCACCCGAAATTCAAAGGCAACTGAATTTCGGCAACCGGGGCATCGAAGTCGGAATGCCGCGAAACTCACCGAGTCAAAGCGTTTCGCCGTTTGCGGAAGAAGTCTGATGTAGAACAAGTAGCAGAAGCATACATGCTCAAGAGGGATCACCCGAAATTCAAAGGCAACTGAATTTCGGCAACCGGGGCATCGAAGTCGGAATGCCGCGAAACTCACCGAGTCAAAGCGTTTCGCCGTTTGCGGAAGAAGTCTGATGTAGAACAAGTAGCAGAAGCATACATGCTCAAGAGGGATCACCCGAAATTCAAAGGCAACTGAATTTCGGCAACCGGGGCATCGAAGTCGGAATGCCGCGAAACTCACCGAGTCAAAGCGTTTCGCCGTTTGCGGAAGAAGTCTGATGTAGAACAAGTAGCAGAAGCATACATGCTCAAGAGGGATCACCCGAAATTCAAAGGCAACTGAATTTCGGCAACCGGGGCATCGAAGTCGGAATGCCGCGAAACTCACCGAGTCAAAGCGTTTCGCCGTTTGCGGAAGAAAGTCTGATGTAGAACAAGTAGCAGAAGCATACATGCTCAAGAGGGATCACCCGAAATTCAAAGGCAACTGAATTTCGGCAACCGGGGCATCGAAGTCGGAATGCCGCGAAACTCACCGAGTCAAAGCGTTTCGCCGTTTGCGGAAGAAGTCTGATGTAGAACAAGTAGCAGAAGCATACATGCTCAAGAGGGATCACCCGAAATTCAAAGGCAACTGAATTTCGGCAACCGGGGCATCGAAGTCGGAATGCCGCGAAACTCACCGAGTCAAAGCGTTTCGCCGTTTGCGGAAGAAGTCTGATGTAGAACAAGTAGCAGAAGCATACATGCTCAAGAGGGATCACCCGAAATTCAAAGGCAACTGAATTTCGGCAACCGGGCATCGAAGTCGGAATGCCGCGAAACTCACCGAGTCAAAGCGTTTCGCCGTTTGCGGAAGAAGTCTGATGTAGAACAAGTAGCAGAAGCATACATGCTCAAGAGGGATCACCCGAAATTCAAAGGCAACTGAATTTCGGCAACCGGGGCATCGAAGTCGGAATGCCGCGAAACTCACCGAGTCAAAGCGTTTCGCCGTTTGCGGAAGAAGTCTGATGTAGAACAAGTAGCAGAAGCATACATGCTCAAGAGGGATCACCCGAAATTCAAAGGCAACTGAATTTCGGCAACCGGGGCATCGAAGTCGGAATGCCGCGAAACTCACCGAGTCAAAGCGTTTCGCCGTTTGCGGAAGAAGTCTGATGTAGAACAAGTAGCAGAAGCATACATGCTCAAGAGGGATCACCCGAAATTCAAAGGCAACTGAATTTCGGCAACCGGGGCATCGAAGTCGGAATGCCGCGAAACTCACCGAGTCAAAGCGTTTCGCCGTTTGCGGAAGAAGTCTGATGTAGAACAAGTAGCAGAAGCATACATGCTCAAGAGGGATCACCCGAAATTCAAAGGCAACTGAATTTCGGCAACCGGGGCATCGAAGTCGGAATGCCGCGAAACTCACCGAGTCAAAGCGTTTCGCCGTTTGCGGAAGAAGTCTGATGTAGAACAAGTAGCAGAAGCATACATGCTCAAGAGGGATCACCCGAAATTCAAAGGCAACTGAATTTCGGCAACCGGGGCATCGAAGTCGGAATGCCGCGAAACTCACCGAGTCAAAGCGTTTCGCCGTTTGCGGAAGAAGTCTGATGTAGAACAAGTAGCAGAAGCATACATGCTCAAGAGGGATCACCCGAAATTCAAAGGCAACTGAATTTCGGCAACCGGGCATCGAAGTCGGAATGCCGCGAAACTCACCGAGTCAAAGCGTTTCGCCGTTTGCGGAAGAAGTCTGATGTAGAACAAGTAGCAGAAGCATACATGCTCAAGAGGGATCACCCGAAATTCAAAGGCAACTGAATTTCGGCAACCGGGGCATCGAAGTCGGAATGCCGCGAAACTCACCGAGTCAAAGCGTTTCGCCGTTTGCGGAAGAAGTCTGATGTAGAACAAGTAGCAGAAGCATACATGCTCAAGAGGGATCACCCGAAATTCAAAGGCAACTGAATTTCGGCAACCGGGGCATCGAAGTCGGAATGCCGCGAAACTCACCGAGTCAAAGCGTTTCGCCGTTTGCGGAAGAAGTGTGATGTAGAACAAGTAGCAGAAGCATACATGCTCAAGAGGGATCACCCGAAATTCAAAGGCAACTGAATTTCGGCAACCGGGCATCGAAGTCGGAATGCCGCGAAACTCACCGAGTCAAAGCGTTTCGCCGTTTGCGGAAGAAGTCTGATGTAGAACAAGTAGCAGAAGCATACATGCTCAAGAGGGATCACCCGAAATTCAAAGGCAACTGAATTTCGGCAACCGGGGCATCGAAGTCGGAATGCCGCGAAACTCACCGAGTCAAAGCGTTTCGCCGTTTGCGGAAGAAGTCTGATGTAGAACAAGTAGCAGAAGCATACATGCTCAAGAGGGATCACCGAAATTCAAAGGCAACTGAATTTCGGCAACCGGGGCATCGAAGTCGGAATGCCGCGAAACTCACCGAGTCAAAGCGTTTCGCCGTTTGCGGAAGAAGTCTGATGTAGAACAAGTAGCAGAAGCATACATGCTCAAGAGGGATCACCCGAAATTCAAAGGCAACTGAATTTCGGCAACCGGGGCATCGAAGTCGGAATGCCGCGAAACTCACCGAGTCAAAGCGTTTCGCCGTTTGCGGAAGAAGTCTGATGTAGAACAAGTAGCAGAAGCATACATGCTCAAGAGGGATCACCCGAAATTCAAAGGCAACTGAATTTCGGCAACCGGGGCATCGAAGTCGGAATGCCGCGAAACTCACGAGTCAAAGCGTTTCGCCGTTTGCGGAAGAAAGTTGATGTAGAACAAGTAGCAGAAGCATACATGCTCAAGAGGGATCACCGAAATTCAAAGGCAACTGAATTTCGGCAACCGGGGCATCGAAGTCGGAATGCCGCGAAACTCACCGAGTCAAAGCGTTTCGCGTTTGCGGAAGAAGTATGATGTAGAACAAGTAGCAGAAGCATACATGCTCAAGAGGGATCACCCGAAATTCAAAGGCAACTGAATTTCGGCAACCGGGGCATCGAAGTCGGAATGCCGCGAAACTCACCGAGGCAAAGCGTTTCGCCGTTTGCGGAAGAAGTCTGATGTAGAACAAGTAGCAGAAGCATACATGCTCAAGAGGGATCACCCGAAATTCAAAGGCAACTGAATTTCGTCAACAGGGGCATCGAAGTCAGAATGCCGCGAAACTCACCGAGTCAAAGCGTTTCGCCGTTTGCGGAAGAAGTTTGATGTACAACAAGTAGCAGAAGCATACATGCTCAAGAGGGATCACCGGAAATTCAAAGGCAACTGAATTTCGGCAACTGGGACATCGAAGTCGGAATTCCGCGAAAGTCAACGAGTAAAATCGTTTCGCCATTTGCGGAAGAAGTATGATGTAGAACAAGTAGCAGAAGCATACATGCTCAAGAGGGATCACCGGAAATTCAAAGGCAACTGAATTTCGGCAACCGGGGCATCGAAGTTAGAATGCCGCGAAACTGACCGAGTCAAAGCGTTTCGCGGTTTGCAGAAGAAAGTCTGATGTAGAACAAGTAGCAGAAGCATACATGCTCAAGAGGGATCACCCGAAATTCAAAGGCAACTGAATTTCGGCAACCGGGGCATCGAAGGCGGAATGCAGCGAAAATAACGAAGTCAAAGCGTTTCGCCGTTTGCGGAAGAAAGTCTGATGTAGAACAAGTAGCAGAAGCATACATGCTCAAGAGGGATCACCCGAAATTCAAAGGCAACTGAATTTTGGCAACCGGGGCATCGAAGTCGGAATGCGCTCGAAACTCACCGAGGCAAAGCGTTTCGCCGTTTGCGGAAGAAGTCTGATGTAGAACAAGTAGCAGAAGCATAACATGCTCAAGAGGGATCACCCGAAATTCAAAGGC
>CM055350.1:2205840-2249508 GCA_029228515.1 Populus alba x Populus x berolinensis | reverse complement strand
AGTAGCAGAAGCATACATGCTCAAGAGGGATCACCCGAAATTCAAAGGCAACTGAATTTCGACAACCGGGGCATCAAAGTCGCAATGCCGCGAAACACACCGAGTCAAAGCGTTTCGCCGTTTGCGGAAGAAGTCTGATGTAGAACAAGTAGCAGAAGCATACATGCTCAAGAGGGGTCACCCGAAATTCAAAGGCAACTGAATTTCGGCAACCGGGGCATCGAAGTTGGAATGCCGCGAAACTCACCGAGTCAAAGCGTTTCGCCGTTTGCGGAAGAAGTCTGATGTAGAACAAGTAGCAGAAGCATACATGCTCAAGAGGGATCACCCGAAATTCAAAGGCAACTGAATTTCGGCAACCGGGGCATCGAAGTCGGAATGCCGCGAAACTCACCGAGTCAAAGCGTTTCGCCGTTGGCGGAAGAAGTCTGATGTAGAACAAGTAGCAGAAGCATACATGCTCAAGAGGGATCACCCGAAATTCAAAGGCAACTGAATTTCGGCAACCGGGGCATCGAAGTCGGAATGCCGCGAAACTCACCGAGTCAAAGCGTTTCGCCGTTTGCGGAAGAAGTCTGATGTAGAACAAGTAGCAGAAGCATACATGCTCAAGAGGGATCACCCGAAATTCAAAGGCAACTGAATTTCGGCAACCGGGGCATCGAAGTCGGAATGCCGCGAAACTCACCGAGTCAAAGCGTTTCGCCGTTTGCGGAAGAAGTCTGATGTAGAACAAGTAGCAGAAGCATACATGCTCAAGAGGGATCACCCGAAATTCAAAGGCAACTGAATTTCGGCAACCGGGGCATCGAAGTCGGAATGCCGCGAAACTCACCGAGTCAAAGCGTTTCGCCGTTTGCGGAAGAAGTCTGATGTAGAACAAGTAGCAGAAGCATACATGCTCAAGAGGGATCACCCGAAATTCAAAGGCAACTGAATTTCGGCAACCGGGGCATCGAAGTCGGAATGCCGCGAAACTCACCGAGTCAAAGCGTTTCGCCGTTTGCGGAAGAAGTCTGATGTAGAACAAGTAGCAGAAGCATACATGCTCAAGAGGGATCACCCGAAATTCAAAGGCAACTGAATTTCGGCAACCGGGGCATCGAAGTCGGAATGCCGCGAAACTCACCGAGTCAAAGCGTTTCGCCGTTTGCGGAAGAAGTCTGATGTAGAACAAGTAGCAGAAGCATACATGCTCAAGAGGGATCACCCGAAATTCAAAGGCAACTGAATTTCGGCAACCGGGGCATCGAAGTCGGAATGCCGCGAAACTCACCGAGTCAAAGCGTTTCGCCGTTTGCGGAAGAAGTGTGATGTAGAACAAGTAGCAGAAGCATACATGCTCAAGAGGGATCACCCGAAATTCAAAGGCAACTGAATTTCGGCAACCGGGGCATCGAAGTCGGAATGCCGCGAAACTCACCGAGTCAAAGCGTTTCGCCGTTTGCGGAAGAAGTCTGATGTAGAACAAGTAGCAGAAGCATACATGCTCAAGAGGGATCACCCGAAATTCAAAGGCAACTGAATTTCGGCAACCGGGGCATCGAAGTCGGAATGCCGCGAAACTCACCGAGTCAAAGCGTTTCGCCGTTTGCGGAAGAAGTCTGATGTAGAACAAGTAGCAGAAGCATACATGCTCAAGAGGGATCACCCGAAATTCAAAGGCAACTGAATTTCGGCAACCGGGGCATCGAAGTCGGAATGCCGCGAAACTCACCGAGTCAAAGCGTTTCGCCGTTTGCGGAAGAAGTCTGATGAACAAGTAGCATGCTCAAGAGGGATCACCCGAAATTCAAAGGCAACTGAATTTCGGCAACCGGGGCATCGAAGTCGGAATGCCGCGAAACTCACCGAGTCAAAGCGTTTCGCCGTTTGCGGAAGAAGTCTGATGTAGAACAAGTAGCAGAAGCATACATGCTCAAGAGGGATCACCCGAAATTCAAAGGCAACTGAATTTCGGCAACCGGGGCATCGAAGTCGGAATGCCGCGAAACTCACCGAGTCAAAGCGTTTCGCCGTTTGCGGAAGAAGTCTGATGTAGAACAAGTAGCAGAAGCATACATGCTCAAGAGGGATCACCCGAAATTCAAAGGCAACTGAATTTCGGCAACCGGGGCATCGAAGTCGGAATGCCGCGAAACTCACCGAGTCAAAGCGTTTCGCCGTTTGCGGAAGAAGTCTGATGTAGAACAAGTAGCAGAAGCATACATGCTCAAGAGGGATCACCCGAAATTCAAAGGCAACTGAATTTCGGCAACCGGGGCATCGAAGTCGGAATGCCGCGAAACTCACCGAGTCAAAGCGTTTCGCCGTTTGCGGAAGAAGTCTGATGTAGAACAAGTAGCAGAAGCATACATGCTCAAGAGGGATCACCCGAAATTCAAAGGCAACTGAATTTCGGCAACCGGGGCATCGAAGTCGGAATGCCGCGAAACTCACCGAGTCAAAGCGTTTCGCCGTTTGCGGAAGAAGTGTGATGTAGAACAAGTAGCAGAAGCATACATGCTCAAGAGGGATCACCCGAAATTCAAAGGCAACTGAATTTCGGCAACCGGGGCATCGAAGTCGGAATGCCGCGAAACTCACCGAGTCAAAGCGTTTCGCCGTTTGCGGAAGAAGTCTGATGTAGAACAAGTAGCAGAAGCATACATGCTCAAGAGGGATCACCCGAAATTCAAAGGCAACTGAATTTCGGCAACCGGGGCATCGAAGTCGGAATGCCGCGAAACTCACCGAGTCAAAGCGTTTCGCCGTTTGCGGAAGAAGTCTGATGTAGAACAAGTAGCAGAAGCATACATGCTCAAGAGGGATCACCCGAAATTCAAAGGCAACTGAATTTCGGCAACCGGGGCATCGAAGTCGGAATGCCGCGAAACTCACCGAGTCAAAGCGTTTCGCCGTTTGCGGAAGAAGTCTGATGTAGAACAAGTAGCAGAAGCATACATGCTCAAGAGGGATCACCCGAAATTCAAAGGCAACTGAATTTCGGCAACCGGGGCATCGAAGTCGGAATGCCGCGAAACTCACCGAGTCAAAGCGTTTCGCCGTTTGCGGAAGAAGTGTGATGTAGAACAAGTAGCAGAAGCATACATGCTCAAGAGGGATCACCCGAAATTCAAAGGCAACTGAATTTCGGCAACCGGGGCATCGAAGTCGGAATGCCGCGAAACTCACCGAGTCAAAGCGTTTCGCCGTTTGCGGAAGAAGTCTGATGTAGAACAAGTAGCAGAAGCATACATGCTCAAGAGGGATCACCCGAAATTCAAAGGCAACTGAATTTCGGCAACCGGGCATCGAAGTCGGAATGCCGCGAAACTCACCGAGTCAAAGCGTTTCGCCGTTTGCGGAAGAAGTCTGATGTAGAACAAGTAGCAGAAGCATACATGCTCAAGAGGGATCACCCGAAATTCAAAGGCAACTGAATTTCGGCAACCGGGCATCGAAGTCGGAATGCCGCGAAACTCACCGAGTCAAAGCGTTTCGCCGTTTGCGGAAGAAGTGTGATGTAGAACAAGTAGCAGAAGCATACATGCTCAAGAGGGATCACCCGAAATTCAAAGGCAACTGAATTTCGGCAACCGGGGCATCGAAGTCGGAATGCCGCGAAACTCACCGAGTCAAAGCGTTTCGCCGTTTGCGGAAGAAGTCTGATGTAGAACAAGTAGCAGAAGCTTACATGCTCAAGAGGGATCACCCGAAATTCAAAGGCAACTGAATTTCGGCAACCGGGGCATCGAAGTCGGAATGCCGCGAAACTCACCGAGTCAAAGGGTTTCGCCGTTTGCGGAAGAAGTCTGATGTAGAACAAGTAGCAGAAGCATACATGCTCAAGAGGGATCACCTGAAATTCAAAGGCAACTGAATTTCGGCAACGGGGGCATCGAAGTCGGAATGCCAAGAAACTCATCGAGCCAAAGCGTTTCGCCGTTTGCGGAAGGAAGTCTGATGTAGAACAAGTAGCAGAAGCATACATGCTCAAGAGGGATCACCCGAAATTCAAAAACAACGAACTTTCGGCAATCGGGGCATCGAAGTCGGAATGCCGCGAAACTCACCGAGTCAAAGCGTTTCGCCGTTTGTGGAAGAAGTGTGAAGTAAAACAAGTAGCAGAAGCATACATGCTCAAGAGGGATCACCCGAAATTCAAAGGCAACTGAATTTCGGCAACCTGTAAATCGATGTCGGAATGCCGTGAAACTCACCGAGGCAAAGCGTTTCGCCTTTTGCGGAAGAAGTCTGATGTAGAACAAGTAGCAGAAGCATACATGCTCAAGAGGGATCACCCGAAATTCAAAGGCAACTGAATTTCGGCAACCGGGGCATCGATGGCGGAATGCCGCGAAACTCACCGAGTCAAAGCGTTTCGCCGTTTGCGGAAGGAAGTGTGATGTAGAACAAGTAGCAGAAGCATACATGCTCAAGAGGGATCACCCGAAATTCAAAGGCAACTGAATTTCGGCAACCGGGGCATCGAAGTCGGAATGCCGCGAAACTCACCGAGGCAAAGCGTTTCGCCGTTTGCGGAAGAAGTCTGATGTAGAACAAGTAGCAGAAGCATACATGCTCAAGAGGGATCACCCGAAATTCAAAGGCAACTGAATTTCGGCAACCGGGGCATCGAAGTCGGAATGCCGCGAAACTCACCGAGTCAAAGCGTTTCGCCGTTTGCGGAAGAAGTCTGATGTAGAACAAGTAGCAGAAGCATACATGCTCAAGAGGGATCACCCGAAATTCAAAGGCAACTGAATTTCGGCAACCGGGGCATCGAAGTCGGAATGCCGCGAAACTCACCGAGTCAAAGCGTTTCGCCGTTTGCGGAAGAAGTGTGATGTAGAACAAGTAGCAGAAGCATACATGCTCAAGAGGGATCACCCGAAATTCAAAGGCAACTGAATTTCGGCAACCGGGGCATCGAAGTCGGAATGCCGCGAAACTCACCGAGTCAAAGCGTTTCGCCGTTTGCGGAAGAAGTGTGATGTAGAACAAGTAGCAGAAGCATACATGCTCAAGAGGGATCACCCGAAATTCAAAGGCAACTGAATTTCGGCAACCGGGGCATCGAAGTCGGAATGCCGCGAAACTCACCGAGTCAAAGCGTTTCGCCGTTTGCGGAAGAAGTGTGATGTAGAACAAGTAGCAGAAGCATACATGCTCAAGAGGGATCACCCGAAATTCAAAGGCAACTGAATTTCGGCAACCGGGGCATCGAAGTCGGAATGCCGCGAAACTCACCGAGTCAAAGCGTTTCGCCGTTTGCGGAAGAAGTCTGATGTAGAACAAGTAGCAGAAGCATACATGCTCAAGAGGGATCACCCGAAATTCAAAGGCAACTGAATTTCGGCAACCGGGGCATCGAAGTCGGAATGCCGCGAAACTCACCGAGTCAAAGCGTTTCGCCGTTTGCGGAAGAAGTCTGATGTAGAACAAGTAGCAGAAGCATACATGCTCAAGAGGGATCACCCGAAATTCAAAGGCAACTGAATTTCGGCAACCGGGGCATCGAAGTCGGAATGCCGCGAAACTCACCGAGTCAAAGCGTTTCGCCGTTTGCGGAAGAAGTCTGATGTAGAACAAGTAGCAGAAGCATACATGCTCAAGAGGGATCACCCGAAATTCAAAGGCAACTGAATTTCGGCAACCGGGGCATCGAAGTCGGAATGCCGCGAAACTCACCGAGTCAAAGCGTTTCGCCGTTTGCGGAAGAAGTCTGATGTAGAACAAGTAGCAGAAGCATACATGCTCAAGAGGGATCACCCGAAATTCAAAGGCAACTGAATTTCGGCAACCGGGGCATCGAAGTCGGAATGCCGCGAAACTCACCGAGTCAAAGCGTTTCGCCGTTTGCGGAAGAAGTGTGATGTAGAACAAGTAGCAGAAGCATACATGCTCAAGAGGGATCACCCGAAATTCAAAGGCAACTGAATTTCGGCAACCGGGGCATCGAAGTCGGAATGCCGCGAAACTCACCGAGTCAAAGCGTTTCGCCGTTTGCGGAAGAAGTGTGATGTAGAACAAGTAGCAGAAGCATACATGCTCAAGAGGGATCACCCGAAATTCAAAGGCAACTGAATTTCGGCAACCGGGGCATCGAAGTCGGAATGCCGCGAAACTCACCGAGTCAAAGCGTTTCGCCGTTTGCGGAAGAAGTGTGATGTAGAACAAGTAGCAGAAGCATACATGCTCAAGAGGGATCACCGAAATTCAAAGGCAACTGAATTTCGGCAACCGGGGCATCGAAGTCGGAATGCCGCGAAACTCACCGAGTCAAAGCGTTTCGCCGTTTGCGGAAGAAAGTCTGATGTAGAACAAGTAGCAGAAGCATACATGCTCAAGAGGGATCACCCGAAATTCAAAGGCAACTGAATTTCGGCAACCGGGGCATCGAAGTCGGAATGCCGCGAAACTCACCGAGTCAAAGCGTTTCGCCGTTTGCGGAAGAAGTGTGATGTAGAACAAGTAGCAGAAGCATACATGCTCAAGAGGGATCACCCGAAATTCAAAGGCAACTGAATTTCGGCAACCGGGGCATCGAAGTCGGAATGCCGCGAAACTCACCGAGTCAAAGCGTTTCGCCGTTTGCGGAAGAAGTCTGATGTAGAACAAGTAGCAGAAGCATACATGCTCAAGAGGGATCACCCGAAATTCAAAGGCAACTGAATTTCGGCAACCGGGGCATCGAAGTCGGAATGCCGCGAAACTCACCGAGTCAAAGCGTTTCGCCGTTTGCGGAAGAAGTCTGATGTAGAACAAGTAGCAGAAGCATACATGCTCAAGAGGGATCACCCGAAATTCAAAGGCAACTGAATTTCGGCAACCGGGGCATCGAAGTCGGAATGCCGCGAAACTCACCGAGTCAAAGCGTTTCGCCGTTTGCGGAAGGAAGTGTGATGTAGAACAAGTAGCAGAAGCATACATGCTCAAGAGGGATCACCCGAAATTCAAAGGCAACTGAATTTCGGCAACCGGGGCATCGAAGTCGGAATGCCGCGAAACTCACCGAGTCAAAGCGTTTCGCCGTTTGCGGAAGGAAGTTTGATGTAGAACAAGTAGCAGAAGCATACATGCTCAAGAGGGATCACCCGAAATTCAAAGGCAACTGAATTTCGGCAACCGGGGCATCGAAGTCGGAATGCCGCGAAACTCACCGAGTCAAAGCGTTTCGCCGTTTGCGGAAGAAGTCTGATGTAGAACAAGTAGCAGAAGCATACATGCTCAAGAGGGATCACCCGAAATTCAAAGGCAACTGAATTTCGGCAACCGGGGCATCGAAGTCGGAATGCCGCAAAAGTCACCGAGTCAAAGCGTTTCGCCGTTTGCGGAAGAAAGTCTGATGTAGAACAAGTAGCAGAAGCATACATGCTCAAGAGGGATCACCCGAAATTCAAAGGCAACTGAATTTTGGCAACCGGGGCATCGAAGTCGGAATGCCGCGAAACTCACCGAGTCAAAGCGTTTCGCTGTTTGTGGAAGGAAGTGTGATGTAGAACAAGTAGCAGAAGCATACATGCTCAAGAGGGATCACCCGAAATTCAAAGGCAACTGAATTTCGGCAACCGGGGCAACGAAGTCGGAATGCCGCGAAACTCACGGAGTCAAAGCGTTTCGCCGTTTGCGGAAGAAGTCTGATGTAGAACAAGTAGCAGAAGCATACATGCTCAAGAGGGATCACCCGAAATTCAAAGGCAACTGAATTTCGGCAACCGGGGCATCGAAGTCGGAATGCCGCGAAACTCACCGAGTCAAAGCGTTTCGCCGTTTGCGGAAGAAGTCTGATGTAGAACAACAAGCAGAAGCATACATGCTCAAGAGGGGTCACCCGAAATTCAAAGGCAACTGAATTTCGGAAAAACAGGAATCGAAGTCGGAATGCCGCGAAACTTACCGTGGCAAAGCGTTTCGCTGTTTGAGGAAGAAGTCTGATTTAGAACAAGTAGCAGAAGCATACATGCTCAAGAGGGGTCACCCAAAATTCAAAGGCAAGTGAATTTCGGCAACCTGGGCATCGAAGTCGGAATGCCGCGAAACTCACCGAGTCAAAGCGTTTCGCCATTTGCGGAAGAAGTCTGATGTAGAACAAGTAGCCGAAGCATACATGCTCAAGAGGGATCACCAGAAATTCAAAGGCAACAGATTTTCGGCAACCGGGGCATCGAAGTCGGGAATGCCGCGAAACTCACCGAGTCAAAAGGTTTCGCCGTTTGCGGAAGAAGTCTTATGTAGAACAAGTAGCAGAAGCATACATGCTCAAGAGGGATCACCCGAAATTCAAAGGCAACTGAATTTCGGCAACCAGGGCATCGAAGTCGGAATGCCGCGAAACTCACCGAGTCAAATCGTTTCGCCTTTTGCGGAAGAAAGTCTGATGTAGAACAAGTAGCAGAAGCAAACATGCTCAAGAGGGATCACCCGAAATTCAAAGGCAACTGAATTTCGGCAACAGGGGCATCGAAGTCGGAATGCCGCGAAACTCAACAAGTCAAAGCGTTTCGCCGTTTGTGGAAGAAAGTCTCAAGTAGAGCAAGTAGCAGAAGCAAACATGCTCAAGAGGGATCACCCGAAATTCAAAGGCAACTGAATTTCGCCAACCGGGGCATCGAAGTCGGAATGCCGCGAAACTCAGCGAGTCAAAGCGTTTCGCCGTTTGCGGAAGAAAGTCTGCTGTAGAACAAGTAGAAGAAGCAAACATGCTCAAGAGGGATCACCCGAAATTCAAAGGCAACTGAATTTCGCCAACCAGGGCATCGAAGTCGGAACACCGCGAAACTCAGCGAGTCAACGCGTTTCGTCGTTTGTGGAAGAAAGTCTCATGTAGAACAAGTAGCAGAAGCAAACATGCTCAAGAGGGATCACCCGAAATTCAAAGGCAACTGAATTTCGCCAACCAGGGCATCGAAGTCGGAACGCCGCGAAACTCAGCGAGTCAAAGCGTTTCGCCGTTTGCGGAAGAAAGTCTGCTGTAGAACAAGTAGAAGAAGCATACATGCTCAAGAGGGATCACCCGAAATTCAATGGCAACTGAATTTCGGCAACCGGGGCATCGAAGTCGGAATGCCGCGAAACTCAGCGAGTCAAAGCGTTTCGCCGTTTGCGGAAGAAAGTCTGTTGTAGAACATGTAGAAGAAGCATACATGCTCAAGAGGAATCACCCGAAATTCAAAGGCAACTGAATTTCGGCAACCGGGGCATCGAAGTCGGAATGCCGCGAAACTCACCGAGTCAAAGCGTTTCGCCGTTTGCGGAAGAAAGTCTGATGTAGAACAAGTAGCAGAAGCAAACATGCTCAAGAGGGATCACCCGAAATTCAAAGGCAACTGAATTTCGGCAACCGGGGCATCGAAGTCGGAATGCCGCGAAACTCACCGAGTCAAAGCGTTTCGCCGTTTGCGGAAGAAGTCTGATGTAGAACAAGTAGCAGAAGCATACATGCTCAAGAGGGATCACCCGAAATTCAAAGGCAACTGAATTTCGGCAACCGGGGCATCGAAGTCGGAATGCCGCGAAACTCACCGAGTCAAAGCGTTTCGCCGTTTGCGGAAGAAGTCTGATGTAGAACAAGTAGCAGAAGCATACATGCTCAAGAGGGATCACCCGAAATTCAAAGGCAACTGAATTTCGGCAACCGGGGCATCGAAGTCGGAATGCCGCGAAACTCACCGAGTCAAAGCGTTTCGCCGTTTGCGGAAGAAGTCTGATGTAGAACAAGTAGCAGAAGCATACATGCTCAAGAGGGATCACCCGAAATTCAAAGGCAACTGAATTTCGGCAACCGGGGCATCGAAGTCGGAATGCCGCGAAACTCACCGAGTCAAAGCGTTTCGCCGTTTGCGGAAGAAGTCTGATGTAGAACAAGTAGCAGAAGCATACATGCTCAAGAGGGATCACCCGAAATTCAAAGGCAACTGAATTTCGGCAACCGGGGCATCGAAGTCGGAATGCCGCGAAACTCACCGAGTCAAAGCGTTTCGCCGTTTGCGGAAGAAGTCTGATGTAGAACAAGTAGCAGAAGCATACATGCTCAAGAGGGATCACCCGAAATTCAAAGGCAACTGAATTTCGGCAACCGGGGCATCGAAGTCGGAATGCCGCGAAACTCACCGAGTCAAAGCGTTTCGCCGTTTGCGGAAGAAGTCTGATGTAGAACAAGTAGCAGAAGCATACATGCTCAAGAGGGATCACCCGAAATTCAAAGGCAACTGAATTTCGGCAACCGGGGCATCGAAGTCGGAATGCCGCGAAACTCACCGAGTCAAAGCGTTTCGCCGTTTGCGGAAGAAGTCTGATGTAGAACAAGTAGCAGAAGCATACATGCTCAAGAGGGATCACCCGAAATTCAAAGGCAACTGAATTTCGGCAACCGGGGCATCGAAGTCGGAATGCCGCGAAACTCACCGAGTCAAAGCGTTTCGCCGTTTGCGGAAGAAGTCTGATGTAGAACAAGTAGCAGAAGCATACATGCTCAAGAGGGATCACCCGAAATTCAAAGGCAACTGAATTTCGGCAACCGGGGCATCGAAGTCGGAATGCCGCGAAACTCACCGAGTCAAAGCGTTTCGCCGTTTGCGGAAGAAGTCTGATGTAGAACAAGTAGCAGAAGCATACATGCTCAAGAGGGATCACCCGAAATTCAAAGGCAACTGAATTTCGGCAACCGGGGCATCGAAGTCGGAATGCCGCGAAACTCACCGAGTCAAAGCGTTTCGCCGTTTGCGGAAGAAGTCTGATGTAGAACAAGTAGCAGAAGCATACATGCTCAAGAGGGATCACCCGAAATTCAAAGGCAACTGAATTTCGGCAACCGGGGCATCGAAGTCGGAATGCCGCGAAACTCACCGAGTCAAAGCGTTTCGCCGTTTGCGGAAGAAGTCTGATGTAGAACAAGTAGCAGAAGCATACATGCTCAAGAGGGATCACCCGAAATTCAAAGGCAACTGAATTTCGGCAACCGGGGCATCGAAGTCGGAATGCCGCGAAACTCACCGAGTCAAAGCGTTTCGCCGTTTGCGGAAGAAGTCTGATGTAGAACAAGTAGCAGAAGCATACATGCTCAAGAGGGATCACCCGAAATTCAAAGGCAACTGAATTTCGGCAACCGGGGCATCGAAGTCGGAATGCCGCGAAACTCACCGAGTCAAAGCGTTTCGCCGTTTGCGGAAGAAGTCTGATGTAGAACAAGTAGCAGAAGCATACATGCTCAAGAGGGATCACCCGAAATTCAAAGGCAACTGAATTTCGGCAACCGGGGCATCGAAGTCGGAATGCCGCGAAACTCACCGAGTCAAAGCGTTTCGCCGTTTGCGGAAGAAGTCTGATGTAGAACAAGTAGCAGAAGCATACATGCTCAAGAGGGATCACCCGAAATTCAAAGGCAACTGAATTTCGGCAACCGGGGCATCGAAGTCGGAATGCCGCGAAACTCACCGAGTCAAAGCGTTTCGCCGTTTGCGGAAGAAGTCTGATGTAGAACAAGTAGCAGAAGCATACATGCTCAAGAGGGATCACCCGAAATTCAAAGGCAACTGAATTTCGGCAACCGGGGCATCGAAGTCGGAATGCCGCGAAACTCACCGAGTCAAAGCGTTTCGCCGTTTGCGGAAGAAGTCTGATGTAGAACAAGTAGCAGAAGCATACATGCTCAAGAGGGATCACCCGAAATTCAAAGGCAACTGAATTTCGGCAACCGGGGCATCGAAGTCGGAATGCCGCGAAACTCACCGAGTCAAAGCGTTTCGCCGTTTGCGGAAGAAGTCTGATGTAGAACAAGTAGCAGAAGCATACATGCTCAAGAGGGATCACCCGAAATTCAAAGGCAACTGAATTTCGGCAACCGGGGCATCGAAGTCGGAATGCCGCGAAACTCACCGAGTCAAAGCGTTTCGCCGTTTGCGGAAGAAGTCTGATGTAGAACAAGTAGCAGAAGCATACATGCTCAAGAGGGATCACCCGAAATTCAAAGGCAACTGAATTTCGGCAACCGGGGCATCGAAGTCGGAATGCCGCGAAACTCACCGAGTCAAAGCGTTTCGCCGTTTGCGGAAGAAGTCTGATGTAGAACAAGTAGCAGAAGCATACATGCTCAAGAGGGATCACCCGAAATTCAAAGGCAACTGAATTTCGGCAACCGGGGCATCGAAGTCGGAATGCCGCGAAACTCACCGAGTCAAAGCGTTTCGCCGTTTGCGGAAGAAGTCTGATGTAGAACAAGTAGCAGAAGCATACATGCTCAAGAGGGATCACCCGAAATTCAAAGGCAACTGAATTTCGGCAACCGGGGCATCGAAGTCGGAATGCCGCGAAACTCACCGAGTCAAAGCGTTTCGCCGTTTGCGGAAGAAGTCTGATGTAGAACAAGTAGCAGAAGCATACATGCTCAAGAGGGATCACCCGAAATTCAAAGGCAACTGAATTTCGGCAACCGGGGCATCGAAGTCGGAATGCCGCGAAACTCACCGAGTCAAAGCGTTTCGCCGTTTGCGGAAGAAGTCTGATGTAGAACAAGTAGCAGAAGCATACATGCTCAAGAGGGATCACCCGAAATTCAAAGGCAACTGAATTTCGGCAACCGGGGCATCGAAGTCGGAATGCCGCGAAACTCACCGAGTCAAAGCGTTTCGCCGTTTGCGGAAGAAGTCTGATGTAGAACAAGTAGCAGAAGCATACATGCTCAAGAGGGATCACCCGAAATTCAAAGGCAACTGAATTTCGGCAACCGGGGCATCGAAGTCGGAATGCCGCGAAACTCACCGAGTCAAAGCGTTTCGCCGTTTGCGGAAGAAGTCTGATGTAGAACAAGTAGCAGAAGCATACATGCTCAAGAGGGATCACCCGAAATTCAAAGGCAACTGAATTTCGGCAACCGGGGCATCGAAGTCGGAATGCCGCGAAACTCACCGAGTCAAAGCGTTTCGCCGTTTGCGGAAGAAGTCTGATGTAGAACAAGTAGCAGAAGCATACATGCTCAAGAGGGATCACCCGAAATTCAAAGGCAACTGAATTTCGGCAACCGGGGCATCGAAGTCGGAATGCCGCGAAACTCACCGAGTCAAAGCGTTTCGCCGTTTGCGGAAGAAGTCTGATGTAGAACAAGTAGCAGAAGCATACATGCTCAAGAGGGATCACCCGAAATTCAAAGGCAACTGAATTTCGGCAACCGGGGCATCGAAGTCGGAATGCCGCGAAACTCACCGAGTCAAAGCGTTTCGCCGTTTGCGGAAGAAGTCTGATGTAGAACAAGTAGCAGAAGCATACATGCTCAAGAGGGATCACCCGAAATTCAAAGGCAACTGAATTTCGGCAACCGGGGCATCGAAGTCGGAATGCCGCGAAACTCACCGAGTCAAAGCGTTTCGCCGTTTGCGGAAGAAGTCTGATGTAGAACAAGTAGCAGAAGCATACATGCTCAAGAGGGATCACCCGAAATTCAAAGGCAACTGAATTTCGGCAACCGGGGCATCGAAGTCGGAATGCCGCGAAACTCACCGAGTCAAAGCGTTTCGCCGTTTGCGGAAGAAGTCTGATGTAGAACAAGTAGCAGAAGCATACATGCTCAAGAGGGATCACCCGAAATTCAAAGGCAACTGAATTTCGGCAACCGGGGCATCGAAGTCGGAATGCCGCGAAACTCACCGAGTCAAAGCGTTTCGCCGTTTGCGGAAGAAGTCTGATGTAGAACAAGTAGCAGAAGCATACATGCTCAAGAGGGATCACCCGAAATTCAAAGGCAACTGAATTTCGGCAACCGGGGCATCGAAGTCGGAATGCCGCGAAACTCACCGAGTCAAAGCGTTTCGCCGTTTGCGGAAGAAGTCTGATGTAGAACAAGTAGCAGAAGCATACATGCTCAAGAGGGATCACCCGAAATTCAAAGGCAACTGAATTTCGGCAACCGGGGCATCGAAGTCGGAATGCCGCGAAACTCACCGAGTCAAAGCGTTTCGCCGTTTGCGGAAGAAGTCTGATGTAGAACAAGTAGCAGAAGCATACATGCTCAAGAGGGATCACCCGAAATTCAAAGGCAACTGAATTTCGGCAACCGGGGCATCGAAGTCGGAATGCCGCGAAACTCACCGAGTCAAAGCGTTTCGCCGTTTGCGGAAGAAGTCTGATGTAGAACAAGTAGCAGAAGCATACATGCTCAAGAGGGATCACCCGAAATTCAAAGGCAACTGAATTTCGGCAACCGGGGCATCGAAGTCGGAATGCCGCGAAACTCACCGAGTCAAAGCGTTTCGCCGTTTGCGGAAGAAGTCTGATGTAGAACAAGTAGCAGAAGCATACATGCTCAAGAGGGATCACCCGAAATTCAAAGGCAACTGAATTTCGGCAACCGGGGCATCGAAGTCGGAATGCCGCGAAACTCACCGAGTCAAAGCGTTTCGCCGTTTGCGGAAGAAGTCTGATGTAGAACAAGTAGCAGAAGCATACATGCTCAAGAGGGATCACCCGAAATTCAAAGGCAACTGAATTTCGGCAACCGGGGCATCGAAGTCGGAATGCCGCGAAACTCACCGAGTCAAAGCGTTTCGCCGTTTGCGGAAGAAGTCTGATGTAGAACAAGTAGCAGAAGCATACATGCTCAAGAGGGATCACCCGAAATTCAAAGGCAACTGAATTTCGGCAACCGGGGCATCGAAGTCGGAATGCCGCGAAACTCACCGAGTCAAAGCGTTTCGCCGTTTGCGGAAGAAGTCTGATGTAGAACAAGTAGCAGAAGCATACATGCTCAAGAGGGATCACCCGAAATTCAAAGGCAACTGAATTTCGGCAACCGGGGCATCGAAGTCGGAATGCCGCGAAACTCACCGAGTCAAAGCGTTTCGCCGTTTGCGGAAGAAGTCTGATGTAGAACAAGTAGCAGAAGCATACATGCTCAAGAGGGATCACCCGAAATTCAAAGGCAACTGAATTTCGGCAACCGGGGCATCGAAGTCGGAATGCCGCGAAACTCACCGAGTCAAAGCGTTTCGCCGTTTGCGGAAGAAGTCTGATGTAGAACAAGTAGCAGAAGCATACATGCTCAAGAGGGATCACCCGAAATTCAAAGGCAACTGAATTTCGGCAACCGGGGCATCGAAGTCGGAATGCCGCGAAACTCACCGAGTCAAAGCGTTTCGCCGTTTGCGGAAGAAGTCTGATGTAGAACAAGTAGCAGAAGCATACATGCTCAAGAGGGATCACCCGAAATTCAAAGGCAACTGAATTTCGGCAACCGGGGCATCGAAGTCGGAATGCCGCGAAACTCACCGAGTCAAAGCGTTTCGCCGTTTGCGGAAGAAGTCTGATGTAGAACAAGTAGCAGAAGCATACATGCTCAAGAGGGATCACCCGAAATTCAAAGGCAACTGAATTTCGGCAACCGGGGCATCGAAGTCGGAATGCCGCGAAACTCACCGAGTCAAAGCGTTTCGCCGTTTGCGGAAGAAGTCTGATGTAGAACAAGTAGCAGAAGCATACATGCTCAAGAGGGATCACCCGAAATTCAAAGGCAACTGAATTTCGGCAACCGGGGCATCGAAGTCGGAATGCCGCGAAACTCACCGAGTCAAAGCGTTTCGCCGTTTGCGGAAGAAGTCTGATGTAGAACAAGTAGCAGAAGCATACATGCTCAAGAGGGATCACCCGAAATTCAAAGGCAACTGAATTTCGGCAACCGGGGCATCGAAGTCGGAATGCCGCGAAACTCACCGAGTCAAAGCGTTTCGCCGTTTGCGGAAGAAGTCTGATGTAGAACAAGTAGCAGAAGCATACATGCTCAAGAGGGATCACCCGAAATTCAAAGGCAACTGAATTTCGGCAACCGGGGCATCGAAGTCGGAATGCCGCGAAACTCACCGAGTCAAAGCGTTTCGCCGTTTGCGGAAGAAGTCTGATGTAGAACAAGTAGCAGAAGCATACATGCTCAAGAGGGATCACCCGAAATTCAAAGGCAACTGAATTTCGGCAACCGGGGCATCGAAGTCGGAATGCCGCGAAACTCACCGAGTCAAAGCGTTTCGCCGTTTGCGGAAGAAGTCTGATGTAGAACAAGTAGCAGAAGCATACATGCTCAAGAGGGATCACCCGAAATTCAAAGGCAACTGAATTTCGGCAACCGGGGCATCGAAGTCGGAATGCCGCGAAACTCACCGAGTCAAAGCGTTTCGCCGTTTGCGGAAGAAGTCTGATGTAGAACAAGTAGCAGAAGCATACATGCTCAAGAGGGATCACCCGAAATTCAAAGGCAACTGAATTTCGGCAACCGGGGCATCGAAGTCGGAATGCCGCGAAACTCACCGAGTCAAAGCGTTTCGCCGTTTGCGGAAGAAGTCTGATGTAGAACAAGTAGCAGAAGCATACATGCTCAAGAGGGATCACCCGAAATTCAAAGGCAACTGAATTTCGGCAACCGGGGCATCGAAGTCGGAATGCCGCGAAACTCACCGAGTCAAAGCGTTTCGCCGTTTGCGGAAGAAGTCTGATGTAGAACAAGTAGCAGAAGCATACATGCTCAAGAGGGATCACCCGAAATTCAAAGGCAACTGAATTTCGGCAACCGGGGCATCGAAGTCGGAATGCCGCGAAACTCACCGAGTCAAAGCGTTTCGCCGTTTGCGGAAGAAGTCTGATGTAGAACAAGTAGCAGAAGCATACATGCTCAAGAGGGATCACCCGAAATTCAAAGGCAACTGAATTTCGGCAACCGGGGCATCGAAGTCGGAATGCCGCGAAACTCACCGAGTCAAAGCGTTTCGCCGTTTGCGGAAGAAGTCTGATGTAGAACAAGTAGCAGAAGCATACATGCTCAAGAGGGATCACCCGAAATTCAAAGGCAACTGAATTTCGGCAACCGGGGCATCGAAGTCGGAATGCCGCGAAACTCACCGAGTCAAAGCGTTTCGCCGTTTGCGGAAGAAGTCTGATGTAGAACAAGTAGCAGAAGCATACATGCTCAAGAGGGATCACCCGAAATTCAAAGGCAACTGAATTTCGGCAACCGGGGCATCGAAGTCGGAATGCCGCGAAACTCACCGAGTCAAAGCGTTTCGCCGTTTGCGGAAGAAGTCTGATGTAGAACAAGTAGCAGAAGCATACATGCTCAAGAGGGATCACCCGAAATTCAAAGGCAACTGAATTTCGGCAACCGGGGCATCGAAGTCGGAATGCCGCGAAACTCACCGAGTCAAAGCGTTTCGCCGTTTGCGGAAGAAGTCTGATGTAGAACAAGTAGCAGAAGCATACATGCTCAAGAGGGATCACCCGAAATTCAAAGGCAACTGAATTTCGGCAACCGGGGCATCGAAGTCGGAATGCCGCGAAACTCACCGAGTCAAAGCGTTTCGCCGTTTGCGGAAGAAGTCTGATGTAGAACAAGTAGCAGAAGCATACATGCTCAAGAGGGATCACCCGAAATTCAAAGGCAACTGAATTTCGGCAACCGGGGCATCGAAGTCGGAATGCCGCGAAACTCACCGAGTCAAAGCGTTTCGCCGTTTGCGGAAGAAGTCTGATGTAGAACAAGTAGCAGAAGCATACATGCTCAAGAGGGATCACCCGAAATTCAAAGGCAACTGAATTTCGGCAACCGGGGCATCGAAGTCGGAATGCCGCGAAACTCACCGAGTCAAAGCGTTTCGCCGTTTGCGGAAGAAGTCTGATGTAGAACAAGTAGCAGAAGCATACATGCTCAAGAGGGATCACCCGAAATTCAAAGGCAACTGAATTTCGGCAACCGGGGCATCGAAGTCGGAATGCCGCGAAACTCACCGAGTCAAAGCGTTTCGCCGTTTGCGGAAGAAGTCTGATGTAGAACAAGTAGCAGAAGCATACATGCTCAAGAGGGATCACCCGAAATTCAAAGGCAACTGAATTTCGGCAACCGGGGCATCGAAGTCGGAATGCCGCGAAACTCACCGAGTCAAAGCGTTTCGCCGTTTGCGGAAGAAGTCTGATGTAGAACAAGTAGCAGAAGCATACATGCTCAAGAGGGATCACCCGAAATTCAAAGGCAACTGAATTTCGGCAACCGGGGCATCGAAGTCGGAATGCCGCGAAACTCACCGAGTCAAAGCGTTTCGCCGTTTGCGGAAGAAGTCTGATGTAGAACAAGTAGCAGAAGCATACATGCTCAAGAGGGATCACCCGAAATTCAAAGGCAACTGAATTTCGGCAACCGGGGCATCGAAGTCGGAATGCCGCGAAACTCACCGAGTCAAAGCGTTTCGCCGTTTGCGGAAGAAGTCTGATGTAGAACAAGTAGCAGAAGCATACATGCTCAAGAGGGATCACCCGAAATTCAAAGGCAACTGAATTTCGGCAACCGGGGCATCGAAGTCGGAATGCCGCGAAACTCACCGAGTCAAAGCGTTTCGCCGTTTGCGGAAGAAGTCTGATGTAGAACAAGTAGCAGAAGCATACATGCTCAAGAGGGATCACCCGAAATTCAAAGGCAACTGAATTTCGGCAACCGGGGCATCGAAGTCGGAATGCCGCGAAACTCACCGAGTCAAAGCGTTTCGCCGTTTGCGGAAGAAGTCTGATGTAGAACAAGTAGCAGAAGCATACATGCTCAAGAGGGATCACCCGAAATTCAAAGGCAACTGAATTTCGGCAACCGGGGCATCGAAGTCGGAATGCCGCGAAACTCACCGAGTCAAAGCGTTTCGCCGTTTGCGGAAGAAGTCTGATGTAGAACAAGTAGCAGAAGCATACATGCTCAAGAGGGATCACCCGAAATTCAAAGGCAACTGAATTTCGGCAACCGGGGCATCGAAGTCGGAATGCCGCGAAACTCACCGAGTCAAAGCGTTTCGCCGTTTGCGGAAGAAGTCTGATGTAGAACAAGTAGCAGAAGCATACATGCTCAAGAGGGATCACCCGAAATTCAAAGGCAACTGAATTTCGGCAACCGGGGCATCGAAGTCGGAATGCCGCGAAACTCACCGAGTCAAAGCGTTTCGCCGTTTGCGGAAGAAGTCTGATGTAGAACAAGTAGCAGAAGCATACATGCTCAAGAGGGATCACCCGAAATTCAAAGGCAACTGAATTTCGGCAACCGGGGCATCGAAGTCGGAATGCCGCGAAACTCACCGAGTCAAAGCGTTTCGCCGTTTGCGGAAGAAGTCTGATGTAGAACAAGTAGCAGAAGCATACATGCTCAAGAGGGATCACCCGAAATTCAAAGGCAACTGAATTTCGGCAACCGGGGCATCGAAGTCGGAATGCCGCGAAACTCACCGAGTCAAAGCGTTTCGCCGTTTGCGGAAGAAGTCTGATGTAGAACAAGTAGCAGAAGCATACATGCTCAAGAGGGATCACCCGAAATTCAAAGGCAACTGAATTTCGGCAACCGGGGCATCGAAGTCGGAATGCCGCGAAACTCACCGAGTCAAAGCGTTTCGCCGTTTGCGGAAGAAGTCTGATGTAGAACAAGTAGCAGAAGCATACATGCTCAAGAGGGATCACCCGAAATTCAAAGGCAACTGAATTTCGGCAACCGGGGCATCGAAGTCGGAATGCCGCGAAACTCACCGAGTCAAAGCGTTTCGCCGTTTGCGGAAGAAGTCTGATGTAGAACAAGTAGCAGAAGCATACATGCTCAAGAGGGATCACCCGAAATTCAAAGGCAACTGAATTTCGGCAACCGGGGCATCGAAGTCGGAATGCCGCGAAACTCACCGAGTCAAAGCGTTTCGCCGTTTGCGGAAGAAGTCTGATGTAGAACAAGTAGCAGAAGCATACATGCTCAAGAGGGATCACCCGAAATTCAAAGGCAACTGAATTTCGGCAACCGGGGCATCGAAGTCGGAATGCCGCGAAACTCACCGAGTCAAAGCGTTTCGCCGTTTGCGGAAGAAGTCTGATGTAGAACAAGTAGCAGAAGCATACATGCTCAAGAGGGATCACCCGAAATTCAAAGGCAACTGAATTTCGGCAACCGGGGCATCGAAGTCGGAATGCCGCGAAACTCACCGAGTCAAAGCGTTTCGCCGTTTGCGGAAGAAGTCTGATGTAGAACAAGTAGCAGAAGCATACATGCTCAAGAGGGATCACCCGAAATTCAAAGGCAACTGAATTTCGGCAACCGGGGCATCGAAGTCGGAATGCCGCGAAACTCACCGAGTCAAAGCGTTTCGCCGTTTGCGGAAGAAGTCTGATGTAGAACAAGTAGCAGAAGCATACATGCTCAAGAGGGATCACCCGAAATTCAAAGGCAACTGAATTTCGGCAACCGGGGCATCGAAGTCGGAATGCCGCGAAACTCACCGAGTCAAAGCGTTTCGCCGTTTGCGGAAGAAGTCTGATGTAGAACAAGTAGCAGAAGCATACATGCTCAAGAGGGATCACCCGAAATTCAAAGGCAACTGAATTTCGGCAACCGGGGCATCGAAGTCGGAATGCCGCGAAACTCACCGAGTCAAAGCGTTTCGCCGTTTGCGGAAGAAGTCTGATGTAGAACAAGTAGCAGAAGCATACATGCTCAAGAGGGATCACCCGAAATTCAAAGGCAACTGAATTTCGGCAACCGGGGCATCGAAGTCGGAATGCCGCGAAACTCACCGAGTCAAAGCGTTTCGCCGTTTGCGGAAGAAGTCTGATGTAGAACAAGTAGCAGAAGCATACATGCTCAAGAGGGATCACCCGAAATTCAAAGGCAACTGAATTTCGGCAACCGGGGCATCGAAGTCGGAATGCCGCGAAACTCACCGAGTCAAAGCGTTTCGCCGTTTGCGGAAGAAGTCTGATGTAGAACAAGTAGCAGAAGCATACATGCTCAAGAGGGATCACCCGAAATTCAAAGGCAACTGAATTTCGGCAACCGGGGCATCGAAGTCGGAATGCCGCGAAACTCACCGAGTCAAAGCGTTTCGCCGTTTGCGGAAGAAGTCTGATGTAGAACAAGTAGCAGAAGCATACATGCTCAAGAGGGATCACCCGAAATTCAAAGGCAACTGAATTTCGGCAACCGGGGCATCGAAGTCGGAATGCCGCGAAACTCACCGAGTCAAAGCGTTTCGCCGTTTGCGGAAGAAGTCTGATGTAGAACAAGTAGCAGAAGCATACATGCTCAAGAGGGATCACCCGAAATTCAAAGGCAACTGAATTTCGGCAACCGGGGCATCGAAGTCGGAATGCCGCGAAACTCACCGAGTCAAAGCGTTTCGCCGTTTGCGGAAGAAGTCTGATGTAGAACAAGTAGCAGAAGCATACATGCTCAAGAGGGATCACCCGAAATTCAAAGGCAACTGAATTTCGGCAACCGGGGCATCGAAGTCGGAATGCCGCGAAACTCACCGAGTCAAAGCGTTTCGCCGTTTGCGGAAGAAGTCTGATGTAGAACAAGTAGCAGAAGCATACATGCTCAAGAGGGATCACCCGAAATTCAAAGGCAACTGAATTTCGGCAACCGGGGCATCGAAGTCGGAATGCCGCGAAACTCACCGAGTCAAAGCGTTTCGCCGTTTGCGGAAGAAGTCTGATGTAGAACAAGTAGCAGAAGCATACATGCTCAAGAGGGATCACCCGAAATTCAAAGGCAACTGAATTTCGGCAACCGGGGCATCGAAGTCGGAATGCCGCGAAACTCACCGAGTCAAAGCGTTTCGCCGTTTGCGGAAGAAGTCTGATGTAGAACAAGTAGCAGAAGCATACATGCTCAAGAGGGATCACCCGAAATTCAAAGGCAACTGAATTTCGGCAACCGGGGCATCGAAGTCGGAATGCCGCGAAACTCACCGAGTCAAAGCGTTTCGCCGTTTGCGGAAGAAGTCTGATGTAGAACAAGTAGCAGAAGCATACATGCTCAAGAGGGATCACCCGAAATTCAAAGGCAACTGAATTTCGGCAACCGGGGCATCGAAGTCGGAATGCCGCGAAACTCACCGAGTCAAAGCGTTTCGCCGTTTGCGGAAGAAGTCTGATGTAGAACAAGTAGCAGAAGCATACATGCTCAAGAGGGATCACCCGAAATTCAAAGGCAACTGAATTTCGGCAACCGGGGCATCGAAGTCGGAATGCCGCGAAACTCACCGAGTCAAAGCGTTTCGCCGTTTGCGGAAGAAGTCTGATGTAGAACAAGTAGCAGAAGCATACATGCTCAAGAGGGATCACCCGAAATTCAAAGGCAACTGAATTTCGGCAACCGGGGCATCGAAGTCGGAATGCCGCGAAACTCACCGAGTCAAAGCGTTTCGCCGTTTGCGGAAGAAGTCTGATGTAGAACAAGTAGCAGAAGCATACATGCTCAAGAGGGATCACCCGAAATTCAAAGGCAACTGAATTTCGGCAACCGGGGCATCGAAGTCGGAATGCCGCGAAACTCACCGAGTCAAAGCGTTTCGCCGTTTGCGGAAGAAGTCTGATGTAGAACAAGTAGCAGAAGCATACATGCTCAAGAGGGATCACCCGAAATTCAAAGGCAACTGAATTTCGGCAACCGGGGCATCGAAGTCGGAATGCCGCGAAACTCACCGAGTCAAAGCGTTTCGCCGTTTGCGGAAGAAGTCTGATGTAGAACAAGTAGCAGAAGCATACATGCTCAAGAGGGATCACCCGAAATTCAAAGGCAACTGAATTTCGGCAACCGGGGCATCGAAGTCGGAATGCCGCGAAACTCACCGAGTCAAAGCGTTTCGCCGTTTGCGGAAGAAGTCTGATGTAGAACAAGTAGCAGAAGCATACATGCTCAAGAGGGATCACCCGAAATTCAAAGGCAACTGAATTTCGGCAACCGGGGCATCGAAGTCGGAATGCCGCGAAACTCACCGAGTCAAAGCGTTTCGCCGTTTGCGGAAGAAGTCTGATGTAGAACAAGTAGCAGAAGCATACATGCTCAAGAGGGATCACCCGAAATTCAAAGGCAACTGAATTTCGGCAACCGGGGCATCGAAGTCGGAATGCCGCGAAACTCACCGAGTCAAAGCGTTTCGCCGTTTGCGGAAGAAGTCTGATGTAGAACAAGTAGCAGAAGCATACATGCTCAAGAGGGATCACCCGAAATTCAAAGGCAACTGAATTTCGGCAACCGGGGCATCGAAGTCGGAATGCCGCGAAACTCACCGAGTCAAAGCGTTTCGCCGTTTGCGGAAGAAGTCTGATGTAGAACAAGTAGCAGAAGCATACATGCTCAAGAGGGATCACCCGAAATTCAAAGGCAACTGAATTTCGGCAACCGGGGCATCGAAGTCGGAATGCCGCGAAACTCACCGAGTCAAAGCGTTTCGCCGTTTGCGGAAGAAGTCTGATGTAGAACAAGTAGCAGAAGCATACATGCTCAAGAGGGATCACCCGAAATTCAAAGGCAACTGAATTTCGGCAACCGGGGCATCGAAGTCGGAATGCCGCGAAACTCACCGAGTCAAAGCGTTTCGCCGTTTGCGGAAGAAGTCTGATGTAGAACAAGTAGCAGAAGCATACATGCTCAAGAGGGATCACCCGAAATTCAAAGGCAACTGAATTTCGGCAACCGGGGCATCGAAGTCGGAATGCCGCGAAACTCACCGAGTCAAAGCGTTTCGCCGTTTGCGGAAGAAGTCTGATGTAGAACAAGTAGCAGAAGCATACATGCTCAAGAGGGATCACCCGAAATTCAAAGGCAACTGAATTTCGGCAACCGGGGCATCGAAGTCGGAATGCCGCGAAACTCACCGAGTCAAAGCGTTTCGCCGTTTGCGGAAGAAGTCTGATGTAGAACAAGTAGCAGAAGCATACATGCTCAAGAGGGATCACCCGAAATTCAAAGGCAACTGAATTTCGGCAACCGGGGCATCGAAGTCGGAATGCCGCGAAACTCACCGAGTCAAAGCGTTTCGCCGTTTGCGGAAGAAGTCTGATGTAGAACAAGTAGCAGAAGCATACATGCTCAAGAGGGATCACCCGAAATTCAAAGGCAACTGAATTTCGGCAACCGGGGCATCGAAGTCGGAATGCCGCGAAACTCACCGAGTCAAAGCGTTTCGCCGTTTGCGGAAGAAGTCTGATGTAGAACAAGTAGCAGAAGCATACATGCTCAAGAGGGATCACCCGAAATTCAAAGGCAACTGAATTTCGGCAACCGGGGCATCGAAGTCGGAATGCCGCGAAACTCACCGAGTCAAAGCGTTTCGCCGTTTGCGGAAGAAGTCTGATGTAGAACAAGTAGCAGAAGCATACATGCTCAAGAGGGATCACCCGAAATTCAAAGGCAACTGAATTTCGGCAACCGGGGCATCGAAGTCGGAATGCCGCGAAACTCACCGAGTCAAAGCGTTTCGCCGTTTGCGGAAGAAGTCTGATGTAGAACAAGTAGCAGAAGCATACATGCTCAAGAGGGATCACCCGAAATTCAAAGGCAACTGAATTTCGGCAACCGGGGCATCGAAGTCGGAATGCCGCGAAACTCACCGAGTCAAAGCGTTTCGCCGTTTGCGGAAGAAGTCTGATGTAGAACAAGTAGCAGAAGCATACATGCTCAAGAGGGATCACCCGAAATTCAAAGGCAACTGAATTTCGGCAACCGGGGCATCGAAGTCGGAATGCCGCGAAACTCACCGAGTCAAAGCGTTTCGCCGTTTGCGGAAGAAGTCTGATGTAGAACAAGTAGCAGAAGCATACATGCTCAAGAGGGATCACCCGAAATTCAAAGGCAACTGAATTTCGGCAACCGGGGCATCGAAGTCGGAATGCCGCGAAACTCACCGAGTCAAAGCGTTTCGCCGTTTGCGGAAGAAGTCTGATGTAGAACAAGTAGCAGAAGCATACATGCTCAAGAGGGATCACCCGAAATTCAAAGGCAACTGAATTTCGGCAACCGGGGCATCGAAGTCGGAATGCCGCGAAACTCACCGAGTCAAAGCGTTTCGCCGTTTGCGGAAGAAGTCTGATGTAGAACAAGTAGCAGAAGCATACATGCTCAAGAGGGATCACCCGAAATTCAAAGGCAACTGAATTTCGGCAACCGGGGCATCGAAGTCGGAATGCCGCGAAACTCACCGAGTCAAAGCGTTTCGCCGTTTGCGGAAGAAGTCTGATGTAGAACAAGTAGCAGAAGCATACATGCTCAAGAGGGATCACCCGAAATTCAAAGGCAACTGAATTTCGGCAACCGGGGCATCGAAGTCGGAATGCCGCGAAACTCACCGAGTCAAAGCGTTTCGCCGTTTGCGGAAGAAGTCTGATGTAGAACAAGTAGCAGAAGCATACATGCTCAAGAGGGATCACCCGAAATTCAAAGGCAACTGAATTTCGGCAACCGGGGCATCGAAGTCGGAATGCCGCGAAACTCACCGAGTCAAAGCGTTTCGCCGTTTGCGGAAGAAGTCTGATGTAGAACAAGTAGCAGAAGCATACATGCTCAAGAGGGATCACCCGAAATTCAAAGGCAACTGAATTTCGGCAACCGGGGCATCGAAGTCGGAATGCCGCGAAACTCACCGAGTCAAAGCGTTTCGCCGTTTGCGGAAGAAGTCTGATGTAGAACAAGTAGCAGAAGCATACATGCTCAAGAGGGATCACCCGAAATTCAAAGGCAACTGAATTTCGGCAACCGGGGCATCGAAGTCGGAATGCCGCGAAACTCACCGAGTCAAAGCGTTTCGCCGTTTGCGGAAGAAGTCTGATGTAGAACAAGTAGCAGAAGCATACATGCTCAAGAGGGATCACCCGAAATTCAAAGGCAACTGAATTTCGGCAACCGGGGCATCGAAGTCGGAATGCCGCGAAACTCACCGAGTCAAAGCGTTTCGCCGTTTGCGGAAGAAGTCTGATGTAGAACAAGTAGCAGAAGCATACATGCTCAAGAGGGATCACCCGAAATTCAAAGGCAACTGAATTTCGGCAACCGGGGCATCGAAGTCGGAATGCCGCGAAACTCACCGAGTCAAAGCGTTTCGCCGTTTGCGGAAGAAGTCTGATGTAGAACAAGTAGCAGAAGCATACATGCTCAAGAGGGATCACCCGAAATTCAAAGGCAACTGAATTTCGGCAACCGGGGCATCGAAGTCGGAATGCCGCGAAACTCACCGAGTCAAAGCGTTTCGCCGTTTGCGGAAGAAGTCTGATGTAGAACAAGTAGCAGAAGCATACATGCTCAAGAGGGATCACCCGAAATTCAAAGGCAACTGAATTTCGGCAACCGGGGCATCGAAGTCGGAATGCCGCGAAACTCACCGAGTCAAAGCGTTTCGCCGTTTGCGGAAGAAGTCTGATGTAGAACAAGTAGCAGAAGCATACATGCTCAAGAGGGATCACCCGAAATTCAAAGGCAACTGAATTTCGGCAACCGGGGCATCGAAGTCGGAATGCCGCGAAACTCACCGAGTCAAAGCGTTTCGCCGTTTGCGGAAGAAGTCTGATGTAGAACAAGTAGCAGAAGCATACATGCTCAAGAGGGATCACCCGAAATTCAAAGGCAACTGAATTTCGGCAACCGGGGCATCGAAGTCGGAATGCCGCGAAACTCACCGAGTCAAAGCGTTTCGCCGTTTGCGGAAGAAGTCTGATGTAGAACAAGTAGCAGAAGCATACATGCTCAAGAGGGATCACCCGAAATTCAAAGGCAACTGAATTTCGGCAACCGGGGCATCGAAGTCGGAATGCCGCGAAACTCACCGAGTCAAAGCGTTTCGCCGTTTGCGGAAGAAGTCTGATGTAGAACAAGTAGCAGAAGCATACATGCTCAAGAGGGATCACCCGAAATTCAAAGGCAACTGAATTTCGGCAACCGGGGCATCGAAGTCGGAATGCCGCGAAACTCACCGAGTCAAAGCGTTTCGCCGTTTGCGGAAGAAGTCTGATGTAGAACAAGTAGCAGAAGCATACATGCTCAAGAGGGATCACCCGAAATTCAAAGGCAACTGAATTTCGGCAACCGGGGCATCGAAGTCGGAATGCCGCGAAACTCACCGAGTCAAAGCGTTTCGCCGTTTGCGGAAGAAGTCTGATGTAGAACAAGTAGCAGAAGCATACATGCTCAAGAGGGATCACCCGAAATTCAAAGGCAACTGAATTTCGGCAACCGGGGCATCGAAGTCGGAATGCCGCGAAACTCACCGAGTCAAAGCGTTTCGCCGTTTGCGGAAGAAGTCTGATGTAGAACAAGTAGCAGAAGCATACATGCTCAAGAGGGATCACCCGAAATTCAAAGGCAACTGAATTTCGGCAACCGGGGCATCGAAGTCGGAATGCCGCGAAACTCACCGAGTCAAAGCGTTTCGCCGTTTGCGGAAGAAGTCTGATGTAGAACAAGTAGCAGAAGCATACATGCTCAAGAGGGATCACCCGAAATTCAAAGGCAACTGAATTTCGGCAACCGGGGCATCGAAGTCGGAATGCCGCGAAACTCACCGAGTCAAAGCGTTTCGCCGTTTGCGGAAGAAGTCTGATGTAGAACAAGTAGCAGAAGCATACATGCTCAAGAGGGATCACCCGAAATTCAAAGGCAACTGAATTTCGGCAACCGGGGCATCGAAGTCGGAATGCCGCGAAACTCACCGAGTCAAAGCGTTTCGCCGTTTGCGGAAGAAGTCTGATGTAGAACAAGTAGCAGAAGCATACATGCTCAAGAGGGATCACCCGAAATTCAAAGGCAACTGAATTTCGGCAACCGGGGCATCGAAGTCGGAATGCCGCGAAACTCACCGAGTCAAAGCGTTTCGCCGTTTGCGGAAGAAGTCTGATGTAGAACAAGTAGCAGAAGCATACATGCTCAAGAGGGATCACCCGAAATTCAAAGGCAACTGAATTTCGGCAACCGGGGCATCGAAGTCGGAATGCCGCGAAACTCACCGAGTCAAAGCGTTTCGCCGTTTGCGGAAGAAGTCTGATGTAGAACAAGTAGCAGAAGCATACATGCTCAAGAGGGATCACCCGAAATTCAAAGGCAACTGAATTTCGGCAACCGGGGCATCGAAGTCGGAATGCCGCGAAACTCACCGAGTCAAAGCGTTTCGCCGTTTGCGGAAGAAGTCTGATGTAGAACAAGTAGCAGAAGCATACATGCTCAAGAGGGATCACCCGAAATTCAAAGGCAACTGAATTTCGGCAACCGGGGCATCGAAGTCGGAATGCCGCGAAACTCACCGAGTCAAAGCGTTTCGCCGTTTGCGGAAGAAGTCTGATGTAGAACAAGTAGCAGAAGCATACATGCTCAAGAGGGATCACCCGAAATTCAAAGGCAACTGAATTTCGGCAACCGGGGCATCGAAGTCGGAATGCCGCGAAACTCACCGAGTCAAAGCGTTTCGCCGTTTGCGGAAGAAGTCTGATGTAGAACAAGTAGCAGAAGCATACATGCTCAAGAGGGATCACCCGAAATTCAAAGGCAACTGAATTTCGGCAACCGGGGCATCGAAGTCGGAATGCCGCGAAACTCACCGAGTCAAAGCGTTTCGCCGTTTGCGGAAGAAGTCTGATGTAGAACAAGTAGCAGAAGCATACATGCTCAAGAGGGATCACCCGAAATTCAAAGGCAACTGAATTTCGGCAACCGGGGCATCGAAGTCGGAATGCCGCGAAACTCACCGAGTCAAAGCGTTTCGCCGTTTGCGGAAGAAGTCTGATGTAGAACAAGTAGCAGAAGCATACATGCTCAAGAGGGATCACCCGAAATTCAAAGGCAACTGAATTTCGGCAACCGGGGCATCGAAGTCGGAATGCCGCGAAACTCACCGAGTCAAAGCGTTTCGCCGTTTGCGGAAGAAGTCTGATGTAGAACAAGTAGCAGAAGCATACATGCTCAAGAGGGATCACCCGAAATTCAAAGGCAACTGAATTTCGGCAACCGGGGCATCGAAGTCGGAATGCCGCGAAACTCACCGAGTCAAAGCGTTTCGCCGTTTGCGGAAGAAGTCTGATGTAGAACAAGTAGCAGAAGCATACATGCTCAAGAGGGATCACCCGAAATTCAAAGGCAACTGAATTTCGGCAACCGGGGCATCGAAGTCGGAATGCCGCGAAACTCACCGAGTCAAAGCGTTTCGCCGTTTGCGGAAGAAGTCTGATGTAGAACAAGTAGCAGAAGCATACATGCTCAAGAGGGATCACCCGAAATTCAAAGGCAACTGAATTTCGGCAACCGGGGCATCGAAGTCGGAATGCCGCGAAACTCACCGAGTCAAAGCGTTTCGCCGTTTGCGGAAGAAGTCTGATGTAGAACAAGTAGCAGAAGCATACATGCTCAAGAGGGATCACCCGAAATTCAAAGGCAACTGAATTTCGGCAACCGGGGCATCGAAGTCGGAATGCCGCGAAACTCACCGAGTCAAAGCGTTTCGCCGTTTGCGGAAGAAGTCTGATGTAGAACAAGTAGCAGAAGCATACATGCTCAAGAGGGATCACCCGAAATTCAAAGGCAACTGAATTTCGGCAACCGGGGCATCGAAGTCGGAATGCCGCGAAACTCACCGAGTCAAAGCGTTTCGCCGTTTGCGGAAGAAGTCTGATGTAGAACAAGTAGCAGAAGCATACATGCTCAAGAGGGATCACCCGAAATTCAAAGGCAACTGAATTTCGGCAACGGGGCATCGAAGTCGGAATGCCGCGAAACTCACCGAGTCAAAGCGTTTCGCCGTTTGCGGAAGAAGTCTGATGTAGAACAAGTAGCAGAAGCATACATGCTCAAGAGGGATCACCCGAAATTCAAAGGCAACTGAATTTCGGCAACCGGGGCATCGAAGTCGGAATGCCGCGAAACTCACCGAGTCAAAGCGTTTCGCCGTTTGCGGAAGAAGTCTGATGTAGAACAAGTAGCAGAAGCATACATGCTCAAGAGGGATCACCCGAAATTCAAAGGCAACTGAATTTCGGCAACCGGGGCATCGAAGTCGGAATGCCGCGAAACTCACCGAGTCAAAGCGTTTCGCCGTTTGCGGAAGAAGTCTGATGTAGAACAAGTAGCAGAAGCATACATGCTCAAGAGGGATCACCCGAAATTCAAAGGCAACTGAATTTCGGCAACCGGGGCATCGAAGTCGGAATGCCGCGAAACTCACCGAGTCAAAGCGTTTCGCCGTTTGCGGAAGAAGTCTGATGTAGAACAAGTAGCAGAAGCATACATGCTCAAGAGGGATCACCCGAAATTCAAAGGCAACTGAATTTCGGCAACCGGGGCATCGAAGTCGGAATGCCGCGAAACTCACCGAGTCAAAGCGTTTCGCCGTTTGCGGAAGAAGTCTGATGTAGAACAAGTAGCAGAAGCATACATGCTCAAGAGGGATCACCCGAAATTCAAAGGCAACTGAATTTCGGCAACCGGGGCATCGAAGTCGGAATGCCGCGAAACTCACCGAGTCAAAGCGTTTCGCCGTTTGCGGAAGAAGTCTGATGTAGAACAAGTAGCAGAAGCATACATGCTCAAGAGGGATCACCCGAAATTCAAAGGCAACTGAATTTCGGCAACCGGGGCATCGAAGTCGGAATGCCGCGAAACTCACCGAGTCAAAGCGTTTCGCCGTTTGCGGAAGAAGTCTGATGTAGAACAAGTAGCAGAAGCATACATGCTCAAGAGGGATCACCCGAAATTCAAAGGCAACTGAATTTCGGCAACCGGGGCATCGAAGTCGGAATGCCGCGAAACTCACCGAGTCAAAGCGTTTCGCCGTTTGCGGAAGAAGTCTGATGTAGAACAAGTAGCAGAAGCATACATGCTCAAGAGGGATCACCCGAAATTCAAAGGCAACTGAATTTCGGCAACCGGGGCATCGAAGTCGGAATGCCGCGAAACTCACCGAGTCAAAGCGTTTCGCCGTTTGCGGAAGAAGTCTGATGTAGAACAAGTAGCAGAAGCATACATGCTCAAGAGGGATCACCCGAAATTCAAAGGCAACTGAATTTCGGCAACCGGGGCATCGAAGTCGGAATGCCGCGAAACTCACCGAGTCAAAGCGTTTCGCCGTTTGCGGAAGAAGTCTGATGTAGAACAAGTAGCAGAAGCATACATGCTCAAGAGGGATCACCCGAAATTCAAAGGCAACTGAATTTCGGCAACCGGGGCATCGAAGTCGGAATGCCGCGAAACTCACCGAGTCAAAGCGTTTCGCCGTTTGCGGAAGAAGTCTGATGTAGAACAAGTAGCAGAAGCATACATGCTCAAGAGGGATCACCCGAAATTCAAAGGCAACTGAATTTCGGCAACCGGGGCATCGAAGTCGGAATGCCGCGAAACTCACCGAGTCAAAGCGTTTCGCCGTTTGCGGAAGAAGTCTGATGTAGAACAAGTAGCAGAAGCATACATGCTCAAGAGGGATCACCCGAAATTCAAAGGCAACTGAATTTCGGCAACCGGGGCATCGAAGTCGGAATGCCGCGAAACTCACCGAGTCAAAGCGTTTCGCCGTTTGCGGAAGAAGTCTGATGTAGAACAAGTAGCAGAAGCATACATGCTCAAGAGGGATCACCCGAAATTCAAAGGCAACTGAATTTCGGCAACCGGGGCATCGAAGTCGGAATGCCGCGAAACTCACCGAGTCAAAGCGTTTCGCCGTTTGCGGAAGAAGTCTGATGTAGAACAAGTAGCAGAAGCATACATGCTCAAGAGGGATCACCCGAAATTCAAAGGCAACTGAATTTCGGCAACCGGGGCATCGAAGTCGGAATGCCGCGAAACTCACCGAGTCAAAGCGTTTCGCCGTTTGCGGAAGAAGTCTGATGTAGAACAAGTAGCAGAAGCATACATGCTCAAGAGGGATCACCCGAAATTCAAAGGCAACTGAATTTCGGCAACCGGGGCATCGAAGTCGGAATGCCGCGAAACTCACCGAGTCAAAGCGTTTCGCCGTTTGCGGAAGAAGTCTGATGTAGAACAAGTAGCAGAAGCATACATGCTCAAGAGGGATCACCCGAAATTCAAAGGCAACTGAATTTCGGCAACCGGGGCATCGAAGTCGGAATGCCGCGAAACTCACCGAGTCAAAGCGTTTCGCCGTTTGCGGAAGAAGTCTGATGTAGAACAAGTAGCAGAAGCATACATGCTCAAGAGGGATCACCCGAAATTCAAAGGCAACTGAATTTCGGCAACCGGGGCATCGAAGTCGGAATGCCGCGAAACTCACCGAGTCAAAGCGTTTCGCCGTTTGCGGAAGAAGTCTGATGTAGAACAAGTAGCAGAAGCATACATGCTCAAGAGGGATCACCCGAAATTCAAAGGCAACTGAATTTCGGCAACCGGGGCATCGAAGTCGGAATGCCGCGAAACTCACCGAGTCAAAGCGTTTCGCCGTTTGCGGAAGAAGTCTGATGTAGAACAAGTAGCAGAAGCATACATGCTCAAGAGGGATCACCCGAAATTCAAAGGCAACTGAATTTCGGCAACCGGGGCATCGAAGTCGGAATGCCGCGAAACTCACCGAGTCAAAGCGTTTCGCCGTTTGCGGAAGAAGTCTGATGTAGAACAAGTAGCAGAAGCATACATGCTCAAGAGGGATCACCCGAAATTCAAAGGCAACTGAATTTCGGCAACCGGGGCATCGAAGTCGGAATGCCGCGAAACTCACCGAGTCAAAGCGTTTCGCCGTTTGCGGAAGAAGTCTGATGTAGAACAAGTAGCAGAAGCATACATGCTCAAGAGGGATCACCCGAAATTCAAAGGCAACTGAATTTCGGCAACCGGGGCATCGAAGTCGGAATGCCGCGAAACTCACCGAGTCAAAGCGTTTCGCCGTTTGCGGAAGAAGTCTGATGTAGAACAAGTAGCAGAAGCATACATGCTCAAGAGGGATCACCCGAAATTCAAAGGCAACTGAATTTCGGCAACCGGGGCATCGAAGTCGGAATGCCGCGAAACTCACCGAGTCAAAGCGTTTCGCCGTTTGCGGAAGAAGTCTGATGTAGAACAAGTAGCAGAAGCATACATGCTCAAGAGGGATCACCCGAAATTCAAAGGCAACTGAATTTCGGCAACCGGGGCATCGAAGTCGGAATGCCGCGAAACTCACCGAGTCAAAGCGTTTCGCCGTTTGCGGAAGAAGTCTGATGTAGAACAAGTAGCAGAAGCATACATGCTCAAGAGGGATCACCCGAAATTCAAAGGCAACTGAATTTCGGCAACCGGGGCATCGAAGTCGGAATGCCGCGAAACTCACCGAGTCAAAGCGTTTCGCCGTTTGCGGAAGAAGTCTGATGTAGAACAAGTAGCAGAAGCATACATGCTCAAGAGGGATCACCCGAAATTCAAAGGCAACTGAATTTCGGCAACCGGGGCATCGAAGTCGGAATGCCGCGAAACTCACCGAGTCAAAGCGTTTCGCCGTTTGCGGAAGAAGTCTGATGTAGAACAAGTAGCAGAAGCATACATGCTCAAGAGGGATCACCCGAAATTCAAAGGCAACTGAATTTCGGCAACCGGGGCATCGAAGTCGGAATGCCGCGAAACTCACCGAGTCAAAGCGTTTCGCCGTTTGCGGAAGAAGTCTGATGTAGAACAAGTAGCAGAAGCATACATGCTCAAGAGGGATCACCCGAAATTCAAAGGCAACTGAATTTCGGCAACCGGGGCATCGAAGTCGGAATGCCGCGAAACTCACCGAGTCAAAGCGTTTCGCCGTTTGCGGAAGAAGTCTGATGTAGAACAAGTAGCAGAAGCATACATGCTCAAGAGGGATCACCCGAAATTCAAAGGCAACTGAATTTCGGCAACCGGGGCATCGAAGTCGGAATGCCGCGAAACTCACCGAGTCAAAGCGTTTCGCCGTTTGCGGAAGAAGTCTGATGTAGAACAAGTAGCAGAAGCATACATGCTCAAGAGGGATCACCCGAAATTCAAAGGCAACTGAATTTCGGCAACCGGGGCATCGAAGTCGGAATGCCGCGAAACTCACCGAGTCAAAGCGTTTCGCCGTTTGCGGAAGAAGTCTGATGTAGAACAAGTAGCAGAAGCATACATGCTCAAGAGGGATCACCCGAAATTCAAAGGCAACTGAATTTCGGCAACCGGGGCATCGAAGTCGGAATGCCGCGAAACTCACCGAGTCAAAGCGTTTCGCCGTTTGCGGAAGAAGTCTGATGTAGAACAAGTAGCAGAAGCATACATGCTCAAGAGGGATCACCCGAAATTCAAAGGCAACTGAATTTCGGCAACCGGGGCATCGAAGTCGGAATGCCGCGAAACTCACCGAGTCAAAGCGTTTCGCCGTTTGCGGAAGAAGTCTGATGTAGAACAAGTAGCAGAAGCATACATGCTCAAGAGGGATCACCCGAAATTCAAAGGCAACTGAATTTCGGCAACCGGGGCATCGAAGTCGGAATGCCGCGAAACTCACCGAGTCAAAGCGTTTCGCCGTTTGCGGAAGAAGTCTGATGTAGAACAAGTAGCAGAAGCATACATGCTCAAGAGGGATCACCCGAAATTCAAAGGCAACTGAATTTCGGCAACCGGGGCATCGAAGTCGGAATGCCGCGAAACTCACCGAGTCAAAGCGTTTCGCCGTTTGCGGAAGAAGTCTGATGTAGAACAAGTAGCAGAAGCATACATGCTCAAGAGGGATCACCCGAAATTCAAAGGCAACTGAATTTCGGCAACCGGGGCATCGAAGTCGGAATGCCGCGAAACTCACCGAGTCAAAGCGTTTCGCCGTTTGCGGAAGAAGTCTGATGTAGAACAAGTAGCAGAAGCATACATGCTCAAGAGGGATCACCCGAAATTCAAAGGCAACTGAATTTCGGCAACCGGGGCATCGAAGTCGGAATGCCGCGAAACTCACCGAGTCAAAGCGTTTCGCCGTTTGCGGAAGAAGTCTGATGTAGAACAAGTAGCAGAAGCATACATGCTCAAGAGGGATCACCCGAAATTCAAAGGCAACTGAATTTCGGCAACCGGGGCATCGAAGTCGGAATGCCGCGAAACTCACCGAGTCAAAGCGTTTCGCCGTTTGCGGAAGAAGTCTGATGTAGAACAAGTAGCAGAAGCATACATGCTCAAGAGGGATCACCCGAAATTCAAAGGCAACTGAATTTCGGCAACCGGGGCATCGAAGTCGGAATGCCGCGAAACTCACCGAGTCAAAGCGTTTCGCCGTTTGCGGAAGAAGTCTGATGTAGAACAAGTAGCAGAAGCATACATGCTCAAGAGGGATCACCCGAAATTCAAAGGCAACTGAATTTCGGCAACCGGGGCATCGAAGTCGGAATGCCGCGAAACTCACCGAGTCAAAGCGTTTCGCCGTTTGCGGAAGAAGTCTGATGTAGAACAAGTAGCAGAAGCATACATGCTCAAGAGGGATCACCCGAAATTCAAAGGCAACTGAATTTCGGCAACGGGGCATCGAAGTCGGAATGCCGCGAAACTCACCGAGTCAAAGCGTTTCGCCGTTTGCGGAAGAAGTCTGATGTAGAACAAGTAGCAGAAGCATACATGCTCAAGAGGGATCACCCGAAATTCAAAGGCAACTGAATTTCGGCAACCGGGGCATCGAAGTCGGAATGCCGCGAAACTCACCGAGTCAAAGCGTTTCGCCGTTTGCGGAAGAAGTCTGATGTAGAACAAGTAGCAGAAGCATACATGCTCAAGAGGGATCACCCGAAATTCAAAGGCAACTGAATTTCGGCAACCGGGGCATCGAAGTCGGAATGCCGCGAAACTCACCGAGTCAAAGCGTTTCGCCGTTTGCGGAAGAAGTCTGATGTAGAACAAGTAGCAGAAGCATACATGCTCAAGAGGGATCACCCGAAATTCAAAGGCAACTGAATTTCGGCAACCGGGGCATCGAAGTCGGAATGCCGCGAAACTCACCGAGTCAAAGCGTTTCGCCGTTTGCGGAAGAAGTCTGATGTAGAACAAGTAGCAGAAGCATACATGCTCAAGAGGGATCACCCGAAATTCAAAGGCAACTGAATTTCGGCAACCGGGGCATCGAAGTCGGAATGCCGCGAAACTCACCGAGTCAAAGCGTTTCGCCGTTTGCGGAAGAAGTCTGATGTAGAACAAGTAGCAGAAGCATACATGCTCAAGAGGGATCACCCGAAATTCAAAGGCAACTGAATTTCGGCAACCGGGGCATCGAAGTCGGAATGCCGCGAAACTCACCGAGTCAAAGCGTTTCGCCGTTTGCGGAAGAAGTCTGATGTAGAACAAGTAGCAGAAGCATACATGCTCAAGAGGGATCACCCGAAATTCAAAGGCAACTGAATTTCGGCAACCGGGGCATCGAAGTCGGAATGCCGCGAAACTCACCGAGTCAAAGCGTTTCGCCGTTTGCGGAAGAAGTCTGATGTAGAACAAGTAGCAGAAGCATACATGCTCAAGAGGGATCACCCGAAATTCAAAGGCAACTGAATTTCGGCAACCGGGGCATCGAAGTCGGAATGCCGCGAAACTCACCGAGTCAAAGCGTTTCGCCGTTTGCGGAAGAAGTCTGATGTAGAACAAGTAGCAGAAGCATACATGCTCAAGAGGGATCACCCGAAATTCAAAGGCAACTGAATTTCGGCAACCGGGCATCGAAGTCGGAATGCCGCGAAACTCACCGAGTCAAAGCGTTTCGCCGTTTGCGGAAGAAGTCTGATGTAGAACAAGTAGCAGAAGCATACATGCTCAAGAGGGATCACCCGAAATTCAAAGGCAACTGAATTTCGGCAACCGGGGCATCGAAGTCGGAATGCCGCGAAACTCACCGAGTCAAAGCGTTTCGCCGTTTGCGGAAGAAGTCTGATGTAGAACAAGTAGCAGAAGCATACATGCTCAAGAGGGATCACCCGAAATTCAAAGGCAACTGAATTTCGGCAACCGGGGCATCGAAGTCGGAATGCCGCGAAACTCACCGAGTCAAAGCGTTTCGCCGTTTGCGGAAGAAGTCTGATGTAGAACAAGTAGCAGAAGCATACATGCTCAAGAGGGATCACCCGAAATTCAAAGGCAACTGAATTTCGGCAACCGGGGCATCGAAGTCGGAATGCCGCGAAACTCACCGAGTCAAAGCGTTTCGCCGTTTGCGGAAGAAGTCTGATGTAGAACAAGTAGCAGAAGCATACATGCTCAAGAGGGATCACCCGAAATTCAAAGGCAACTGAATTTCGGCAACCGGGGCATCGAAGTCGGAATGCCGCGAAACTCACCGAGTCAAAGCGTTTCGCCGTTTGCGGAAGAAGTCTGATGTAGAACAAGTAGCAGAAGCATACATGCTCAAGAGGGATCACCCGAAATTCAAAGGCAACTGAATTTCGGCAACCGGGGCATCGAAGTCGGAATGCCGCGAAACTCACCGAGTCAAAGCGTTTCGCCGTTTGCGGAAGAAGTCTGATGTAGAACAAGTAGCAGAAGCATACATGCTCAAGAGGGATCACCCGAAATTCAAAGGCAACTGAATTTCGGCAACCGGGGCATCGAAGTCGGAATGCCGCGAAACTCACCGAGTCAAAGCGTTTCGCCGTTTGCGGAAGAAGTCTGATGTAGAACAAGTAGCAGAAGCATACATGCTCAAGAGGGATCACCCGAAATTCAAAGGCAACTGAATTTCGGCAACCGGGGCATCGAAGTCGGAATGCCGCGAAACTCACCGAGTCAAAGCGTTTCGCCGTTTGCGGAAGAAGTCTGATGTAGAACAAGTAGCAGAAGCATACATGCTCAAGAGGGATCACCCGAAATTCAAAGGCAACTGAATTTCGGCAACCGGGGCATCGAAGTCGGAATGCCGCGAAACTCACCGAGTCAAAGCGTTTCGCCGTTTGCGGAAGAAGTCTGATGTAGAACAAGTAGCAGAAGCATACATGCTCAAGAGGGATCACCCGAAATTCAAAGGCAACTGAATTTCGGCAACCGGGGCATCGAAGTCGGAATGCCGCGAAACTCACCGAGTCAAAGCGTTTCGCCGTTTGCGGAAGAAGTCTGATGTAGAACAAGTAGCAGAAGCATACATGCTCAAGAGGGATCACCCGAAATTCAAAGGCAACTGAATTTCGGCAACCGGGGCATCGAAGTCGGAATGCCGCGAAACTCACCGAGTCAAAGCGTTTCGCCGTTTGCGGAAGAAGTCTGATGTAGAACAAGTAGCAGAAGCATACATGCTCAAGAGGGATCACCCGAAATTCAAAGGCAACTGAATTTCGGCAACCGGGGCATCGAAGTCGGAATGCCGCGAAACTCACCGAGTCAAAGCGTTTCGCCGTTTGCGGAAGAAGTCTGATGTAGAACAAGTAGCAGAAGCATACATGCTCAAGAGGGATCACCCGAAATTCAAAGGCAACTGAATTTCGGCAACCGGGGCATCGAAGTCGGAATGCCGCGAAACTCACCGAGTCAAAGCGTTTCGCCGTTTGCGGAAGAAGTCTGATGTAGAACAAGTAGCAGAAGCATACATGCTCAAGAGGGATCACCCGAAATTCAAAGGCAACTGAATTTCGGCAACCGGGGCATCGAAGTCGGAATGCCGCGAAACTCACCGAGTCAAAGCGTTTCGCCGTTTGCGGAAGAAGTCTGATGTAGAACAAGTAGCAGAAGCATACATGCTCAAGAGGGATCACCCGAAATTCAAAGGCAACTGAATTTCGGCAACCGGGCATCGAAGTCGGAATGCCGCGAAACTCACCGAGTCAAAGCGTTTCGCCGTTTGCGGAAGAAGTCTGATGTAGAACAAGTAGCAGAAGCATACATGCTCAAGAGGGATCACCCGAAATTCAAAGGCAACTGAATTTCGGCAACCGGGCATCGAAGTCGGAATGCCGCGAAACTCACCGAGTCAAAGCGTTTCGCCGTTTGCGGAAGAAGTCTGATGTAGAACAAGTAGCAGAAGCATACATGCTCAAGAGGGATCACCCGAAATTCAAAGGCAACTGAATTTCGGCAACCGGGGCATCGAAGTCGGAATGCCGCGAAACTCACCGAGTCAAAGCGTTTCGCCGTTTGCGGAAGAAGTCTGATGTAGAACAAGTAGCAGAAGCATACATGCTCAAGAGGGATCACCCGAAATTCAAAGGCAACTGGATTTCGGCAACCGGGGCATCGAAGTCGGAATGCCGCGAAACTCACCGAGTCAAAGCGTTTCGCCGTTTGCGGAAGAAGTCTGATGTAGAACAAGTAGCAGAAGCATACATGCTCAAGAGGGATCACCCGAAATTCAAAGGCAACTGGATTTCGGCAACCGGGGCATCGAAGTCGGAATGCCGCGAAACTCACCGAGTCAAAGCGTTTCGCCGTTTGCGGAAGAAGTCTGATGTAGAACAAGTAGCAGAAGCATACATGCTCAAGAGGGATCACCCGAAATTCAAAGGCAACTGGATTTCGGCAACCGGGCATCGAAGTCGGAATGCCGCGAAACTCACCGAGTCAAAGCGTTTCGCCGTTTGCGGAAGAAGTCTGATGTAGAACAAGTAGCAGAAGCATACATGCTCAAGAGGGATCACCCGAAATTCAAAGGCAACTGGATTTCGGCAACCGGGGCATCGAAGTCGGAATGCCGCGAAACTCACCGAGTCAAAGCGTTTCGCCGTTTGCGGAAGAAGTCTGATGTAGAACAAGTAGCAGAAGCATACATGCTCAAGAGGGATCACCCGAAATTCAAAGGCAACTGAATTTCGGCAACCGGGGCATCGAAGTCGGAATGCCGCGAAACTCACCGAGTCAAAGCGTTTCGCCGTTTGCGGAAGAAGTCTGATGTAGAACAAGTAGCAGAAGCATACATGCTCAAGAGGGATCACCCGAAATTCAAAGGCAACTGAATTTCGGCAACCGGGGCATCGAAGTTGGAATGCCGCGAAACTCACCGAGTCAAAGCGTTTCGCCGTTTGGGGAAGAAGTCTGATGTAGAACAAGTAGCAGAAGCATACATGCTCAAGAGGGATCACCCGAAATTCAAAGGCAACTGGATTTCGGCAACCGGGGCATCGAAGTCGGAATGCCGCCAAACTCACCGAGTCAAAGCGTTTCGCCGTTTGCGGAAGAAGTCTGATGTAGAACAAGAAGCAGAAGCATACATGCTCAAGAGGGATCACCCGAAATTCAAAGGCAACTGGATTTCGGCAACCGGGGCATCGAAGTCGGAATGCAGCGAAACTCACCGAGTCAAAGCGTTTCGCCGTTTGCGGAAGAAGTCTGATGTAGAACAAGTAGCAGAACCATACATGCTCAAGAGGGATCACCCGAAATTCAAAGGCAACTGGATTTCGGCAACCGGGGCATCGAAGTCGGAATGCCGCCAAACTCACCGAGTCAAAGCGTTTCGCCGTTTGGGGAAGAAGTGTGATGTAGAACAAGTAGCAGAAGCATACATGCTCAAGAGGGATCACCAGAAATTCAAAGGCAACTGGAGTTCGGCAACCGGGGCAACGAAGCCGGAATGCCGCGAAACTCACCGAGTCAAAGCGTTTCGCCGTTTGCGGAAGAAGTCTGATGTAGAACAAGTAGCAGAACCATACATGCTCAAGTGGGATCACCAGAAATTCAAAGGCAACTGGAGTTCGGCAACCGGGGCAACGAAGCCGGAATGCCGCCAAACTCACCGAGTCAAAGCGTTTCGCCGTTTGCGGAAGAAGTCTGATGTAGAACAAGTAGAGAAGCAGAAGCATACATGCAAGAGGGATCACCGAAATTCAAAGGCAACTGGATTTCGGCAACGGGGCATCGAAGCCGGAATGCCGCCAAACTCACCGAGTCAAAGCGTTTCGCCGTTTGCGGAAGAAGTCTGATGTAGAACAAGTAGCAGAACCATACATGCTCAAGTGGGATCACCCCAAATTCAATGGCAACTGGATTTCGGCAACCGGGGCATCGAAGGCGTAATGCAGCGAAACTCACCGAGTCAAAGCGTTTCGCCGTTTGCGGAAGAAGTTTGATGTAGAACAAGTAGCAGAAGCATACATGCTCAAGAGGGATCACCCAAAATTCAAAGGCAACTGGATTTCGGCAACCGGGGCATCGAAGGCGTAATGCAGCGAAACTCACCGAGTCAAAGCGTTTCGCCGTTTGCGGAAGAAGTTTGATGTAGAACAAGTAGCAGAAGCATACATGCTCCAAAAGGGGTCACCCGAAATGCAAAGAGCAATTGAATTGCGGCAATGCGGGGCCATCGATGTCGGAATGCCGCGAAACTCACCCATGGCAAAGCGTTTTGGCCGTTAGAGGAAGAAGTCCTGACCAGAACAAGTAGTAAAAGCATACATGCTCAAGAGGGGATCAAACCGAAATTCAAAGGGAACTGAATATCGGCAACCGCAGGCAACGGTGAATTCGGCATGTCCGCCGAAACTCACCATGGCAGTCGAAGCGTATTCGCCGTTTGAGGAAAGAGTCTGATGTAGAACAAGTAGTAGAAGCATTCAATCTCAAGAGGGATCCACTCCGAAATTCAAAGGCAATCTGAATTTTCGTCAACCGGGCCAATCGAAGTCTAATCCCCGGGGCAAAACTTACCGAGTCAAAGTGTTTTCGCCAATGTTTGCGGAAGAAGTCTGATGTATAATAGAGTAGCATAAGCATACATGCTCATAAACGGGATCACCCAAAATCGTAAACAGCAACATCTGAATATACGCAACCAGGGCATCGAAGGTCTGGAATACCGCGAAACTCAAACGAGTCAAAGCATTTCCTCGTTTGCGGAAGAAGTCTGATGTTAGAACAAGTAGCAGAAGCAATACATGCTCCAAGAGGGATCACCCCTGAAATCCAAAGGCAACTGAATTTCGGAAAAAAACGAGGAATCAAAGTTGGAAATGCCGTTAAATTCCACCAAGTCAAAGCTTTCCCCACCCCTCCCTCCCTCCTCCTTCCCCGTTTACCGGAAGAAGTCTGATGTAGAACAAGTAGTAGAAAGCATACATTCTCAAGAGGGATCACCCTAAATTCAAAGGCAACTGAATTTCAGCCAACCGGGGCATCGAAGTCCTGAATGCCGCAAAACTCACCGAGTCAAAGTGTTTTCGCCATTTGCGGTAGAAGTACTGCTGTAGAACAAGTAGCAGAAGCATACATGCTCAACAGGGATCACCAAAATTCGAAAGGCTACTGAATTTCGTCAACCAGGGCCCATCGAAGTTGAACATAGGACCGCGAAACTCACCGAGTCAAATCGTTCCACCTCGTTTTCCGAAGGAAGACAGTCAGATGTAGAACAAGTAGCAGAAGCCATACCTGCTCAAGAGTGAATCACCTAGAAATTCAAAGGCAAACTGAATTTCGGCAACGGGAAGTGGAGCATTCGAAGCTCGGACAATGCCGCGAAACTCACAGAGTCAAAAGCGTGTTGCAGTTTGCGGAAAGAAGTCTGATGTAGAACATAGTAGTAGAAGCATACAATGCTAAAGAGGGCTCTCACAATAAATTCTAAGGCAACTGAATTCCGGCAACCGGGCATCGAATTAGGAATGCAGCCACGCACTCACCCAGTCAAAGCGTTTCGCCGTTTGCGGAAGAAGTCTGATGTAAGCAACAAGTCTAGTAGCAGCATACATGCTCAAGAGGCTCACCAGAATTTCAAAGGCAACTGAGAACTTTCGGCAAACCGGGGACAACCGAAGTCAGAGTGCCGCGAAACTCACCGAGTCAAAGGTTTCGCCGTTTGCGGAAGAAGTCTGATGGTAAAGAACAAGTAGTAGAAGCATACGATGCTCAAGAGAGGCTCACGAGAAATTCAAAGGCAACTGGATTTCGGAAACCGGGGCATCTAAGTCGGAATGCCTCCAAACTCACCGAGTCAAAGCGTTTCGCCGTTTGCGGAAGAAGTCTGATGCAGAACAAGTAGCAGAAGCATACATGCTCAAGAGGGAACACCCGAAATTCAAAGGCATCTGGATTTTGGCAACCAGGGCATCGAAGTCGGAATGCCGCGAAAGTCACCGAGTCAAAGTGTTTCGCGCTTTGCGGAAGAAGTCTGATGTAGAACAAGTAGCAGAAACATACATGCTCAAGAGGGATCACCGAAATTCAAAGGCAACTGGATTTCGGCAACCGGGCATCGAAATCGGAATGCGCGAAACTCACCGAGTCAAAGTGTTTCGACGTTTGCGGAAGAAGTCTGATGTAGAACAAGTAGCTGAAGCATACATCCTCAAGAGGGATCACCCAAAATTCAAAGGCAACTGGATTTCGGCAACCGGGGCATCGAAGTCGGAATGCCGCGAAACTCACCGAGTCAAAGCGTTTCGCCGTTTGCGGAAGAAGTCTGATGTAGAACAAGTAGCAGAAGCATACATGCTCAAGAGGGATCACCGAAATTCAAAGGCAACTGGATTTCGGCAACCGGGCATCGAAGTCGGAATGCCGCGAAACTCACCGAGTCAAAGCGTTTCGCCGTTTGCGGAAGAAGTCTGATGTAGAACAAGTAGCAGAAGCATACATGCTCAAGAGGGATCACCGAAATTCAAAGGCAACTGGATTTCGGCAACCGGGGCATCGAAGTCGGAATGCGCGAAACTCACCGAGTCAAAGCGTTTCGCCGTTTGCGGAAGAAGTCTGATGTAGAACAAGTAGCAGAAGCATACATGCTCAAGAGGGATCACCCGAAATTCAAAGGCAACTGGATTTCGGCAACCGGGGCATCGAATTCGGAATGTCGCGAAACTCACCGAGTCAAAGCGTTTCGCCGTTTGCGGAAGAAGTCTGATGTAGAACAAGTAGCAGAAGCATACATGCTCAAGAGGGGTCACCCGAAATTCAAAGGCAACTGGATTTCGGAAACCGGAGCAACGAAGTCGGAATGCCGCGAAACTCACCGAGTCAAAGCGTTTCGCCGTTTGCGAAAAGTCTGATGTAGAACAAAGTAGCAGAAGCATACATGCTCAAGAGGGATCACCGAAATT